>JAOVVB010000052.1:11741374-11755429 GCA_028570985.1 Heterobranchus longifilis
ATTGTTGGTTGTTCCAAATCTCTTCCATTTGAGTGATGGTACCATGCTCTTAGGCATTTTCAGCGCTCCAGAAATTTCCTTCCTCAGACCTGCATCTTGACACAATATTGTCTGGCAGGACTAAAGATTCATTGCATTGCTTTCACTCCGACATACACAATTCATTGACACCTCATATAGACAGGAGTATGTCTTTCAAATTATATCCAATGAATTCAATTTGGCAAAGGTGGTCTCCAGTCAAGTTGCAAGAGCATCTTAAGAACAAGTGATAGGAGTAGTATGCACTCGAGCTTTAATTGCAAGAGTCATTACTAAGGGTCTTAGGTAAATGGGTATTCATTTATTCATTCATCCATTCATCTATACCACTTATCCTGTGTAGAGTCACGGGAAGTCTGGAGCCTATCCCAAAATAGGAGAATTCAAGGTAGGGTATACATAGGGTGCCGATCCATCGCAGGGCACACACGCACATACTCAGTCACACTAATTTGCATGTCTTTGGACTATGGGAGGAAACCGAAGTACCAGGAGTAACCCACCAAGCATAAGGTAAACATTCCTACACAAGTTAATTTAAATTCCATTACACACTAAAGTGCATAAGACAACATGTACTAAACTGAAAAGCCTGTATGCAGTATAGACATCAACAGGATGTTGTTTATATTCCATTATTTATCGTACTTCATTTTTGTATCTAAGGCCAAGGCTTACCGTTATTTCTTTAATGCCCATGATTTTGATTAGTTTCTTCACAATTTCAGGAGGACAAGGAGAGCCAGCAACAACTCCTGTTACAGAGAAATAAACAATATAGAGGGATGGATATGCATTTATGAAAGGATAGATAACATGTACAGCACCTTAAAAGTTAAAAAACAGTTTGTATATTAAGCTCAAATGTAAATGAATTACCTCCTTCAACAGATGACAGATCAAACTTGGCCAGGTCAGGTTGACCCAGCATGTCTATGTACATTGTAGGGGTGCCATAGACAAACGTGCATCTGCATAGAGTGAAATCTTTCATAAGTTTATTAAGTAAGAAAGAAGCACAGAAAGACACATGTCATGATAGTACACTTAATATCTTCAGCTGTCCCTGAAAAATTACAGAACCTAACAAGGCAAATAATTTTGATGACCTCTGTACACCACCAAAATGTATTTGAAATTTAGCAATGAAAATGTGATCTCAAATGTAATTGGACAACTGACTTACAAGCAGTTTAATGGCCAGATGTGGCATGCTTCTTAGTTATTTAATGACAAATGGAGATAAGGAGATAAACCATCTATATCTTGAAATTTAAATTTCCATTTGGTAGCTGTTCATGGATAATTCATAATACGCATTCCAAGGATGCCTATGCAAGAAAATTAAGTCATCATTAGGACAAAGGAGAGATAGATCAAAGAGATTACAGAAACTTTAGGATTGGCCAATTAACAATTTGATAAATTCTTTAAAATAAGGAATGCCCCGGTAAACACCAACAGGCCTTGAAAGCCACAGGTAACAATTAACATGGATTATCACAGAATTGTTTCCTTTGTGAAGAAAACTACTACACAACATCTAGGCAAGTCAAGAACACACTAGAGAGGGCAAGCACATCACTGTGAAAGTCTACAATCCAGAGACACCTTCATGAATGCAATACAAACATTTACATCATGATGTGAACCACTGGTTATGCCCAAGAACACGAAGGCCATATTTGAGTTTGCCTTAAGAAATTTTTTTTACAAAGCCTGCCTAGTTCTGCCAAAGATGAATTTGTACCAGCATGATTGAAAGAGAGGAATATGGAAAAGGAAAGGAAACGCTCATGATTGATAGAACATCCCATCATCTGTCAAACATGGAGGAGGCAGTGTTATGGCATAAGTGTGTGTGGATGCCAATGGAAGCGAGTCATTGTTGTTCATTGAGAATGTGACTGTTGATAAAAGTAGCAGAATGAATTCTCAAGTGTACAGAGTTATCCGCCGAGTTATTCTGCTCAGAGCCAGTTAACTGCTGCAAAACTTTATATTAAAAATAATCCTAAAATTTACTTTTATTTGAACATCTCTGTTTAAACCATGACTGATTTTTTTTAAATCTCTTGGAAAATAAGCACAAGGTGACAGACAGATAAGTTAGACAGAATGACATGCAGGCATACTTCTCATTCTGCAGTGCTGCCAGGTTGGCATGTCCATCGTAGGCAGTGGAGGGGAAGACCAGTGTGATACCATGTACTGCCATCACAATCCCCCCACCCACTGAACCAAAACAGTGGTATAAAGGAACTGGCACACACGCTATAACGTTTTTCTGGGGGTAAATGAGAACGTGGGAACAAGCAGTCAAATAATGTACATCTACTGTTACCAAAAGAAGACACTCTTTCTGGGAGGAGGGGAAAAAAAAAAAAAAAAAAAAAAAAACTTACCCTCCAGTCATATCCCATACGCAAACCGATGAAATACGCATTGTTGACGATATTGTGGTGCGTCAGTGCAGCTCCTTTGGGACTCCCAGTGGTTCCCTGAAATGAGAAAAAAGCAAGTTTGTTAGTGATTCTTGTTGGTAAAGGAGTATGCACCAAATCACTCAGTAGACTTCACTCCTCAGTACCGATGTGAATTGGATGTTAATAGGGTCGTCAAAGTTGAGCCTTTTTTGTAAATCTTCTAGCTGCTGGTAATTCTGGCTGCTCCCTGCCTGCATCAGATCATTCCAGTGGAAAGCACCAGGCTGCTTACTGTCCGTCACAATGATCGTCCGTAAGTCTGGCAAACTGAACAAAACATAGTTTTCATACTAATGAAAAAATATTTAGTGCCTTTGGCAATCATTAATCTTTTATACTTAATGCTAAGCAAGTACACAATTAATTTTTTGTGCTCTTAAAACTGAGTCTGGTTAATTATTTCACCTCCTAAAAAACATCCAAACTAGTAGCCATCTGTTGCACTGATATTCTCAGTCAGCTAAAGAGCAATTCCTCTTCCATTTCAATTACCTATAATACAGTGCCAAGAAAAAGTATTTTTCCGATCTTTTTATTCTTTTGCATATTTTTCACACTTAAATGATTCAGATCATCAAACCAATTTTAATATTACACAAACATAATCCAAGTAAATACAAAATGCAGTTTTTAAATGATGATTTCATTTATCAGCCCATACAATATTTGCCCAAGAGTCTTGGGGATAATTAAGATGTTATTTGGCAAATGTAAGATGAGCCTTTTTGTTCTTTTTGGTCAGCAGTGACTGTCACCTTGGAACTCCTCCATTGATGCCATTTTTTATTAAATCATTTTTTATTGATGCTGACCTTGCCTAAGGGAAGTGAGGCCTGCGGTTCTTTAAATGTTGTTCTGGGTTCTTTTATGAGCTCCTGGATGAGTCATTGTGGTGCTCTTGGAGCAATTTTGGTAGACTGTCCACTCATTAGAAGGTTCACCACTGTTCAAAGCTTTCTCAATTTGCGAATAATGGCTCTCACCATGGATCGCTGCAGTCCCAAAGCCTTAGAAATAGCTCTATAACACTTTCCAGACTGATGTTAAATACTTTGTTTCTCATCTGTTCTTGAAGATCGTGGCATGATGTGTTGCTTTTTGAGGCCTTTTAGCATGCTTCAATTTGTCACACAAGTTCTATTTAAGTGATTTCTTGATTCAAAAGCTTCGTCAGTAATCAGGCCTGGGTGTGGCAAGTGAAAAAAATGAAGTTAAATCACAGTTCATTCATGACAAGGGGGCAATTACTTTTTCACATAGGGCCAGGCCTTTTGGTACATTTGTATAGCTTTTTCCCATAATAAATTAAATAAGTATAAAAACTGCATTTACTTACTCAGGGTATATTTCTAGTTTTTAAAATTTGTTTGACGATCTCATTCATTTAGTGTGTAAGTGTGAAAAATATGAAAAAAAATAAATAAAGACGGTGCAAATACTTTTTAACTTCAGACTCATGTAAAACCCTGTTTGCTGACAGTTTTTTCTTAGATAAAAATATTTGGGTAGGTTACAGTTCTTCGCTTTATTTAGAAGTTGTTGTTTTTTTTCAATAAAAAGACTGAGACTTATTAACCAGACCTACAAGAACTGAGTTATAAACAGTCAACTTATTCATTATCCATTAACTTACTTTCTTAAGAAGGGAACATGAAAAGCACAAATAAACTATGGGCACATTTTCATTAACAAATTAGCATTTTTGTGTTTTCTGACGGTGATTGAAATTTGCTAAATATACTTATTTACAATTTTCCCCCATACTTTTCTCATCTAGTTTTGTTGTGCTAGGTGTTTATATGCACCTGGAACTCTTGAGGCCTCCAGGGGAAGCAGAATCCAGATCAGGACAAAGCTCCCTTAACATCTCATAGTACTTTTGGGTCTTAAACTGAGTAGGACACACAATTGCTTTGCACTGCACCTAAATCAAAGGAAAACACATTTGCCTGATGACAGAATACATGCAACAACAAAAAAAAACACAAGGAAAAACAATCATTAATATACCTTTTTTAGTGCAAATTCCAACTCCTGCAACTTATAAGCTGGATTGACCGACACCTTTTAAAGAAAACAACATTCCTTTAGAGATAAAGTATGTACAAACTTCACAGGTCCTTCCAATATACCAGAAAACACCCTAAACCATGTCAGTCTGGTTTCCATACACTACATACACCAAGAATATTTCTGAACATGATACATTATATTTGTACATGTTATATCCTTCTGTTAGGCCCCGAACAATGCCCTACTTCACGACTGTAAATCACGACATTCTTCTCCTGTCTCATAGATATTGATGTTACAATCAACATTTGAAATAAAAAATTTTCAACATTTGAAAAAAAGGGAACAAAAATAAAGTGACGCTGAAAGCAAGCCTCACCAAGATGATGCCAGCCTTCGCTGTGGCAAACTGCGTCAGAATCCATTCATATGTGTTAGGACCCCACATACCTAATCGATCTCCTTTCTTCAGCCCCATCGCCAGCATACCTGCTGCTGCCTGATCCACCTGTATAAAAACATGGCAAGTTTTTTCTCTTCATGGAGCAGGTGATATATGATTTGTAGTAAATTAACTGACGAATAAAAATCACAAATATAAATGAATTAAATTGAACACAAGCCTCTGGTCATATCCAGAGATAAAATAATAATAATAATAAAAAATGGTGTGTGTGTTGGAAGTGTTTGTGTTGTTTTAGAATGAATAACAAGCTAGCATTAGAAGTGCAGCTCTTCTTACAGTCATGCTGAACAAACATAATAATAGTAAAACTTGCAGTAAGCTCAAAAAGCCTTATTACAAAGGTCCTCTTAGTGGAAATTGGGTTGGTATTATAGCAATAGTGTAATGTATCAGTGCTTCATACAGTATGTCACACTTGACCTTTGGAATATAAATGACAATAAACGAAAGCCTATGTTTACTTTTGTAGGTCACTAACACTATAAAGGAATGACTCTAAAACAACAGTAACAAACAGACGAGGGAAAGAGCAGGAAAGCAGTACATGCAAACAATTTGACTGGAGACTTAAACTGACCTTTGTACCAAATGTGACCAAATTATATATTTGCCTCTTTTTGTTATTTGCTTTCCATTGTATTCAAACAGCTGAGTGCAGGTTTTGATCCTCTTGAAGGATCACACTCACATCTTTTTGAAACTCAGAAAATGTTTTCCTGATGCCACTTTGCAGGAAGACAACAGCCTCACGGTCAGGAAAGCGCTCGGCTCTGAGCTGCAGGCTCCGGCCCACGGTGAGAGACTGTAAGGAATGTGAGGTGACACCATGAGCGTAGCTGGTGGTGAGGGTTGGAACACTAGGAGGAGTGTCTACATGAATGGAGCTGGATAGAAACAAATAAATAAACTAAAAGTCAGATCAAGAATTAATACTGCTAAAATACAGATGAAAATTTTTTTTTGGATACGTCACGTAGAACAAAAGTTATTATTACTTTCATAAAAGATACACATTACCACCTGAATATGAGAATGATGTCGCAAAAATGTAGAATTCTCAAAATGGGCATATTATTATGATTTGGTCATGGAAGCAACCGAAAACAACAATAAAATCATGTCAACATGTGTATCTGTGCTATTTCTTTGCCTATGTGATGGATTTTCTACTTTTCTGCTCAGTCGGGTTTGGGGAGTTCATCATATTGACTATTTAGCGCTGATAAAAAGGATATGTCACTTTATACTGCACAATCCTGAGCCCTATATATGTTTATGAAAAAAAATTACAAAAATAATGGCTTAAATGCTCTGAGCTTTAAGGGCTCTGATGGAACCATTAAAACGTTTACACAGAAAGAAAACCTTCTGTGTAGAAACATTTTAAAAGAGATAGATACTATTTATTTAACACTTAAGAATCCTCTTGTTTTAGTGTTGGGCATTTTTGTAGTTTAGTTTTAGTTGCTGCTGCTGCTGCTATAATTTAACACCAAACAAACAAGGAAATGATTGCGGGCCTTTTTTGAAAGAATAGAAGAACTTGTTAAAAGAAATTAGATATGTGCCATGACTGATACTACTTTGGAAAAATGGGAAAGCTTTAGCAGGCGCAATGCTAAAACATAAACGTTGTTCTTAGTCTTTCGGCTGCTCCGTTGAGGTGTTGCCACAGCGGACTATCCAATTGGCACAGGTTTTAAGCCGGACACTTTTCCTTCCATTTTATCCAAGCTTGGTACTGGCAGTGTGACTGGGGTTTGGGCATTGAACCCATATGGCGGGTAAGAAACCTACCACTGAGCCACCAATGCCCTTTAAAAAATGAAATCAGTAAACCTCAAATAATATAGCCTAGGGTAAGTAAAATAAATAAATAAATAAATAAATAAAAATTAAGCCACTTGAACATGTGAAGCATCTAAACTGAATGTGACTGATCATACCTGAACAGATCAAATCTAATTCTAATGTGATTTGTACATGACTGTGTATCCCAGCTTCAGCTAAAACTGTATGTAAAAGTTTCTTCTTACATATTACTTTAAACAGCCAGCTGCTTTTATTCTCAAAAAAAAAAAAAAAAACCACACACACACACACACACACACACACACACTTGGACTTGAAAGCGTACCATGTTTCTTCCTCCCCTCCCCAACACTATTTCAACTGAAGGCTCCATCCCAAATCACTCCCCAAAAAGGAGCGCAGCGCACATCCTATAGAATCTATAATCCTTATAGCCCGTGTAGTAAACTTGTGTAGGGGCTATAGAGCAGTTTGGGATTGAACCAGAGTCTCCACGGGTTCCTCGAATCCTCAAGGGGCACCTTGTTTATCCACTCTTTATTCAGAAATATATGTAATACTGACAACAGAAAGGGTTTAAAACATAGAAATGGCTTTCCCTTTAACTAGTCAGTCATATTTGCAAAGTGATTCTATAAAAGTAATCTATGCAGTAAACAGGAAGAGTGGGATTTCGAGAATGTACCAATGTGACACTGCTGTACTTATTGCTTTAGGGTACACACTGTACTGTGTGAAGCATTTAGGGAAATATCATGCTTTTAAAAGCTTTATCAGCAGTGTACTGCGTGTCAATAAAGTGGCAATGTGTGTGTGTGTGTGTGTGTGTGTGTGTTGGAACTTACCAGTTAGGCTGAAGTGATAAAAAAGGGTTCTTGTAGAAAACTCTCTGCGGTTTGCAGAAAACACCGGTCGCGCGCACAGCCGCCAAGAACTTCGGCCACATTTTCAGAGCTGCTTCTAAATGAAGACGCAAAGAGGATTCTGCAAGCTGAACCGTGTAACAAACTCCCTGCAAGTCCAAACACTAACCTCGGGGTGTTTACAGTTTCCAACATAAAAAAAAAAAAAAGGTCTACAGATTTTCCCCCTCCCTTTTCTCCCTTCTTTGAGTCTTATGTAAATTCAAGACGCGACGTGTGCGTTTGCACTTTACATCCCACACTGACCGAGTGCCGTGATATTTTTGATTGGTCACTCGAGTTAAACTTTCACCTGAAGTAAAATCCAAAGGTCCGAACCCTAAGGCCACTGCAGCATTTTACCTCTAGAGGGCACTAGAGCTTATTTCCTTTTGTCTTAAGTCTTAAGGGGTGTTACCGATCCTTTAACACAAACACTCCAGCCACTTCATTGGGTACACCTTCCTAGTAGTGGAATGAGATCTAGTGACTGTAGGGGCAATTTGTGTGCAGTGAACTCATTGTCAAGCTCAAGAAACCATTTTGACTTTAGTCCAAAAATTTTGACTTCAGCTTTGTGACATGGTGCATTATCCTATGTACATAAAGGAATGAATAAGATCACTAACAATACTCAGGTAGGCTGTTAAACGAGGCCCAGTTCGAACTAAGGGGCTCAAAATGTGCCAATGACCACTGATACATGCAGAGCAGCCCGAACTGTTGAAACAAAGGCAGGATGGATCCATGCCTTAACATAGTTTTTTCCAATCTCTGACCCTACCATCCGAATATAGCAACAGAAATTGAGACTCATCAGACAAGGTGTTTTTCCCAGACATCGCAAAGTCCCAAAGTCCAAAGGGCCCAATGTCCTGTGAGCCCATGTGAAATGTGTAACCTCAGTTTCCTATTCTTAATTTACAGGAGTGACACCCGGTGTGGGTCTACTTTAACATTTGATGTGTTGAATATTCTGTGATGCTCTTTGGCGTACCATAGTTGTAACAAAATGTTATTTGAGTTACTCTTGCTTTTCTTCCAGCTCGACCCAGTCTGGCCATTCTCCTCTGACCACTGGCATCACTATGGCATTTTCGCCCCAACAACTACTACTCACTGGATATTTTCTCTTTTTTAGACAGTTCTTTGTAAACCCTAGAGGTAGTTGTGAGGGAAAATCCTAGTAGGTTTTCAGTTTCCAAAATAATCAGACCAGCCTGTCTGGCACCAACAACCATGCATATATAAAGTGACTTAAAGCTCAGAGCATTTTAGCCATTATTTGTTTTGTTGTTTTTTATATATTTAAACATACAGTATAAAGGGCTCAGGATTGTGCAGTATAGAGTTTAATATCCTATTTTTTCAGCACAAAATAGGCAATATGATGAATTGAATTTTAGTTCAATTAGCCAACTTTCCCAAACATAACTGAGCAAAAAAGTCTGAACTGGGTCACATAAGCAAAGAAATAGTACAGATACACATGATCACGTTTCTTTGTTGTTGTGGTTTCAGTTGTTTCTATGACCAAAAAATAAATACATTCAATTTGTTAAAAAATAATTTTTGCAACTTCATTCACATATTCCGGTAATGGTAAAATGTACCCTTTATCAAAGTAATGATAACTTTCGTTCTGCCTGACATCCGAAAACTCAAATACACAGTTTGCAGTCTGAAGCCTCCCCGTCAACACACACCAGCAAGGCTTCTATATAAGCACTTTTTTTAGCGTCATTGACCTATGCTGCGTTGCCAGCACAAATCTGTGCTGTTTGAGTTTGAAGGGAATCACTTTTCTTCTCCATTCTGATGCTACAAGCCTAAATGCATTGAATTACATGTATACATGCCTAAATGCATTACGTTATTTGCATACCTGCCTAAATGCATTGGGGCAGGGATAGCTCAGTGGTTAAGCGGTTGGACTTAAAACTCCAGCACTACCAAGTTGCCACTTGAGCAAGACCCTTAACCCTCAACTGCTCAGATGTATAATAAGATTATATTTACAGTAAGTCACTCTGGATAAAGGTGCCTGCCGAATGCCATAAATGTAAATGATTTGCTGTCATGTGATTGGCTGATTAGATTTTTGTTACATATCAGTTGAACAGAACCTAACGAAGTGGACAGTGAGTGTATATTATTCCCAAATCTACTGCACTGAACAGCTGCAGTCCAGCACAATTTATTATTTTTTTTCCTGCCTAAAGATTTAATATTCAGTAAAATTTTATTTACTATATAGTTTTTAACAATGATCTTTTTTTAATGAAGCAGCTTTAGAGAATCAAAAAGAATAATTTAGGAATCAAATTAGGAAAATGAGTAGGAAATGTGTTAGGAAATATGTATAAATCAAAATCATCAGATTGTCCCTGATGAGTAAGTCGAGGGCGACGCTGACAAGGAAAAACTCCCAGAGATGGCAGTAGGAAAAAACCTTGAGAGGAATCACAATCAACAAAAATCAACTCATCCTTATTTGGTGATATGCATTCCTGCACTCTTGGACAGTGGTGGCTCAAAAGTTAACGCTCTGTGTCACTAATCAGAAGGTCAGGTTTAATCCCAGCAATCCCACGCTGTCCCTGTTGGGCCCTCAACACTCTCTGCTCCAGAGGAACCATATCATGTCCCACCCTGTGCTCTTGGGATATGCAAAGAAAATCATTTATGTGATCAATAAAGTGTTGTTCTTCTTCTATCATTGTAAATAAATCAGTATCTGAATTTGATTTCATTCGCCAAGTATGTTGACACACACAAAGAATTTAATTTCCGGCTGTCTGTGGCTCTCAAAGTACAGACCAACATAAAACACTGTACATTTGCTATAGACAAAATACTATACACAGTAATTACAAAACATTCAATAGCTGTGTATGTAACAGGGGTACATAAAGTATACATAAAGTGAATGTGCAAATTAGTGCAAGCAGCCGTAGTGTGCATCACATACTGTATACTATAATATGTAGTGCAAATACTTGTAGCAAGCAGAATTAATGTGCAATAGGATGCAAGGAGTTTGTAAGAAGCATTGTGTGCTTTTACACATTATATATTACCAGATGGTGCAAATTAGTGCAAATATCAGGAATGTACAATAGGGTGTAAGAATTTTGTAAAAAAGCATGTTGGTGTTTTGTTTCTTTTTTATAGCGGATTGCATATGGTCAAGTTCAACTGTTTATGAAGTTTTTCTTTTAAAAAGAAACTGTAGAGAATTTTTAGTCTTTTTGCCTCAGCTCTAGATTTGCATCTTGTCTTAAACAGACCTCAGGGATCCTTTAGGTGGTTGATGGTTATTGTTTCCTAAAGGATTTTCTGTATGGAAGCTGCTGGTTGGATTAGGGCTTTCTGTGATCCACAGCCAGTCCGGTAGGTGGCGGTAACACACTGACAATGTTTACTGAACCTGTCATCGGTCTTGTTTCGAAGAAGACAAAGAAAAAGTCCTGCAGAGGGCGGGCTCCTCTACAGTACCGTGTAGCACAACATTTTTAGTAGAAGTGAATAAAAACAATGATTCTGATTGGCTGATCAGCTCCTACAGTGTTGAGTTTGTAGCGTAGTAATGCAAAAGCTTGTATAATAAATCATGTCTTTGTGAATATTTGTGATTAAGCTATCGCGAGCAGAGGCTATGGATGAGCCGAGGTGTCTTGTGGAGGTTTGGGGGGATTTTGGTGACTTGCTTTCTGCCAAAGTGATGAGTCACGGTGCAGATGTGATCTTAAGCACCGGGACTGAAGACGTCTTTATTTTTAGTGGCCAAGAGAGAAGAGTTAAGGCAAGTTTTCTGGGGTCTGTATTATTGTTGCAGTGTTTATTTAAAGGTCGCTTTATCTGTGAGGGTGAATGTTTTTATTACAGACTGTGCTGCAGTTTGATTCTCCAGTCACATCCCTGGCCCTAAGTGCTGATCAGTGCAGTCTCTATGTGCTCTGTGACAATCACCTCCTTTACTGCACCCCTCTCTCTCTGGGATCCAGGTAACCTTAGACATTTTGAGAGATCATCTCTAGATTAATATTATGATCATTTCTGATTCTTTTTCTTCTGAGGGTGAGTCCAAAATGATCTGCACTCTGGTTATATTAAAACTTCCTTTGGCTCGTTTAAGGATACTGTCTCCCCAGTCACCACTGTGTACTGTAGGTGTTACTGTGTTACATCAGTTTATTTGTAACTGTGGTGCGAGCAAAAATGGATGTCCCACTTGTGATTTGCACTGAAGGAAGAGCTGCGTGCAGTGATCAGTTTTCTTTCTTTTTGGTCTGAGGGTGTACCTGGAGCCAAAACAACAAAACAACAGCAGAGTGAAAACATAAGTGTTTGGATATTTACAAACAAAATTTGGGCCGATACTTTAAGCAATACTACGAGCCTGGGAGTAAACGGCAGAGTATGGAACAGAAACATCCTCAATCGGTGACCGAAAACAAATTTAAAAGTCAACCATCAGCTGGAAAATTTATGCTTAGAGTTTGCTGGGATTCATAAAGGCCAGTATTGGAACATTATCATGAAAAACGTTCAACAATCAACAGTGAGATGATTATTGAAGAGCTGAAGCCTAAACTTCAGATTAAACACAGAGGACTGATATCCAAGGACGTTATGATCTTTCACCACGATGCATTGCCCACACTGTCAACACTCTGCAAGAACTTCATTTTGAGGTGTTAAAGCATCCTCCCTATAGTCCCGATCTTTCTTTGTCTGCCTTTCACCTGTTTGGTCCCCTGAAAGCATCTCTACAAGGACGAAGATTTACTTCTGATGAAGAAGTGAAGACAGAGGTGCATTTGTGACTCGCAGCCCAACCCAAAACGTTTTTTATTGAGGAAATACGAAAGCTTATTGAAAGATAGACAAAGTGAATTGAAAATCAAGGAGACGCCGAAAAAGGAGTAAGAATGCGGATCATTTTTGCCTCACCCTTGTATAACTATGATCTTATTTTCCAGTGCTTACTACAGTCCTGCATTATAAAATGTTTCCTGTAAAAACCTTGATCTTTCCTTTGATTATATACACAGCTCCTTATCTAAAGAACAGGATGATGACCCTGCTTTGTCCGTGGTGTCTAGGGACTCTGTTTTGGTGAACCATGGCGATGTGCTTTCTTTCACTGTAGCAGAAGGCATACTCATTACTGTCATTCTGCAAGAATCTTTCTGGACTTTTCACCTCTATGAATTGCCACCAATGTCGAACAAATCCCCAGTATTTAAGAAACATGCAGTGTTTAAGGTCCCTGCTGTCAAAGGGCTTTCTCAGAATGATGTGGATGAGCAGGATAGGATGAGCTCAGCTCCAACATTAACCTGCATCTCCCCCAACTCCTCACCTAAAGCACACGCATGTAAACGCCACCCATGTCTCGATCCTCTCCTGTTCAGGATCTTATTTGGAGTTGATGCATCTCTTATAAATTCTCCCATCATTCTTTGCGGTTTACCCGATGGACGTCTTGTGTTTTTCCCACTACTTCTACCTGCACTAGCCAGCTTGAGGGGAGAGCAAAAGTCGCCTATCAGGGATTTCTACAGCTTGGAGCAGCCAATTGCATTTATCGGAACATCTGTTACTGGGGATCAGGGAGCACAGTGCCTGGTTGTGATCGGTCAGAGGGGTAGAATCCTGCTGGTCACAGCCAATCAAAGAATCTCTGATGGAACGGCAGCAGACTCCAGTAAGCTTTACAGTTTATTTTACATGAGGGCTGTATCAAAAGTGGGAATGTTTTTTTTTGTTTTTTGTTTTTTTTAATTAACTGGTCTAGGCTGTTCATGTCAGAGTACCAGTCAAAAGATTTATTTTCCACATTCTGGAACAATACTGGATTTTTAAAACCATAAAATAACACATTGGCATCAGGTAAATAACTAACAACAACAGGTTGTTTTATGAAGACATAAAGGTCAGTTCTTGAAAGAACAGTATCGTCAAGGGCATTGTTAAGATCCATCAAGCACCATGATGAAACTGGCTCTCATGTAGACCATCTCAGGAACACAAGACCAAAACTTACCTCTGCTGCAGAGGAGAAGCTCGTTTAGAGTCACCAGACTCAGAAATCACCAGTTAACAAACAGCACCTCAGATTAGAGCCGTTATGAAGGCTTTACAGAGCATAAGTAGCAGACACATCTCAATATCAACCGTTCAAAATCTTCTATCACGGTAGAAGCAATTTTCTACCTCCATAACGATATATATCGCAATATAGCAATTTGTAAATAAAAATTCAAACACAAAGAAACTGTTTTACATAATGTAATTTTATTTAAACTGTGAATTGCTGAGGTTTGCC
>JAOVVB010000052.1:11755831-11769446 GCA_028570985.1 Heterobranchus longifilis
AAATCACGTTCGTCTCATTCGTATCACTTTTCTTATACCCAAACCAATTCCACAACACAGACGATGCACCTTTTTTCATTACAATCTCCTCGTTGTTGGTTTTGTCACATGTAAGCAAACTCACTGCTGCTGCACCGTCTCCTTCCATTGTCGAAGTGTATGTGAAGCCAAACACATCAAAAGTGGGACGAAACCGTGGCACCCGATTGAGCCAAATATCTGCGCGGCCCACTGGGCAGCGCTACGCGACTCTGATAGAAATAGACCGCGCCGACCATCAAATTACATTTTACCCACAATTCCCCGCTGTAGTTTAGAGTGCGGTGAAGTGGAAGCTGTTTTTTTTCATACTTATTACGATATTGGTAGACATTATGAAGTTGAACTTTATTAAATTTATTCTGTTTATTTTTCCTTAATGGAAACTGCAGTGTTTGACGACAATTTATTTAAAATGTCAGGACTGTTTAATATTGTTTCCGCCTTGTCATGCCTGGTTTGTACGTGCGCATCCCAGTGGGGTAAAATGTAATTTGATGGTGGGCAGGGTCTATTTCTATCAGAGTCACGCAGCACTGCGCGAATAAACCAGATCATCTCTGCACTATCCAGATAGTCGCGCTGCGCTGTCCACTGGGCCGCGCAGATATTTGGTCCGCTCAGAGCGTGTATTGCGTGGTTACGTAACGTGCAACGTCACATGATCTCAATCACGATTAAGACGATAGACCGGTTGACAAATTTCTACCGGTTAATCGTGTCTACCGGTATATCACCCACCCCTACCTTAAGCATTGTTTTACAATGTCGAAAGAAATAAAGATCAGGAAAGATCCTGGAATTAGAAGAAGTGTCCAAAGTTTTGACTGGTAGTTTACACATTTAGGTAGTGGAACTCTTCCTCTTTACAATGGTACGGCTTAACATAGTCTCTCATATTGCTCTTGTCAATGCCATCGTCTCCACAAACATTCTGGTAGCATAGTAGGAGACGATCAACTGCGACAAAATGGATTTTCAAAGACGATTCACTGCAGAGTTGGATTCAACATTGGTGCAAATGCATCACTTATGATGCAACCTATGGCGAGTAGTACTTTTCGTAAAAAGGAAGAGTTACTCTTCCAACGTGTGCAATTTAAATGTCCTACATCAGGTAATAAAAACTTGGTCCCACTCATGCCCACTTTTGCAATACTTTTGATACAGCCCTCATAGTTCTGTGGTAATTATTATTATTATTATTTTTATTTGTTGTGGTAATAAATGATAACAAAACATTATGTTGATGTATTTCTAAAGGATTCGTCGAGCACGTTGTTCAGGGGCCTGTGGTATGTGCCTGTGTAGAAGGTGAACGTTTATACTACAGCACTGGCACAAACCTCTTCTGCCTGTCACTGAACAAGACTGTAGCACTTTCGTCATCAACGACGTCCATCACGGCAGGGTCAGAGGGAGACAGCAAGAAGCCAGAGAATGCTGTATGTCTGAATGTGTGCAGAGTAATTGCACTAACTGAGCCTTCTGTCAGTCCTGCAGGTACACGGGTTACCTCCTTAAATAAAACTAAGGAAATAGATCTTTTATTAACATCAACTTGGTAATCAGTGAACGATTTTATCCAGAAGCTAATTGTTTAGAGTGAATTAAAACATAACTACTTAAAATTATTTTATTTCCAGTAGTTAATTCATAATGATTTAAGCAGTGAAAACCTAATTAGAATCACTATTACCCATGGTAGTTGGGTCTCTGGTCCTCTGTAAGCAAGGAATTTTGTGTAACTGGATCTTTAGAGATTTTGGTAAAATGGTAAGTATGTGTATACAAGCTTTTGCAAATAACCGTGTGTATTATATGAATTGTAGGCAGCGTGCAGCTCCTGGCTGTGTCTCTCAGTGGAAGACTTCTTCATGTGACCCTCCCTCAGGATGTAGACAAAGCCAACATGTCTAGCCTGGCTTCATCACAAGCAGGGCAGAAGATCAAAGACCTCCTGGCTGGAATTGGAAATGTTTGGGAGAGGTAAGGTTATTTAAAAAAAAAAAAATTTTATTATTAACTTAATTATTTAATTTGTGATGCTTTGGACAGTAAAACAAAACGAGCACCGTTTTGACCAAACTGAATTTTCCAGAGCAACTGTAGAGAAACAACAGCTGGAGCTGAAGAATCATACGCTCATGCGTTTGAATCACATTCTCCACGTCTGCCATTTGCTTTCACGCCGTGAGAAGAATGACTGGGTGGCGTGCGATCACCGGCCACCAATCAGCTGTCAGGCAGCAACCAAATGGAGTACGCTACTTCAGAAAGACTCTCTGGTTCTTACTTGCGTATTGGAAAACCAAAGTTCTTGTGTCTTAGACCAAGGATGGACTCTTTGCCTTCAAGTGCAGTCAAGTCTTCCTCTCAGTGCAGGGGGGTTGTCTAGAACCTTCTCATTCGCTTTGGCGAAACTGGACTGCGGTCAAAAAGCAGAAGTGACGATACCTCTGGAGAGTGACGGCGACTTATTTCTCCCAGTCCAGATCCACTGCTCGCTTGTGTATGCTTTACAGACTTTACTTAACCCTGAGGAATACAGGCAGCTCTCAACGAGTGACACCTCACTATCTCAGCTTCTCACGCACACAGGCTGCATCTGTCTGGCTCTGAATACGTTAACCCTAGACTGGCTAGACGCCTTAAGGCTAGAAGAGCCAAACTCAAATGGCCATTATATTCCCAAACAAATCAGTATTTGGGAAGCCACACGGGTGCTCCTGAGCTCCAGACGAATTCCCACAGATGAGCGGGCGATGACGAAGGCTGCTCCTTATACTGTAGCAATCCACATTTCCTCAGAGCTCCTGAGGAACCGGCACAGCTTACATGAGTGTAGCAGTGCACTTCTGTGCATTTCTGTGCTCAGATGGCTGCTGTGTGGGAAGACGGCTAAGACAGAGGGACAAGAAGTAGTCCAGACTCCAGTGGTGTGTGCCAAAGGGCCGGACAGACAGGCGGTCAGACTGCTGACTAAGGAGGTATGCTTGTGGATCGATTGTTTGGCTTCCTTGTAATGTTCTATTGTATTAGTTGTGCTTTTACTATATATTTATTAATAAACATAGAAAATTACCTCAGTATTTTTAGTATGATCAGACAGGCAGCGTGTAGAGATTAATAATTAATACGAGGGCTGTTCAAGTCAAACTTGGACTTGTGATGAAATTCCTTGAAAACTTCAAGTACAGTATGGCGATGAGACTCTGTGCTGCAGGAAAATATTTAAATGATGTAAATTCATTTTAATACTTCATTTTAACGAAGGCTGTACCTCGAGAATTATGATCCCATTTACTGCGACATCCACCTTACAGTCCTGACAATGCTAGTTTCCACATGTTTGAAGAGAAAGTCCCAGTTTGACTTGAATGCCCGTCGTACTTTAGCCTGTTTTAATGCACACTAGTTTTTAGCATGGCAGCACAGTGGCGTAGTGGTTAGCACTGTCGCCTTGCACATCCAGGTTCCAGGTTCGCTTCCCGCCCCGTGGTCTGTGTCCATGGAGTTTGCATGTTCTCCCTGTGCTTGCTGGGTTTCCTCAGACATTCAGTGTGCCAATAGATTGGCACCCTGTACAGGGTGTACCCCAGCTTGTGTAGGGTCAAGCAGTATAGATGAGTAAGTTTTTAGCATAGTTTCCAATCATCTGACTTAAAACTCCATACCAGCTTATTATAGCCAAATAATATTATATATTAGACCTTTTTATAGTTACTGTACTATTACAGTATTATTATGTCCTGTTATGGTCTGTCCATTTGTGCAGGTCATACTGAGTGACTTTCACACTGAGGGACCCCTACCTGTTGTGGAGGTTCAGATAGAGAGTGTTTCCATGTCCGCAGTGTGTGGATTACATCATGCCGTCCTGCGACGTGTTCAGGTGTGCATATCGACAAGACAAGAAGGAGACAATCTCCTCATCGTGATAATCATACTCACTTACAAAGTAAATAAATAATGTTATTAAATGAATGAGTCACGATTTTAGGCCTTTCTGAGAGATCCTGCTGTGAAACCTGACAAGCCTGGAGAGCTCAGAGGTCAGAGCTTATGTGAGGCTGTTCAGCACATGGAGGTAAAACACACATCTAATCATAACCTGTGTCCAGTTGTACATACTTCGATCACCAGCCAACAATAACAAACTAACAGATTAGTTTATTTCAGCGTCTTTATAAGGAGCTGCAGGACCTTCGTGACCCGGCTGATGGAGTCAGGAAGACAAAGAGGACGTCAGAGTCGCTGCTTCAGCTCTACTTGCAACTCCGAGAGAAGCCATTGGTCATTCTGTGAATGCACACATTAGTTTAAAATATAAACTATAATCAGCTTGGTTATTCTATGAAGAATGTACATGAGCAAATTAATACATGGGTTTCAAATTTAGGAAAAATATATTTATTAGTATTCATTTTTATGTCAATATTTATACAGTCCACGACCATTTTGTCTGTATCTCAACTTCATTAGCTTGACCACTGTCTTTTTAACAACATAAAGTGATCAGCTAAATTATATAATAATAAGACTACAAATACTGATTGATCTTGGATGAGTTTTATTTTTTTTCTCACACATTTATTCATCTTTGTGTTACAATGACTAATCCATAAATAGTGAGTTTTCTTTCCATCATTCAAGCTTTGCCAAACAATCTCTCTCTATCGCTCTCACAAAAACTTTAACATCAGACCAGGCTAAATAAGCAAATGCCATATTACATAGTGTGTATTACTGTATATAATGTACATTGTATAAAACTGAAAGTGGGATAGATGTGCAAAGCCATTGTAACATTTCATTGGCAATGCTGTAACACGTTAACACCTATCCACTAATGCAAATTTTTGCTTTGTAAAAAAATTAAAATGCAAACTCAAATACAATCTGTTTCCAGTATCTTCATGGATTAAGTGCACCACCATTTTCCTGCTTTTAAATCATGGAAAAGCATTAACATGCAGCTTTAATGATGGTTTATTAATTTTTGACTCATCTGTTTTTTTTCTTGTCCAGTCTTTTCTGAGAGTGGTGAAGACTACAATCAGCATATACAGTATATATTTTTGCAAATGCAGTTTTACATTCTGTACTAAGAAAGGCATTTTGTCCTTGTGACCAGCTAGAAAAAAAAGGTTAGTTATGGAAACCGCCTGTTTAGCAATGTATAGTAGGCAATACCACCAACAGTTTTTTTAATGTAGTTAATTATTAACTCGCATTAATTGATGTTAATTGTTGCCAAATATATTTTTTTATGTTTTTCTTCATCTTTTTTTTTTAACCTTCATTAACGTCTTGAGACCTAAATGAGGACATGACATTTTTCCTCAATTACGTATCCTTGTACTGTTCTCAATAATTATACAACTGGAAATAATTATTTTGTCTGGGAATAACATCTTTCTGTTTAAAAAAAGCAATAAAGTTTAAAATTATTAGGTGCTAATAAAAAGAGAAACACTGAGGAGAAATTGCACTAAACCATTAGAGCCTATTTTTTAGAATACTAAAAACCTTTGGAATAAACATCCAAACTTAATCATGTGCATATTTGTTAATCTATGTTTGCAAACCTTTGATATTCCACTGATAAGTGAGTGATGAATGGTGAGCTCTATATAGGTCATGCATTCAGTAGAAATAGCAAGGGGGGAGGGAGGGACAAGCAACACTTTTTAAAAATACTATGAAATTGAAAATATTTGTCTAGACTCAGCCCACAAGTCTTCATGTAGCAACTAAAGCTACATAGGGATTTTTCATTAGTTGATGAATGAGTGTGAAAATTGATGGTGACTGCTTATTATAGGAGCAGCCAGTTGATTTATTTGTTGGCCAGGGAGAAGAAAACTGCACAGCCAGAGACATGATCCAACTACCCTTGAGTTATTGGATTGGCATCTGAGCTCTGAATGTAATTCTGTGTGACTAGAAATGTAAAGGTCTCGGTAGTATAATCCAAATTAATTTCAGATGTTGAAATATTGATTTGAAATCAATCTCAATTTCAAACTGATTCACATCGTTCATACTTGCAAATCCATCCTTAATGGTAATGAATATGCTCACTCTTGGTCTGAATCCACTGCAAACAGTTTTTCCCTGAGTTTGAAATATCGTCCTCTTTCAGCCATAAGCTGCTCGTGCGTTCCTTGTTCCACGATCATCCCGTCCTCCATGTAGATGATGTGATCGGCTCTCTCAATGGTCTTCAGGCGATGAGCGATTACCAGGACTGTCTGACCCTTCGATCCAGCGAGGACTTCCTGAATCTGAATGGGAAGTGAGAGAACATTAAACTTTTCATACTTTAGAGTTTAGAGTTACAGTATGAATTATCCATAGCTTCTGTCACCTGGAGGTTAGTTTGTGCTGAGACTGTGCCCTAATGTGTTAGCCTATATGCATCCTAAAGGGAAAGTTTTACACATACCAAACAGAGCCTGATCACCACCAATTCTTAAACACTTGCTGTATCACATGACAGCTACCTAACAAATACGTTTAGGTGAACTTACTTCCACTGAGACTCACGACTAACCTTTACGTCTTTAAGAATAGCTGCCTATATACTATCACAGGACAGCTGAGGGTCAGGGGTAGCTCAGTGGTTAAGGCATTGGATTATGGTTCGGAAGGTCCCAGGTTCAAATCTTACCTTTTGACCTTGGTGGGCCCTTGAGCGAGGCCCTTAACTCAGATGTATAATGAGATAAAAAGGTAAGTCACTCTGGATAAGGGTGTTTGCCAAATGCCTACATGTAAATAGACTCAGAGGAAATCCACTTTCAATTAACATGAGCTCAGAGATATTGCTGTGATTGGCAAGGGAAAAGATAACACCACGTTACCAACCAAGTGAGCCATTTCACTTTCCTGATAGAGTGGCATTCCTGTTATGTTGCCTGTATAATAACCTCCCTGTTCTGGCTTGTAGCCTTAGGATACAGCTTTAATCTGTGTTCTTTCCCGTTAGCTTGAATAGATCATATCCAACTGATCTTACAGTTTTCAGTTCAACAGTTGTACTTTAAGAAATTATAAGTTTTTACAGTCCGATGCTGGTCAGTGTAGTAACTGTACTGTACGTACCGCATGCTGTGTGTTGATGTCCAAGTTGCTGGTAGCTTCATCCAAAATGAGGATTTTGGGATTTCTGATTAACACTCTGGCTATAGCAATACACTGCTTCTGTCCTGAGGACAGCTGTCCACCACACTCTCCAACATCTGCAGCACAGTAACATTGCTACTTCATTTACCCATAAGGTAAAATCAATGAAAGACTTAAGATATCTACTGAAATTTTCACCTGTGTCATAGCCTTTTTCCAGTCTGCAAATAAAGTCATGTGCATTGGCCTTCTTCGCTGCCTCCTTCACCCTCTCTATAGTGCAGTCACGTAGGCCGTATGCAATGTTGTATTTCACAGAGCCAGAGAACAGCACTGGGTTCTGGGACACAGCTGCCATCTGTAATGAGATGAAACGGAATTAAACTATTTAGTTCAACCCGAACCAAATAAGTATATTTTGGCAGACAGAGGGAACTAATGTCGCTCAGTGTGAGGAATTATTGTGAGAGCATTTCTACATATTCAATTTCCGTATTAATTACAGTACATCAGTGTCTGTGTTAGTGCTCACCTGGCTACACAGGTATTGGTGTTGGTATTCATTAAGTGGTACATTGTCTAGTAGCACTTTGCCCTCCTGAGGCTCATAAAACCTTTGCAGCAGACTGACGCAGGAAGTTTTACCACCACCGGAGTGTCCAACCAGTGCTGTCATCTTCCCCGCACTCAGCTCTAAACTCACAGACTGACACAACGGTTTAACAGGGTTTAGATAGGTTTTCTTATAAAGCATGAAATATGTCAGGTCAGAGCTCTTTCTGGGAGCCAATTACTAAGTAAAAAATATGTTAATAATAAAATAACTCTGCCTTATTTTTGTTATATTTCCTGCACATATTTCTACATCCCCAAGCATAGTGCATACCTTAAGTGCTTTCCTTTCGGGGCGAGAAGGGTAAGAGAGGGTGATGTTATCAAAGGTAATTCTTCCTTGCAATTTCTCAGGGACCCAATCCCCTGGTTCTTGCATGTTCGATTTTCTGTCCAGCAAATTGAACACCTTCTCTGCTGACCACACTGTGTTCAGAATGTCTCCATAGACATACAGCAGTTGCTGAAAACATCAAAGAAACAGAAGAGTTTGTGATTTTTGTAAAAAAAAAAAAATCTAGCAGGCGTCCTACAACACACAGAAAAAGTGAAAAAAAAAATGCATATGCATTTGTGTTTAAATAGTTCAGCTTATTAAACTCACCCTCATGTTGGTCACCATGTCTTTTTGATACAAAACAAAAGCCAGGAGGCTGCCACTACTCAACTGACCCGAGAAGATGAGACGGCGACCGAGAAGCAGCATCGCCACCCTTAGGCTCAATGTTACACACTACAACGGGATAAATGTAGCAACATGGTGCATCAAACATCGAATCAAGCATGAGTAAAAATATAATCAACAGCAGCACTGAACTGTGAGCTGCAGAATATCATGTCATGCATGTCAAGGGTAACAAAATGAAGTGAATGTGACTGGAGACTAGAATGTAAGTTTTAGGTATACATTAAGGAACCAAAATACAGCAGATATGCATCAGTTTTGATCAGGAAATAACTTTTCTGCAAAATAGCAAAATGTCATTATGTCTCTTTGAATAAAAACCCTTAAGGTAAAGACATTGGTCTGATTTTGGGAGGTAATGAAAAAATTATTGTAATAATATTATTTTCATTTTTAGCGCAGCTAAATAATATGTCCATAAGCACTAAGTATCAAAAATGCAGATGTTTGGATAGGCTTTTATGGCCTTAAGTAAAATTAAATTTCTGAAGCATAAATATCTCCTCAGGCATTATAATCATATACTGTACAGTAATGTGCAAAAGGCACATGCAAATAAATGATGTAAAGCAAGGATGTTTTTTTTTTTTAAAAAAGGTAAAAAGGATAAAGCCCAGTAAACAGTAAGTAATGAAACAAAGTCGGCTTTGAGGACCGTTTCCATTTTGTACAATTTTGCTGTTTTATAAGGAAATTAGTTAGAAAGTTTAACTGTGCATCCTGCAGAACCGCCCACAGTTCTTCTGAGTACTTCGACACCTGCAACTGCTTCTTTTTAGCATACAAATCCAGCAGCTTCCTTTTTTGTCCGAAAAGTGGTCTCTTATATAATATAAATGTTCTCTGTTCTGGCATACATATGATTTTCTGTAAACTAAAATTCCGTGGTGGAACACTGATGTTTAAAAATCAGAAATTTCTTTTGCACTGACTCAATAATAAAGCCATAAAACAAAATAAAAAATACATAAATAAATACATTTTGTACTAAAAAAAACACCTGAGACTTTCGGACAGTACTGTATGTGCTGTGTTTGTTACACATATTAAATGTTTAGACTGTTAAATGTGTGTTTATTAGCAATATCATGGTCAGTTACCAGAAATAACTGTAGGAGAAGATGGTCCAGCTACACTATATGGACAAAAGTTTTTCTTCACACAATCACACTAATTCAAAACTTATTTGACCTTTTTTGTTATAATATAAAATTTTGTAAAGTGGCTTTCCAGTGATTTTCTAGTGATCTGCCTATTCAACCACAATAGCATTCAGGAATTCAAGAATGAGGTGCTGCCAGGGTTCCAGTTCATCCCAAAAGCGTTCAGTGGAATGTGGCATTAAAGTTGTCATCCAAAGACTTTCTAGACAATTGTGTGCATTCAACTTTGGGGCCACAGTTTGGGTAAAAACTACATACTGTACAGTATATTTTGATGATCATTTGTACAAGAAAGAGGGACTAAAACACATTCTATGCACAATGCTACAGTGTGTAATGTGTGGAGTGGCTCACTCTGCGCAGAAGGAGACGGACTGCGCTGAAAATGCCCTTGCGTTTTAGTATCTTCAGCTTCCTGTCCAGAGCCTCCTTGTACCTCTTCAGCTCCTGAGTCTCAGCCCTGAAGCTCCGCACAGTCCTTACAGACCCGATCACTGAAGATGCTAGCTGCTCGATTTCAGCAAGACAGTCCTGCAGCTCCCGTGATGTTTTCTGCGCATCAGGATATATGATAAGTGACAAAATAGCCATTTTGCTACAGAAGGCCAGGTTTCCTTTATGCAACTGAAGATCCTGATTAAGTAACATGAACTAAGATTGTGTAGCTTGGGAAAACTACTACTGTAGTGAGAAGGTCAATTACCTGGTAGTGAATGTTGTAATAGTTCTGTATGACAGCTAGGATAGGCATCTCCACACAGGTAAGAAGTGTAAGCTGCCAGGACAGACTGAGCATCTGCACAAGCATGCCACATGTCTTAACCAGACTTCTCAGGAGGACATTCACATTCATAGCTATGGAGCGACCCATTTTATCAGTGTCTGAGACCAGCCGCGATGTCAAGCTTCCTGTAAGGAAAAGGCAGAGAGCTGGTCTAACAAAACATCCTGAAGATTCCATTTCAACAGAAAGTTTTTTTTTTAAAGAATTTTCACGATTTTCAACTATACTGCACATCACCTGGTTTATTTTCTTCAAAGAAGCTTATGTCCTGTTTCATCAGGTTTTGAAACAACATGTGTCGAATTCTCTTGTTTAGTCTGCTCAGGCAACACATGAACATGCCTCCTCTCAAGCCAGTGAACATAGAACTAAGAAATAAAGAAACAAGCAAAATTTACCAAAAAATAAATAAATCAGCAAAACAACATCAGCAACAGAGGAAAACAAAATGCATTTGCCTTCCAAAAGAGAAAAAGGACATGCACACGATGGCCCACACGAAGCTGTCGTGCTTGTAGTCTCCACTCAAACTGTCAATGATACTCCCCACGTAGTATGGAATACTTGACTCAGCTGAAATAAAGGAATAACATTACACTCTAAACAGCATGTTTTATCTCTGTATAGCAAAACGTGTGCATTTAAAATTAGATCCGGTAAAAGAGAAGACTTACTTAATGCAGCCAAGATAAGGAAGAAAAAAGCCGCCCCCAGGTGCAGGCGGTCTGGCTTTGAGTAGTGAATCACTCTCATCAAGAGATCTCTGGCCTCTTGCTCTTTCTTCACCTTTTTACTAGGGAACGCCTTATCCCACATCAGATGGACCAGAGTACCAGTCACTGCATTTAAAACCACCATGCAGGGGATGGGCGCAGGACTAAACCCACACCTGCCTCCGAGAACTAGTGTTTGCGCCATATCAAACACGGGAGGTGCGTAACATAATAACGCGACCCAGGGCTTCAGGAGACCGTGTCTGGTCTTGTCCAGAGCGGCTGAACTGACCGTGTGAAGCAGAACCCAGCTGAAAGCCCTGAAAGCCCACAGCCATGTCAGGTTCACAACCCAAGCGCCCTGACAGAACAGAAGCGCAGTCCACAGGGAGAGCCAGAGGATCAGGTCCAGGAAAAGGAGAGCTCCGTATGCATGCCATGCTGCCATGGTGGACTACTGTAGTGATCAGGAGATGGGTTCGAAGCCCAGGACTGTGCGCATGCGTCAGCTGCTTGGCGTAGTGGAGATCCTCTAGAAATGTCAAGTCACTTTGGAGAAAACGTTAACGTGTTCATGTATTTCTTTTCTTTCCTGAAAAACAAAGAGAAATGCGTGCGGGTGTGTAATCCTGTCTGAAAGACATCCTAATCATTGTGTAAAAGCGGTATTAGTAGAGATGGTCTAAAGTCGCATTGTAATGATTCCCAGCAAAATAAAAAACAGCACAAACAACAACAACAGCTAAAAGAACAAAAACAGCAAACGGCGCTCACCAACATTCGGCCTCATTACAGATCTTCTTAGCCGCGTCGTTTCTTTTTCCCGTCTCTAGTTTTACTTTCACTTTCAGAAGTGGATTAAAATAACTCGCCAACAGCTACACGACAGACACACACAAACACAAACAACAAACACACACAGAGCCGAGTTTCACTTTTATAAAAAAAAAAAAAATTCCCCTCACTGAAACAGCATGCTGCTGCCGTACTATGGCTTCATGATAATATCAACATTAATTTCTCCTCAGCTTGGTATCTTTTTACTTCGCCTTGCCGCTGTTTCTGCAGCCACTAGAGGGCGCAAGACGTTACAGTACGTTACCGACGCTACCGACGTTTGTGGAGACATCAAAATAAAAGTTTTGTTTTTATCAAAAATAAAAGTCAAAAATCCAAATTCAACATTTTTTGTTAGAAAGTGTTCGGAATAACAGCATGTCAGAGACTGGCACAAAAACTTACAGAAGGTGGCATTTTTACTTTCTTGCAGGAGATGTTGGTCAGCAAGTTCAGCAAGGATGATGATGATGATGATGATAATGATAATGATGATGATTTATTCATTTATTCATCTTTTATACCTGTTATCCTGTACAGGGTCACGGGGGAGCTGGAGCCAGGGTGTACCCCGGGGTACGCCTTGGATAGGCCGCCAATCTATTACATAGCACACACACACACACACACAAACACACACACACACACACTACAGGTATATATTTTTGGAAGGCCGATTAGCCTAATCTGCATGTCAGTGGAAAGAAACCAGAGTACCCGGAGGAAACCCACCAAGCACAGGGAGAACATTCACACTCCACACACACACACACACACACACAGACCCAAGAAGGGACTAAATCCCCTTAACCCTGGACGTGCAAGGCCACCATGCCGCTGATGATGATGATGATGATGATTTGTATTAGTAGTAGTAGTACTGGTATTGTAATTGTGGTTTTTGTTTTTGATGTATTCGTATTAGGACTGTTGTGAATCTGGAGCTGATCACACATTTTTTTAACATGTATAGGAGACACGGTGGTGTATTGGTTAGCACTGTGGCCTCACACGTCCAAGGTTGAGAGTTTGAGTCCCATCTTGGGTCTGTGTGCATGGAGTTTTCATGTTCTCCCCATGCTTGGTCGATTTGGTTTCCTCCCACAGCAGAAAGACTTGCAGAGTAGGCTAATTGCTTATAGTGTGTGAGTGAGTTTGTGTGCATGATTGTGGCACCCCGCTCAGGGTGTACCCTGCCATGTGCCCCAAGTCCCCTGGAATAGGCTCCAGGCATCCTGTGACCCTTTAAAGGATAAGCGGTGTGGTAATGAACAAGAGAGTGAGTAAATATGTACAGTGGAACCTCGGATTGATAAGACGAGCAAAAATTTGGAATAAATTTTGACTTGAAAAACGAGCAAGTCTTGGTTTACAAGTACCGCGTATCTATTTTGCCGCCAAGTGTCACGTGATTACAACTGAGCCAATGTTTTCTCTCTCTCTTGCGCTGCTAAATCATCGGTAATCGTCTCCCCTGCTCGGTCTTAGTGCGCGTGTACTACTTACTATAACACTGTGTGTGCGTATAAAGCATCTATTATTTTGTGTTTGTATGTGCGTGTACTGTTTATTATACATTTCATTCATCATTCATTCATTTCATTATTATCTAGACACATTTTTCTCACACATACACACTTCCAAATATTTT
>JAOVVB010000052.1:11769546-11790118 GCA_028570985.1 Heterobranchus longifilis
TTTTGGGCTGTGGAACGAATAATTTGAGTTTCCATTATTTCTTATGGGAAAATGAAATTTGGTTTACGAGTGTTTTGAAATACGAGCCTGCTTCCAGAACATATTATGCTCGTAATCCAAGGTTCTACTGTATTAGTTATCTGTTCAGCCTTAGGTTTGAAAGCCTGACACACCTCACACACACACACCACACAGAATAAACCTCTGCCCCTTTACCCAGAAAGGTAGTGCCTTCACTCTTTACTCTCTCTCTCTATCTGTTACTTGGTTTCTTTGTAAGTGACATCCACGCTACTGTCATTGAGAGATGAGAATAAAAATAAAATCCCTGCCAGGACGTGTTAAGCGCACTGCAGAAATTCTTTCCTGCTGCTGATGCTCAGTATGAGGCCCTTTCATTCCCTGTATAATATCAGGAGCCTCCGGACACACCTGAGGCTACACACACTCGTATGTATGTACAGAACACAATTATCACACACTGTAGTCTTGATCCTGTTAGTGTCGTGGTAGCGGTAACTTGTCTGCACTGAACAAGCATGTATCAGCCTTCATCCGTCTCTGTTGTTGGAGAACTACAGTCTCACAGTAAAGCTGTGATCCTGTAACGCGCTGCACTGCGGGTGCTTTTAGTGACGGAGCCACCTAATGTCATAATAAACTGACCGGTGCCAAAAAAACAAAAGCTTTAAGTGAGGCACATTGCAGCATGCACAATAGACTGACCATAGGATGGCCTCTCTCCATCATAGATAAAGCGTCTGAGCCAACATTAAGCTTGCTGTTCTCACTCCACCAGGCAGTTCAGTGCTTCGTTTCTTGCACTTCTATTTTTAACCTTTGTTTAGACACCAATTACCACGTAACAGCACTCAGGGAATTTTTTTATGCCGGTTGAGTGGCGGAAAGCAAAGAGGAAAGCCAGATCCTTGGTGTGTGCGGTCCTGCACCTAGGCAGCTGGGTCACAGACTTTATTAATATCCATCCTGTCTGCGTGTTAGTGTTTAACAAGCCTAGCAAAGTGACACGGTCGACGCTTAATTGCTAATCAGTGCTCGGGTTTTATCCCGCGTCTCCCCTGATGAATTTAGCTGAAACGAGGTGCGGGTGGCTGAGCCTTAAACGGTCGGTCACTGACGCGAGCAGGAGAGAGGGGCTCACGCCGCTGCCAACACGTCCGCGTGGTTTCAGATGCCGTGTTTAGCACGTCATCACCATTCTCACCAACGGCCACAATCCTGTTTTTGACTAAATAAAGAGATTATAGCATAGTAAGAGGATTTTATTCGTGATGTGGTACCCGATGATGGTCTGTTATATTTGCTCAGTCTGAGATGAGGCCTTTTTTTAAACAACATATTTATTGAATTTTTCTTTAACACAAAAAGAGGAAGAAAAAACAGAACAATAGCTCAGCACGTACATGAACATGAGAAAGAAAAAATGAATAAATAAATGCATAGATAGAGAGACAAGGCCATTTTGATTTTAATGAAAAATGCAGAAAGAAATCACAGTACTGGGTGTAATGTTTAAAAGTGTTTGAGTGTTTTTTGGTACATATGAGTCTGATGTCTGTTTCTTGTGTTCCAGGGAATGCTCATGAAGAGGAGTGGAAAGTCACTAAACAAAGAGTGGAAGAAGAAATACGTCACCCTCTGTGACAATGGTGTTCTGACCTACCACCCCAGCTTGCATGTAAGCACCTCTATGTCATGTCATACACACACTCTCACACACACTTATCCTTCTTCACCGCCTCAGCACTGGCATGAACGGCACATCCATGCTGTTAATCACCAGCTCCCTCGTCCCCTGTTTCCATGCAGCTGACACTCATGATGTGCCGTATTAAGCCATAACAGCTCGTCTTAATCGCCAGCTCGGTTGGTGCAACACACATGCAGGCCTGATTGGACATCCTGCACCACTTCATCACTTGTTCTCTAACTCTCTGTCTACCCTGGAACTTGTTCAGACCAATCAAAGCCTCAAGTTATTCTCTGCCTATCGCTAAAATGAGAGAGAGAGAGAGAGAGAGAGAAAGAGATGACCGAGAGCATGGATGAATAAGGTCCAGGATGACACTTGACATTCTAACATTAGCATCCAACATTTGTAGATATTTGAGCATTCTGCTCATTTTGGGCTTCATGCTTGTGGTCAGCATTTCAATCAGGTTTACTTATGACACCTATTGATTATCATCCATCAATTCACAGAAGTTCGTTTAGGATTACCAGCCTCAAAAGTCACTAATTTACACTACCTCAGATTGATGCTGTTATAAAGACTTTACATTTAAATAAAATGTTATTTGTAAAGCACTTTTAACAACGGTCAGTGTCGCAAAGCAGCTCTACAGAATCAAAGGAAAATTATAGAAATGTGTTGGAAATGTATATGAAACAAAATGATCAGATTGTCTCTGATGAGGATGACAAGGAAAAAGTCCCTGAGTTACTTATACTACAGAGCTGTGTGTGTGTGTGTGTGTGTGTGTGTGTGTGTGTGTGTGTGTGTGTCAGTGTCAGTCACTCATTAACTGTATATTTGTCTGTTCAGTCTCAGTTTCTGGTGCTAGATGATTTGGGTTGCCAGATCATGCTGACAAAAATTTCCCTAGACAGGGCTGAATCTCCACCCACTCTGATTTAAAAAAAAGAAAAAAAAGCCCAAATTATGTCATTACTAGAACTTATACTATAAAGTGTTACTTTCACCAACACACGTTATTTCTTCACATGAAAAAAATTCACTTATGTCCACGTCATCAAAAAAGTAAAACAAACACAAAATTAAAGAATCCTTAAGCTTTGTGTCATCATGGCTCGTATTACTAATTAATTATTAATTGGTTTAATATGATAATATAAAATTATTTAAAATGTTTTTTCAAACAATCGGACAATTTGAATGTTTTGTTTATTTAAGACCATTAGCAAAAAAAAAAATCCTTGCTTTATGTGATCTAGTTCTACAGAAGTATTAAATTGACTCAATTTTATTATTAATAATGGATATATGCTGATCAGCCGTTACAGTATGACCACTGAGAGGTCATCTGACAATGAGATAATCCACCTGGAAGTGGGTGGGATATATATTAGGCAGCAAGTGAAATTTTTTCTCCTGAAGTTGTTGTGTTGGAAACAGACACGATGGGCAAGCATAAAGGATTTACGCGACTTTTTTTGTGACCAAATTAAGACCAAATTGTGACATCTAGATGACCAGGCCAGACCAACTCCAAAACTACAGCTGTTGTGAGCTGCTCGCAGTCTGCAATGGTCAGGACCTAACAAAAGTGGTCCAAAGAAGGAAAACCAGTGAACCGGTGATGAGTCACAGGCAGCCAGGGCTTATTGATGCACTTGGGGAAGGAAGGTGCTAGAACACACAGTACATCACAGTTTATTGCGTATTCAGCTGCTCAGTCTTATGACTGCTCTGTGTACATTATATGTTAATCTTTTCTCACACATACACACTTCCAAATATTTTCTTTTCTTTTCTTTTCTAAAAAAAAAAAAAAAATTTTCTTTAATTTTTTGTGAAGCTGCTTTGAGACAATGACCATTGTTAAAAGCGCTATATAAATAAAATTGAATTGAATTGAATTATAACACACATATTTGCACGCATGTAAAGCAAAAGCAAGTGTCATTAGAAAGGTTAAAGATCCATTTTCTCTCTTTCGCGATTCTTTTCAAAGGTAAATTAATTTGTTTTATTTTTAAGTTACAGCAGTGATTCCATTAGTGTTCGTGCACTCGAGTGCCATTAGCGATGTCAATGTGCGTTTGTGTGTGTGTGTGAAAGTTGTCCCACACAGTAGTTCTCCCCCCTCTCAAATAAGAGAGGAGGAAGGGTTATTGTGTAAGACGAGAGGAGGGAGAGGGGAGGGTGTCATTCCTCCTCTGCTCTTACTTTAGCTTCACACAAATGTACACACATACACAGCGTCTGCACGAACAAACACACACACAGCGCGCGTACATACACACATACACAGCGTGTGCATGCACGAACACTAACGGAAACACTTATCTGCCAGAATTATTTTTACTTTTTTCAAAGGTAAAGTGCAGGTTAATTTGTTATATTTTTCCTTTATATTTTGTGTTAATTATTTTTATGTATTTCTTTTTGGAATTTTGGAATGAATAATCTGAGTTTTCATTATTATGGGGAAATTCACTTTGCTTTACGAGTGTTTTGATATACGAGCACGCTTCCGGGAACGAATTATGCTCGTAATCCAAGATTCCACTGTATTCCATAGTCTGTTTGTCTCTGGTCTGATCATCAAGGGGTAATGTGATATTCATATTAATGTCCTTACTGATGTCAGACAAATAGTGTACCATTTGAATTATGTTATATTAACAGAAATGTAATCGAATAATAAAAAAATCTAATAATTTATTTAAAATTAAACAAATTTTTATTTGATTTGTATTTATAAACTGCATACAATATACCTTCTAAATAACATATCACCTTATACACTGTATGGAATTGTACATTACTTTATTTTCAAACAATATCAGGACCAATATATAGTGTATATTGTGTGTATTTTCTGTAAAAAATATATTAGAACTAGCTGGACCTTTGGTATACAGTGCAAATGAACAGTTCTGGGAATACATGAATACTATCCTTCATAGGGCACATGATTTGTGTGCAGTTCCCAGACTGCATTAGATAAGGCATTAACAGTGAAGCACGATCAGTCTGACTTTGGATATAGTGTTTGGCTGTTAGATTAATGTCATACTTTTAATATGCAGTTTAGTCAACATGTCATGAAAACGTGATATAAAGAGGCATTAACTGTGTCTCCTCAGACTGATTGAGACGAGTGTGATCTGTGATAAGTGTGTAAAATGTTCAATAGCCTGCTAAGGTAAAGGGTGCTACATCCAGAAACTACCTTTGATTTCCATAAAGTATAATTTATAAAGTACTGGCATTGTTTCAGAAAGAGTGTGGTACATAAATTAATGTAAATGTAAACAATTTTAAGAGTAATACATTCCAAAAATGTCTGAAGAAGTGCAGGAAACATTCCTACTTCCAATAAGGCAATGTGATCATTAGCGATCTGAAAGATAGATTCAGACCAACACTGACATTAACAGGGCCATACTGGGAAGTGTACTGTAAAAGTAGCATATACAAATGAACATAATTGGTAATATATAATAGTGTCACATAAAGACACATCGTGCAATGTAAAGCAATAGAAACTTCACAATCTGACAAATACATCCTGTACCTTTAAACAAGCCTAAAGTGTAAATCATTGGTGAAATGCCCCAAATATAACAATATATCCTGAAAATGAATCATTCTGTAAAAACAAAACAAAACAAAAAAATCTTCATATCAATGCATATGTCTTATTCATCTAATACAGTTGATTATTAATGCACTCGCTTCATACAGTTGTGACGCGTTCGGTTTCTGTAGCAGGTTCCTTGAGCTTTTTCCCCGCAGACACTCTGAGGGTTTCAGGTGTAACTTCTGACACTTGAGCAGACGACACATCCGTAAGTGCTTTGACACGGCGGTCCAGCCAGTAGAAGGACACCATGAGAAACAATGCTGATAAGGCCACTATGATACTGCAGGCGAGGAACACGTATGTGTACAGACCAGTGCTGTCCACAAGGCTGCCTGAACAACGAGAACAAACAAACAGTTCTGAGTAGCATGAAGACCAGAACGTACTGATTAAAAACACTGATTATTTTGTAAAAGGAAAAAAAAAATGGCAATTATCGTTGTAATTTGAACCCTAAATTTAAAATTTGACATCCTGAACACTGTGTTATCAGTCGGTAGTAGATTAAGATATGTCATGCCAAGCTCTGGTGGCTATCAGAAAGACAGACTGTACAGATCATCTGAATACTGCCAGCAGAAGTGGCCACATCTCTACAGAGATATCAAAGATATCAAAGTTTATTATGCAGAGGCTAAAAAGTATTGGGTTGCACGGCTGACATTTTTAATTGGCTTGTTGCTTGCACAAGCGTCCCCAGCTGTCCAGTCAATCTCACCAGCACTAATCAAGGGAGCCTAAAGCCCTGGCACCACCCGAAACCTGTCCTGCAACTTCTGCTTTTTCAATAGAAGAAACATTCCATTCTTCCTTATTGCTCCAATGCACTTGACACTTAACACAGACTAGTACAGCTATTCACCCACATCCACCCACACACACACACAAATACTGTGTACCTGAAAGGATTAAACAATTCATCGAATGGGTGTCATGATGCTTGTTTAAAGAAGTAGTTTTTCCTTTAAGCTGAATTCAATAGCAATTGTGCGTTAATCACTAATGAACAAATGACCCCAGGTGGCACGTGCACAAAAAAATAAGTAAAAAAATAAATAAATTATAATTCTGAAACCATGCAGGGGAAAAAAGTAATTACACCCTACAATTCAATTACATGTAGAAACAACTTTAGCAACAATAAATTAAGAGCAAAGATTTTCTATAGAATTAACCAGTCCCTCACATCATTTTGAAGACATTGCTTTTAACCAAAACTTAGCTTCAGTTCATTTGAGGACATTCATTTAAGTGCAGGACTTTTCAATCCCACCACAGTATCTGAATGAGGCTAAGGTCTAGATTTGGACATTCTGACACTTTAACTTTTTTTCTTCTTTATTCATTCAGATGGTGATTTACTGGTGAGCTAGCTGGTGTGTTAAGGATCATTTCTCACTTAAAAAATGTGAAAGAAGAAAGGGTATACTTGTTTTTTACCACCCGGTTTCTAAATGTTGGTTTACTTAAAAAGAACGTCTACTACCTGAGGTTATTTGTTTGTATAGAGACATTGATGAAGACAGCAATACTGTTATTTTGGCTTGAATAAATACAAACATTGACGGAGGGTGTACTTTCTTTTCACATGACAAAATATTCTGTGCTTCTGTTGTAAAAGTAAGGTTATGCTCTTTTGCAACTTTTCTGTGTGAAAAGGACCTGCGTCCTCAGTCTACTAGCAAAGAAGATGGCAGAGCCAGAGTTAATAAAATTGTTTTATCGACCCCGTAGGCAGTTATATACAAGGATATGAAAATAATATTTGTATTATTCATCTGTTTTTCCTTCCATATTAGAGTTCTCACTAAGGACTACTTATTACCAAAATGGTCCGGTGTGGTTTATCAATTAAAATAAATTTGGCATAATGATAATTAGGAAAAAACAGAAAGTATAAAGAGAAAACCAATTTAATACTGCTGTATTGTAATGTACGTGATGGTGTGACCATGTGTGCAGGTGAATACTGACTTTCATTCTGAAGGATCTCATTAGTGGAGCAGGGATCATATAGAGAATGAAGGTAGTTTTTATTCTCATAAATGTTCTATTATTCTGTATAATCTAAGTCCAAGTTTGAACACTTGAACACCCCTCAAACATCTCATAATAAGTACTGGATCTGTAGTGCTGGATCAGTATTTAACATCAAACTTGACATTTTCTAATATCTAAAAATAGAAAAGGTGAGATTAACGCAGCCCTTTAACCTAGGTTATGTAGACTGCATTGTGAAATGACCACAGATAACCAACACTCTGATCAATCTTAAATCTTAAAGGGTTTGGCCTACAGTCATACTCATAGGTGATCGTACATACACACAGGCACACTATCCCTACCTGCTAGAGGCGGCCCAATCAGCAGTGTGACACTCTCCATGATTGCCAGCAGGCCAAGTGCTGAGGGGAAGCGGTTCATCTCTACTACGTCCATGAGCACAGTGAACATCAGTGAGCCAATCACGCTCATGGATAAACCATAAGTGATCACATAAGCTAGGAGTACTAGAAATGTGGGTGCAATACAACAGATGCTGTTGCTCAGTCCATTCAGTAGCACTGCACTTGAAAATACATAAACATGGCGGCCTTTGAACCAGGAAAGGCCAAAGATCAGGCCTGCGGGCGGCCGCACAAAGATGTTAATGAAGCCCAAGATGGCGAGCAGCAGGGCAGCATCGCTCTGCTCCATGCCGTTATCTGTAGCATAAGGGATGAGAAAAACCAATGGCACCACAAAGCCCAGCATCATCCATGTAATGCCGATCGCATACAAGCGAAATCTCTGGTTACTGCAAAACAGATCAAAAGCCATGTGGCGATGAAATGAGGACATTATACTCTTCTGAGCTGCCCACATCTGCTCTTTAAAGCCCTTCTTAACATGTGGTTTAATGCCATTGTTCCTTTCTTTGGCGACTCTGTGCATCCTTGGCTGGAGGGGCCTCATGACAGCTCCACACACACAGCAGTTGAACAACACAGCACCGAGCACAAGGAAACTCCCCCTCCAGCCTAGTTCACTGTGTAGGTAGTGACCCAGGAAGGGCAGCACGCACAGGCCCAAAGCTGTTCCTGTGGATGACACGGCATTGGCAAAGGCACGACGGCGCACAAAATAGTGACCAAGGATGGTGACTGCAGGTTGGAAGCTGAAACAAAAACCTAGACCTGTGTGAGAAAAAAAAACTATTACAGAAGGCGGTCTTAACACTTTAAATTCTCTGAATTACAGAAATTATTGTTCATTTGTTTGTTTTTGTACTGCTAAAGTGACTATGTTGGCTAGGGGATTTATTCCACAACAACTTTTAAGGTATAATAATTTGAATATTGAATTAAGATAAATAGCGCAAGGCCTTTTATTAGTTTATGAATATGCACTGACCTGTTATTACTCCTGCAGTAATGTACAGCTCAATGATAGAATGTGTAAAGGAGCTGGCTGTCATCCCCAATCCACTCAAGACTCCCCCCATCATCACTGTTGTCCTGCAACCAAAATGTTCCACTAACACACTGCATAAGGGCCCTGAGAAGGAAAAGTCAAACAAGAAAACAACACTAAAGAAACCATCAGTTATTCTGTTCATTCCCTTAGGCACATATGTTTTGCATGCGTGTGCATGCCTGTACTAATCTGCATATGTTCATGGGAGCAGTCCCAGAGAATGGAATGCTCTTCGCTTTAAACCTACCAAATTATGATGGTAATGTGATCTAACAACATCTTTTGGTTTTCTACTACATGTATGAGATATGGTCCATAAATGTGTTAAGTAAAAGGACACATCCGGCTTTAAATTAAAGGCTTTTTTGAAATATGCTGTATGAAAATAAAAGACAAACAAAATGCACATTAAAAGCACTCTTTCACTCTTACACATAGAAAAGTCCACAGTCATCATGTCATCATCATTATCATGTAATGCCCTGACATTTGTCCCACTTTCGAAAATTTGGATAAGCTTCTTGTTTGTTAGAAGATCTGAACCCAAAACTAACAAATGCAATATCTTCTGTAGTACAGATCTTTATATTCTCTATTACTTTTCACCATAAACAGTATATATGGGGTCCAAGACCTGTGAGGAATCCAAGACCTGTGAGGAATCTGGGGATTTTTTCTTTTCTTTCATTTAAAATTAAGAGCAAACAGAAGGTTTGGATTTTAGAATAGGCCCTCACCTCTTCTTCACCTTCATATCCCATAGGACTGTTTGTTAAGCCCCATTCTCTACTCCCACTTCACTGATTACTGTGCTCCCATCTATCCCACCAACAGCATCAATTTTGACCTGACTGTAGTTGGACTTACAGTATGGTATGTAGAGTATGGCATAGTGGTTAGTACTGTGGCCTCACACCTCCAGGGTACTCAGGTTTCCTCCCACAGTCCAAGAAAAGGTTGGAAAGATCCATTCCACCCTAGGTTAGACCTGCTGTGGCAGCGAGAGCTGAATGATACTCCAGCGAGGGCAGTAGGGTATAATTCAGCTCTCCCTGGAGTATTAGTCAGCTCTCGCTGCCGCAGTAGGTCAAACAGATATTCAAAGACAGATATTCATATCTGTTTGACACAGCAGGTTAAACAGATATTATTCAGCCCTTGCTGCTACGGCAGAGCAACCGATATACTGAAAGATCCATCCCACCCTGGACATCATCTGTTTGACCTGTTGTCCTCTGTCACATCATAAACAAACAGACTTAAGGACAGCTTTCTACCCCAGAGCCGTACATGAACTGAAAACTACTGAACATTGACACTGACTGTAAAGGATCTGTAATCACATGTACAGTTACTTTTATAGACACAATTGTGCATTAGTACATATTAATTCCATAATGCTCTACCTGTACATAGGTCCACTGCAATCCAGCAAACATGCAATATCTTCAAGTGTAATATGACAGCAGCTTTTTATATTTTCTTGTATTGTGCTGCCTTATCACACTGTTTAATATTTGTACTATTTTTTATTTCTATGCCCCAGAAGGACTAATACTTAATTTGATTTTGCCCTGTACAATGACATTTAAAGGATCTACTCTATTCTATTGTTTTCAGCGTTTATGAGTCATTGTTACGTAGGAACCATATTTAATGAAATCCAACTCCCTACAGATACGGTATCAGTGTTTATAGACAGAGCAAACAAAAAAATTATGGCTACAGCTTCCTGTTCACTAGCAGGGAGGTGACATTATGGCTAAGTTCTCACTCTCAATACAACACAGACACAAAGGTCCAAACCAAAAGCTGCTTTCTTGTATTACTACTGTACCTCCAGCATGTAGAACTGCAATCATTATTGATGGCACCCACGATGTCTCACTGTTGCTGGCACTGAATTCCATCTGAAGGTCAGTGTAAAAGATGCCCATGCAGGACGGGAAAGCAAGAGTCAGGGCTAGGACTAGTATGGTGGCCACCAGCACCACCCAGCCCCAACCTCCATCAGGAGCATCAACATATGCCTGAGTTTTCGGGTCTCCCATATTCGCTTCTTCAATCTCTGGATCGCACAAATCTTCCGAATTATGATTTTGTAGTTGAGTGCCCATTTCCGCAAGCTGGAAGTGATCATGTACTGCTCTTATTTAATGTCTCAGTGGATGTCTCAGGCGTGGTTTAGATGCACAGTTATGCATTCTTTAACTACGTCATATCATGCTTGATCTTCGTACGATCCCCCAGGATCTCTGTTAGAACAAAAAATAATAACAGGATTACAAGAAATTTCCCCGCTGTGGGACAAATAAAGGGATATCTTATCTTTTCTTTTTTTGTGTAATGTTGTATTTTATGAAAATCTACAAGATTTGACAATTGTACAATAAAATTTTTTTAAAGTATAGTATAGCAGTTTACCTCAGGTGATAGTATAGCAGTTAGTGTAGCAGTTTACCTCAGACCTGTAACCAACTCGAAGCCTCAAGTGGAATGTTTATTCAAATTGGAAATTCTCTTTTGTAAGTGTTATCTTGTGGGCCTACTCTTTTAATTGTTATTTTTGTTATGATAGTTATTAGTCCAATTGAGTTGTCAACTTATATGAATTAACTGAATTAATTGAGGCTTTAATTGAAAGAATTGAGGGTTCCTTCAGGTACTCAGGCTCTCCCTACAGTACAAAGACATGCACTGACAGCAGACTAAGGGTTTGCAAATTACCCATAATATGTGATTGGCTGTATGAGAGTGTGTGTGAGAGTGTGTGTGTGTGTGTGTGTGTCTGTTTCCTGCAATAGACACCGGCACACAAACATCCAGAGATTTTCCCATACATGCCAATTTTTTTTTGCTCAGTCATGTTTGTATAACTTTCTTTCCGCTGCTCCCATCAAGGGGTTGCCACAGCAGACCATCCAATCCGCACACAACTTGGTACAAGGTTAACGCCCGATTCCCTTCTTAATGTTGAGTAATTAGCTAAAATGAAATAAAGTTTAGATCATATTGTCTAGGTTGTACTGAAAAAATAATGGCACTCTATACTGCAGACTCCTGAGCCCTATATATGTTTATATAAAAAAAATGGCAAAATGAAAAATTGGCTACAATGCTCTAATAAAAAGTTTCTCATAAAATGTTTGTTTAAAATAAACGACACAAGAAGCTATTAGAAAGGCTGTCAAAAAACCATTTTATTATATTTGAGAAGTTAAAAAAGCTGGCAACGGTCTGGGAAAGTCGAGCAGCCTGAAAAGCTCAGGTTAGACCAAACTGGATTTTTAAGTAAGGAAGAAAACTAAAACGTAATAAAAGTTATTATAAAAGCTGTTTTAGATCGAAATTGTTTTAGGTTCTTAGATTCGGTAAAAAGTTGTGGAATAATGTTTTTTTTTAAAAGAAGCTCCCACTGCATTCTTCACTAGTATTATTCATTTGTGCCTTTCATTTATTTCTTTTACATTTATATTAATTATTATTACTTGTGACTTATATACTTTATATAGTATTTTTGGTCTTGGTATTGCATCCCTTGTCCAATCACAGTGTGCAATCACATCTACAACCTGTTTTTGTGTGACCGTCTCTATTGCTGCTGGATGTCTGGAATTTCCTTAGTGATCAATAAAGTATCCAAGTATCTCTCTCTCTCATATAATGTATCAATCTATCTATCTATTTGTCTATCTATCTATCTAAAGATGTAACATTAGATCTATAAAACAGTAGACCAGCAGTGCTGCCATTAGTAAAAAAGGCTCTGTGGGATTGTTTTTAGAGATTAGAAAGAAATCCCTGACTAGTAACTAAAGATAAAAACTTAAAAACTAAAGTTGAAGTTAATAGAAAGGTAAACAGTAGCTGTTTAATTACTAGGGGCTTCTGAACCAAAACTTCTACCATCACTGGTGACTGAAGTGGGTTAGCTAGCACCTTTCTCCCTCACAGCCTGTTTAACTCTCACTGCTTCAAGCCTCGTGTTTGATTCGCTTTCAGAGAACTTTTTGTTTGTTGGTTCATCAGTTTTTACATTTTACTCCAAAAAGTCCACGCGTGATATGTGTGTGTGTGTGTGTGTGACCCAGTAGATACACAACTTCTTTTAGCTCCGGAAGACGCTGACAGGAAACCTTACAGCATGTCGTCACGCGCTGTGTGGTGGGATGACAGTGATGTCCGCCGCGATGCCATGAAAAACACACTTTTAATGATCCGAAGTCTCAAATTTCTTTACCAGAAACAACCAGTACAAACCGGGAGCTTACCTTCAGGGAGTTAACACGCTTATATGTCTGCTCATGATGTCCTTCTGTCTGTGTGCTGAAGAACATCCTTTAATGTCTCGGTGATGAAGCAGCATGACCAGAAGTATTACCAGATCGGATCCGTGAAGTGCCAACAATCAAACACGTCCATAATCACGGTTTTAAATGGAAAGTGTGTGATGATTCATAGCGTGCTGGACTCCCGCAGGCGCGGCCCCTTTAAATAAAGCTGCGAGCTGTAATGTGAGCTGGGGTTCGGGGAGGTGTTGCTTTTTCCCCTTCGAAGCGGATAACATACTGTAGGAGGTGCATCTCTCTCTCTCTCTCTCACACACACACACTAACTAACCCTAACTTGTGTGTTCAGTTCTTTGTAAAAGAACACACTCTTTATTACATTCATCATTTCTGCATCTCCTCGCGCACATCAGGCTAATAAAAAGTGTTGAGACATTCACAAGCAGTCTTGTCTTTCTGCTTCTGTAAAACATGTTCTTTTATTATTCAGATACGGTGTACATACATGCTCAGTTTCCTGGTAAACAATTGCAACAAAGTTCTGTGATAAAATGAGAAGTACAACAACAGTTTGAGCACAAATACATTTTATGATAAAAACTGGACATCTTCTCTTAATTTTTATTTTCTTCCTCACCGCAATCTGTACACTGAAATAAACTGCATCAGATGACATTTAAAAAACAAACAAAATATATATTTAACATATATATATTTATATATATATTAAAGGACAATCTGACCAAGACTATTCATTTCCAGAACACTTAGCTCCACAAACTTTGATTAGACAAAAGGTTACACGTGACATCAATACAGTTGATAACTTAACACATTCAAAACATCTGGTGTAAGGAGCAGGTTTGCAATACAGGTTTAAATGCCTTTCTTGGTATGTGTGCCCACATGCACACACGTGTATGTACTGTATATCCATGCATGCAGGTGATGCAGACTATCGTGGCAGATTTTTAATGTGAACAAGTACGACAGGTCTGGATTCCTGACCAACTCGGTCACCTTCTAAATGTCCATTTAGTGCTAAACATTTTTGCTAGATAGGTTCGGACAAAACAAAAGGAAACACAATAAACAGGAGTGGTGGACTGACTGTCTGAACATTTCCCCTTGTACATGGCATCCAGATTCTCTGAAAAAACTGTCCATGCACCACTTCAGCCGTACACTACCACAAGGCTAGACAAAAGTCCCAGTATAGAATATTTATACTCTAACACAATGCATGCTTTCATGTTCACATACCAAAAAACACAGCCCCCCTCCCTCCCCACAAATTAACAGAACACCAAGTAACATCAGCAAGATTTTTTTTTTTCCTTCTGTAGAAAACAACTTTTTGCCTCTGTTTAAACACAAACAAATAGGAGGGGAAAATGGAGATGAAAAAAATAAATAAATCTATAATTCAGTTTGCGTACATGCTCCAATGTGGTTATGATACACAAATCGTATAAAATCACCCCATTAAGTAGGATGATGTTACATAATTATCTTATAAATTATCTAAAGTAAAGTGTACTGGCGTGATATCTCTCTATGTCTCTGCTGTCTAACAGGATGCTCAAGACACGGACATAATTAAAGTGCAAGTAAAACTTTGAGGATGCAAACAATGTTTCCTTAGGATGTATGTATTATTAAAAAATATATATTAAACAAAGTACAGTGGCACAATGAAAATGTGAATTTAAAAAAATCTAAATACATACAATATGTGAAACAAGGGACCATTATACACCCAACTTAGCCTGGCATTTGTGTTAAAAAACCTGTATGAAGAACGTTAGACAATGACAGTTATAGAAAGGGCATGTGTATATTACAAAGTGCAGACAAAGCTGATTTTACCTCGATTATGTTCAAATATGACCAAAATAGACAGCACACCCCATCCCTTATTTTGCATGAGTCATTAAACAAATTGGTGAAGATCAAATCTTACTTTCATGCAGTGGGGAGATCTATAGCTCAGATTCTCAACCTTGAAAAATAAACAGCTATGGCTGAACAAAAAGAAATGCTCCATGGGGAGCATTTTTTATCAACTCAGGACTGGCAATTTGAGACAAATCCTTAGTTTTGGTGCCCAAACCCCAGCCATTGGATGCAGTGCCGGTCCCAGGCCCGGGTAAAATAGGAGGGTTGCTTCAGGAAGGGCGTCTGCTGTTTCGACCCCTTGCCGGGAGCAGCCGAAAGACAACAACTATAGTTTTAAAATACAAGAAGGGATAAGGAACATTTCTACTATGCTATCTAGATTTGCCTTGGAGTCATCTTTAAGACAAAAATCTGCTTTAAAAACAAATCTAAGTGAAAGTTTAAACACCATATTTTTGGCAACCTTTCGCCTGATTTACATTTTAAAGCAAGGGGGATTTATTAATATAAATGTGCATTTGAGACCAAAAATTTCACATTGGCATGCTGCCTGTGACAGCCATCAGCTGCTTTTCAATGGACATAAATAACAAACAACAAAGCATGCAGTTTTACATTCTATGTGATGCTGAACAAGGAGCTTATGTTAAAATACTGTCAAAAGATCATTAAGCACACTTGTTCCTAGCAGATAACTTTTAAGGGAGTGTAATTTGATTTAGAAAGCTAGTCTTAAGTGCCTAAATATCAAACAATGCAATTCAGTGTAAAACAGGACCAAATACTGGCTCTGATGTCAAAATATGAAAGAAGCACAGTTTACCTGAAGTAATAGAATAGATTTTTGACATGAGGGCGGCATCTTAATCCATGTAAAATAGAGCCCTTAACATTCACTGGTATTCCACTATAACTTATTTTACATTTTCCTTTTTTTTTTTTTTTTTTTAAATATGACAGAAACAGTTAAACAGCCAAAATAGAGTTAAAGATAGACTATGGAGTGTTAGAGCTGAAAAATATAATAATTTTACACAACAGAGTTCTGCTGTTACTTAAATCTTTTGAGCACGTTGCCCATCAACAGTCTGATGGAGCTCATTTGTGACAAGACAAAGAACTGATGCACTTATATAAACAGAAACAAAACTATTCTTGAGAAATCGAGATAAAAGATAAGACAATGGAGTTTCCAGTTTTCCAGTCACGTACGGATTAGTCAGAGGGGAAACAAAAAATTTTACATACAGGTGACGAGGCACTGGACAAAGTAGACTAGGAGCATGAGCCGATTCTTCTTGGAGTGTGAGCTTCCCCAATCAAATGTGACTTTCATAAAGCACAAACAACGTTTATGACAACCTTTCCTGTAATACACCCATATACGTGATCTTTACACACCCATAACAATGCACGTTCATTTTTGATGTGTCCATGTTAAGAGGGGTAAATTAAAACCTCTGGCATGGCCTGGAACATCCCATACCCGTCAATGAATGCAGGTGGGCCAAACAGGAACAAGGAAATTATATGATACTCTACAAACTAAAAAAAAAAAAAAACGGCCTCTGCATGTTCAAAGGCCAAGCCAGGCTGCGGTAGACACTGAAATGATAACGAGTGAGTGTTGCTGCTGATATTCACTCATACACTCGCTCCGTTGTACACAGTGAGTCAATGTGCTTGCTATGAAAAGGGTGTAGGAGGCAAACAATTCTGTCCTGTCTACTATGTTTTTGCACCCCTGAAAGTCCTGAGGAAATTCTGATGATGAAAACACAGCCTAGCTGACCAGGGCACAGGCATTCCTTGTAACTAGCATGCCAGCAATGACAGAGTCTATAGATGATTGTGACGAGGATATGTAGGCGATAAATGATCATGTTCCGAGGCATTGAGGATGACTACATTAGCTGTTTTAGTGAGACACCTCGAGAATCTTACTTGGACTCCTCCCTAGCCATCTTGAGTCCCTGCATCACCATCGATCAACTAACTCAGTATTTGAATATTTTTGATAACAGCGGTGACCTCAAGTGATGTGCTGGATGGGCGATGTTGCAGCACTGCAGGGAGGGGGGACACCCCCACTGTGGAAAGGCACAAGGGAGGAGGGTGATAGAAGGGCAGCCATGTGAGCTGATGGAGTCAGCTGTATGGTTAAGGAGGGGAGACTGGAGAGGACAGGAGAGAAGAGGGGGTAGGGAGATCTGTGTCAGCACAGGTAAGAAGGTCTTCTCACATCCGGGAACCTCGCTCCTGAAGGATCTGTGTGAAGGAGGTAAAAAAAATAAAATAAATCAGCTGGTTAATTAACATAGCACATATTGAGAACGGATCAATGGGGATATATGCACAAAAATTTGATGAGATAGAGGTTTGGTTGAACCTACAGTGGTTGGAACAGCAAAAAAAAAAAATTTAACTTTACCTTGACATTGCAGGGCAACATTATTTTCTAGAGGATCTTAAATCTATTGACTACTATTACAACATATTGGTTGCAGATCAGGCACAATGTGCTAGTCCACATGTATTTTCACAAAATCACTGATATGCGCTGGGTAAGACAGTCGGTTTCAGATCACAATTATTGAACATGTTTGGATGGAATACTGTTTAACATAGACTACACATTTGATTTTCATGTGGTATAGTACGTACTACTTCCCTTCTTTTAAACTAAAAATGGATTGGTGGAAAAGAGTACTAAAGGTACCCAAAGTATTTGAAAATTTTTAATAAACTCTGGGTCTGCCTTAGCTTGAGTTTTGTTATGAGAAATAATGCAATCCAGAATAACTGATTTATAGCCAGTGGGGGTTACAGAGAATGTCCTGGGTTGACCCTGCTAATGTGAGTTGTCCTTCCTTATCTGGTTGTCCGAACGGATCACCAAACCTTCAGATTATATTTGCCTTTCCTACACTATCACCAAACATTAACTCTGGCTATGTTTGTCAAAATGTTAGTCGTTTTTATGCATACTGAAGGGTTGAAAACAACTCAACGTTGGCTCAAATAAACCCATTTACTTGAGTTTTCTATTGGCTTATTTACTCACTCATAAATAATGTCCTTAACCTTAATCTTAATAATGGCTTCATGTGCATTATGCAGTGCTGGTAAGTATCAAAGCTATCCAAATCAAACATCACCTGAGCAGGCGAACTGTTCTTTTACTAATAAACACAACTTTATTAGATTTTTTTTAATGTATACAATATACACTGTATTGCCAAAAGTATTCGCTCACCTGCCTTCACATGCACATGAACTTGAGTAACATCCAATTCTTAATCCATAGGGTTTAATCTGATGTTGGCCCCTATCCTTTGCAGTTATAAAATCTTCGACTCTTCTGGTAAGGCTTTCCACAAGGTTTGGGAGTGTATTTACAGGAATTTTATACCTTTCCTCCAGAAGAGCATTTGTGAAGTCAGACACTGATGGCCTGGCTCACAGTCTCCGTTCTAATTCATCCCAAAGGTGTTTTACTGGGTTGAGGTCAGGATTCTGTGCAGGCCAGTCGAGTTCTTCCACACCAAACTCGCTCATCCATGTCTTTATGGACCTTGCTTTGTGCACTGGTGCATAGTCATGTTGGAACAGAAAGGGGCCGTCCCCAAACTGTTTCCACAAAGTTGGAAGCATGATATTGTTCAAAATGTCTTCGTATGCCGAAGCATTAGGACTTTCTTTCACTGAAACTAAGGAGCCAAACAAACTCCTAAAAAACAACCCCACACCATAACCCTCTCTCCACCGAACTATACACTTTGCACAATGCAGTCAGACCATTACTGTTCTCCTGGCAACCGCCAAACCCAGACTCGCCCATCGGATTGCCAGACAGAGAACCGTGATTCGTCACTCCAGAGAACATTTCTTCACTGCTCTAGAGTCCAGTGGCGGCGTGCTTTAAACCAGTACATGCGATAATTTGCATTGCATTTGGTGATGTAAGGCTTGGGTGCAGCTGCTCGGCATGGAAACCCATTCCGTGAAGCTCTCTATACACTGTCCTTCAGCTAACCTGATGGCCACAAGTTTGGAGGTCTGTAGCTTTTGACTGTGCAGAAAGTCGGCGACCTCAATGCGCTATGCATACTATGCGTGTCAGCATCCGCTGATCCCGCTTCATGATTTTATGTGGCCTACCACTTCATGGCTGAGTTGCTGTCATTCCCAATCGCTTCCACTTTGTTATAAGATCACTAACAGTTGGCTGTGGAATATTTAGTAGCGAGGAAATTTTATGACTGGCCTTATTTCACAGGTGGCATCCTATCACGGTAACAGGCTAAAATTCACTGAGAGTGACACATTCTTTCACAAATGATTGTAGAAGCGGTCTGCATGCCGAGGTGCTTGACTTTATACATCTGTAACCAGGGAAATTATTGGAACACCTGAACTAAATGATTTACATGGGCAAATGAATGCTTTTGGCAACATAGTATACATTATAGTATATATTTTGGATGTTGTGCATCAAGGATCAGATGAGCATTCTGCTTTCAGCTTAGATCAAAATCTCTAGGGGACTGTCTCAGAAGTCGATTCCTCCTTTCTAGGCATCGCAAACTACGAGTGGTGCTCAAGTCAAACCAGGACTATTAAATGCACAGAACAACAGAACACAGTTAAGACAGTAAAAACCCAAACCTTATTTCTCTATAGAATCCGTTGCTACACTACTGCCCTTTTTTCACCCAGCATTTTACTAGCGTCTTGGATAACATCAAGGTAGAACTTTCTCAGTACATCAGAGCAATGATCAGACTTCAGAGATTCAGAGCTTCACGTCTGAAACACTGGCCTACCAGGAACTCTTTTAATGGTCCATACATGTGGAAATGGCTAGAAGTGAGGTCAGGACTGTAAGGGGGATGTGATAACTCCCAACAGAGTTTCTGTAACGTGCAAGTGGTGTTGGTGAACGTTTTGTGACTAGTTACCCGCCGATTTTCAACGATCCACTCGCTGAATGTTCACGGGAATGACCTCAGTGGCTTCCGAGCCACCTCAAGCAGGATCTTTATTCATGGACGTACAAACTTCTATAAAATGTTTGCACCATTTAAATGTATTAATGCAGCTAAGAGTCTCATCACTGTCCTGAGCTTGAAGTCTTCTGTACATAATTCATAAGTCCCAGTTTGACTTGAACTCACCTCATAGGAGTCAAACCCAAATCTTTGGAGATGATTCCACACAACAAAAATGATTCAGAATACCAGATATTTATGTTTGAATGTTTAATTTTGGGGAAGAGGGGAAAAAAAAAAAAAACATGGTCAATGTAAGTACTTGGTAATATTTTCATGCCATGACAGACTGTCTGATAATAGACTGTAATGTTGTATTTTAATCAGGTACGTTAGTTAATCAAGTCTAGTGGTATTAGTTAACTAAAATGCTGGAAAGGAATGAAGTTTGTTCATTTATAAACTGCCAGGAGTAAATAATTAAACTAAACATGCAAATATGTACATTAGCTATTATAAAGATTAGCATTTGCTGCAGCCTTAATCAAAATGTAAAAATAATTGAAAATATATATATAATTTT
>JAOVVB010000052.1:11805819-11818951 GCA_028570985.1 Heterobranchus longifilis
TAGGTCAAATGTTGAACGTCAAAATGACGTCCAAGTTGGGTCATGGTTGGACGTCCAAATAGTGGACCTAGTTTGGATGTCGAATAGATGTCCAGAATTGGTCATGGACCGACGGACCCAATATAGATATGATCTGCACGTCTATCCGACGTCCAATGTTAGTGGGTATTATACCATTTTAAAATGATGTGGATTCCCTGGTTTACTCTAAAATTCATTGATCCTATTGCTTTTTTTTTCAAATCCTTTTTGATTCTTCATGTTGCAGTATTGAACAGCACCCATCTAACAGATTCCTCTTTATTTCAAATGTTCTAACAGTGAAACTGATGTAAAATAGTCTTGGTTTTATGTTTTTTTTTTTTCAGATAGAAGGAGAACACCTACAGTATTAATGTTGTCCTGTTAAAATATTTTGCTTACAGGTCAGTAAAATACTTGAAGAATATCAGCTACAAATTCTTATATATTACAATATCACAATTTTCAACTTTTTTTTCCAATTTGTCAGACACAAAAAAAAGAGTCTAGGGCAACAAGAGTTCGTTTCTCAACATGTGAATCTGAGGGGAGTCTCTCCAAGTCAAATAATAATTGTTTGGATGGCATCATACAGTATGTCTATGTCCAGTCCTATTTGAATTCAATGTACAGAGCACAGACCTGACCAGGCACTCAAGGACACTCCAACACCACAGCAACTTTAACAGCTTGTTCCTGCTCTTCCAGTATCATGGACAGAGTGTCCAAAAGACTCTCTGTCACCTTTCTGTCCCAATCCTCCACAGCAGAACTCCGGTTAAAGAAAACAAGAGAAGTCTTGTAAAGACAAAGATTAATACATTTCACAGAATATCTAGTTATGATAAAAATAAAGGATATTAATAAGGCTATACACAGAGGTGAGTAGTAACAAGTTACATTAACTACATTTATTTGAGTAACTTTAATAATAAAAAAGTGTAGTTTTACAGCACCATATTTTTTACTTTTACTTGGGTAGATTTGTGAAGAAAAAACGCTACTCTTACTCTGCTACTTTCGGCTATACTCGACTCGTTACTTTTCTAACCATTTATTCTACACATTAAATATTCTTTATTTTTGCAAGAGAAATGCAGCCGAGGGATCTACCACATGACCTCACACAAACTGGCGGCATAGCAGGAAAAAATCTTCAGCCGTGGTGGACAGCGAATGAAAGCATAAAAGTGGCAGAGGCATCTATCTCAACAACGGTAGAGGATGAACACCCTTGGCCTTATATATAAAGCATGTTTCGCTAACACAATGTGCAAAAGAACAGGATCATAATGCGTTGTCTTCTCTATCTGCTAAAACAGACAGACATTTAATGTTGCAGTGTTAGCATATATAATTAGCAAACTAGCTAAAGGCTAAAAAAATATAAGTTTCTTATTTCTAATAAGTTTCTAATTTGTTCTGCTGGATAAGTAGTTACAGAAATGTGTATGCTCAGATTTAATCTATTAATCACCACAAATCCCCCTTTAATTAACTTTAGCGAATGGAACTGAATGTGTTATGAATGTGTATTTTCATAGCTTAATGCCCTGTAGTCTCATAGCCTGATATTGTTTCCGTTAACAGAGGTTACATATTGTTTCACCCCAACAAAATAAAGACATATACATAATAAATAGACTCCCACAGAAAATGAAGGTCCTCCTCTTATACTGACCCACCTATGAGGAAGGCAAAACCCACAGATTCCCTCACTGGCTCTCAGCGGGTAACACAGGCAACATTTGACAAGCTTGTGTTAACGTTTGTATTTGAGGCCAACCTACGATTTTCTGTTAGTAATGACAAGGAAAACATTAGCTCAAAAATACAGAAACCTGCAAAGAACATGAAGAGCATGATCGTCAAAAAGCTGAGCACTGTGAATTATGTCGCTACCACAACAGACTGCTGGTCTGCTATTTAGGAGTCACTTGTCACTGGATAGATGCAAACTGCAGTTTCCCCGGCCCAATCAGACTCGCTGGAGCCCTGTTTTTTGCTGTGCAAAGGGTTGTACGCATTCAGAAGGAGCGAGGAGAGAAAGCAGTTTGCAATGTTCGCACAACATTTAAATATAAAGATGTAAGTTGTAAGACAGAATGTAAGACGGAACTTATAGTGTATTGTTTTTAAACATTGATGCATTATTAATGTGTGAATCCACCTGTCTTAAGTAACTTAGCAAGACTATGACAATTATAGATGATATTAATCAAATAGTTTGACTGTCTTATTTTGTAATTATTTGTGTAAAAGGGGCACTGGTGGCTCAGTGGTATGTGTTTCGCCTGCCATGCGGAAGGCCCGGGTTCAATTCCCAGCCAGTGCCCAAACCCCAGCCACTGGATGCAGTGCCGGTCCCAAGCCCGGATAAAATAGGAGGGTTGAGTCAGGGAAGGGCATCCGGCGTAAAACCTGTGCCAAGTTGAAGTGCGGACTGGATATTCCACTGTGGCGACCCCTTACCGGGAGCAGCCGAAAGACCAACAACAATTCAATAGATTTATATACTGTATGTGATCGAATTTCATCGTCATTAACCACCTTATCCTGAACAATATGACTAAATGAAAAACATTACACAGTTATCAATACAAAGGGGCATGCTGTGAAATAAAAATAATCATTAATGGGATGGAGCACTGACACTGTATGTTGTCCCAGTAAAATGACACTGTATGTTGTCCCAGTAAAAAAACAATGAGTTTTTTTAGGTGGAGTGTCCGACATTAAAGGTGATAACATACTGTATAAGAACAAGCATGTTAATATAAACCTGTTATTTGCTTTCGGTCTGCACTACTGTCAGACCCGTGATATTATAGAAAACGACTTTAATACCTTCTGACCAATCAGATTTGAAATTTTCACAGCTCTGTAACACAATAACAGGTCAAGCTCGTGCTGTACCTCATCAGCCCCGATATGCAGAGCGGTGCTCCTCGGATGAAGGCTCATAACCTGATGCAGCATCTCCAGTATAAGAGGATGTCCCTGCTTGCTATGAGGGTTGAGGGTCCCCAGGCAGTGGTTTACTTCTCGGAAATTGCTAAAGGTGCTATGCTTCAGGACAAACTGGTAAACAGAAGAAATTAAAGAAATTGTGTATGGTGCAAATCAAATCATTTCACTAACTGTCTGTGTAGTTGTGTCACATGCAGTGAACATCTACACGAGATATTATTTTCCCACTACCAAATATTATTCACCTCTCTCTCTAACTCACTTCAAGGTGTCCAAATGTCTGCACCAGAGGAATAATCTCTAGCCCTCTGGAACAAGCAACATCTTGAATGGCACTAATTTCTTCACGGCTGTATGTGGATCAGTGACAATGACTTCAGACGAGCAGCAAATAAATACAAAAAGGCCATACTCCTGAAGGCAATTTGGGTAGAACATACAGAATGTAGTCTACAAACCTGTAGGGTGGATGAGATTTTGACTGAAGAATCTGCAGCTCACCTTCATAGGGAAACATATCCTCATACTCAATAAGAATGCCATTTGCACCAAGATCAGCAAAAAGCTGGATCAGCTGTTGAAAAGATAGTCGAGATCAAATTTACAGGACTGTACTTAGACTAAACAATGTGCATAAAGAACATAAGATCTGTAGTTTCTGCACCTCATATAAGTAGTTAATTCTGGGAGGTGCTCCTTTTAAATCCAAGTGAACCAATTTTCTTCCTTTTGATAATGCACAAACGTCCATGGTAGGTCCTGTTAGGAGATCTGTAAAAAAAAAAAAGAGTGGAGGTATTCATGTGTCCTGAAATGTATGAGTGAGTATACAGGGTAAGTAACTACTGTAGGCATTAAAAAATGGTAATAAAGTCGATATTTCTAATACAAATGTATTGAAACAACATAGGAAAATTAAAGCAAATCTTTAGATTTCAATGTAGGCACAGGAGGCGTCAACCAGTTTCCTTAAATGGGGATTAAATGCACAGTCTCCTGAAGGAGGTTGTTTGGGATACCTCTGTGTCCTCCAGAACGTTGGCTAGGATGACCCAGACCTCATGGATGGCCCACAAGAAGTCCTGATCTCATTCCATGTGAATTTTTCCTGTGGGGCTACGCAAAGGAGGAAGTGTACAGGACAAAGACTTTCACAGTGGAGGACTTGGAGCCAGGAACTTACTTCATCATCATGTCATATAAAAAGTCCTTGGGACGGGGTATGAATTTAGGTGTTGATGGCTGCCACTTTGCGCAGTTTTTATTGAGCTTATGGGCAAAATGCTAATAGTATATATATGACATGATGATGAAGTGAGTAGTTTTTTCATCTTCTATACCACTTATCCTGTACAGGGTTGCGGGGGCCTGGTGCCTATTCGAGGAGACTTTGAGCACAAGATGGAGTACACACTGGACAGGGAGCCAATCCATCACAGTGCGCACACACACACACACACACACACACAGAGCGGACAATTTGGGAAAACCAATGACCCTAATCTGCATATCTTTTGACTGTGTGAGGAAACCGAAGTACCCGAAGGAAACCCAACAAGAACAAGGAAAAGATGCGGACTCCACGCACACAGACCCGAAGTGGGAATCAAACCCTCAACCTAGGAGGTGTGAGGCCACAATATTAAGCAAGGTAACAGCAAAACTAATCTGTTTGGAGTCTGTGTAATGATACATGAATTGCCACACAAAGGAATTGTGATATGAAACTAAATATTTTTCCCCCTCATCTCTATACTCGCAGCTCCAGGATCCTGGGGTCAGTTCCTGGTTCATTCTTCGATTCTGTGTCACAGTGTATGTTCTTCTAATACGCTAATTACTGAACTGGCTAGTCAGACTTGGAACAGGTTTAAAAGTGTATGTTTTGAAAGGGTGTGTTTGTGTGTGTGAATGAATGAATGTATGTATGGTGCCCAGGGTGTGTGTCCCCACCTCGCATCCAGTGCCCCCTGGCACACAGCAACCCTGACCAGGATACATCCTGGATGGAAAAGCTCCATCTCTGTTTCTAACCGTGACACTGCATAGGCTCTACATGTCGAGTTTTAACACCGCGTGAGTTTTCACAATGTCTGCGATGACTAATGATAGCACTTTTAATAACAATAATCATTTGAAAAGAATCTAATGAGAGCCTTGGCGTACCGTTGTCTGTGTGCTGTGGCGTGCTGAACTCGGAGCCCTTGTACACAGGAGTGCAGTGTGTGGTGTACACACAGAATGCACTGTAGGAATCTTAGTAGCTCTGTGACAGATGACGTCAAAAAAAAAAAAAAAACACACAAAACGAAACGCTCGCGGAACCGGAAGTGGACGTGGCACAAAGTTGCTGTGCTTCCGGCGCGGATGTCACCGCGATGCTAATGCGACGGGAGGTGGAAGAAAGGGATTAAACAGATCGAGTGGTGATCCTGATTCAGGAAGGTGGCGCTTGTGTTTTTACTTACGACGAGAAAAACAACAACAAAAGCAACAACAGCACGCGGATCTCAGTGATCGACTAAACGCAGCGGTGTTCCTGTCGGCTCCGGTTATTTACACATCTGTCTAGATCGGAGGTAAGTGCTAACTGTCTAACAGGCTAACAGGCTCGCTAACGTTAGCGGTTCTGCTAACAGGCTCAGTGTAGTATCGACCATCTTGAGTCGTTTTGTCATCAGGTTGATTCGTTTAGTTGTGGTGTCGTGAACATTAGCTGGTAAGATAACGTGAGCTCGGTGTATTATTTTTCTTTCCGAGAAGAAATGTCGCTGCATTGGTTGAAAGGGTTGTTTGCTAGTAAGCTAAGGCCTGCTGTTTATGCTTGTCATGAACCGGCTTCAGTAACATGGCTTAAAATTTCAGGTTAGTACAACTCTACAGCTCGTACAGCATGTGTGTGTAGGTTTTATAAAGCTGTCTTGTTAGCTTGCTCAGCACTGTCGCTCGCTTGCTAGCTTGTCTTGTCTTGTTTTACGGTTTGTATGCGCAGCTGGCTCTCAGTGGCCTAGCTCAACATGTAGCTAAGTCTACTGTCCTGTCATGTGTGTCCAAGTCAGTAACTCGGTATTATTATTATTATTATTATTATTATTTATGTTTTGTACACGTTTTGAGTACACAAGTCGGGCGGTGTGGCGAAAAAAAATGACCACAATAAAATATTTTCGACATGTCATGCTGTTTAGTAGTGGCAGCAAAACAGGACAAATACAACATTCAAAACCAAAACACACTTACATTATAAACCATAAAGTTCTCCCAAACCTTATAGCATTATTTAGTTATTATGGAATATATAAGGGAAATTATATTCTACGAGCCCTGTAGAATATAACTTATCACCTTGCATCACAGTGTTATATTATGATATGGAATCAGTATTGTTACTTTCATATTTACAAGCATTAAAGCACCTACCACTGTAACATAAATATATATATATATTAGTAGACCACGGTAACGTTGTGTAACACTCTTAAACGCTCTTCACTCTCTCAAACACCCAGCACCTCATCACCTAAGCATTATATGAACCCGGACGGTTATCCCACATCTCAGCTTAACTATAGTAACCCATGTGTGATGTGAGTCAGTGAAGCATTACACACGCCGGTCACTGTACAGTGTTACAGTCTCGATTACGTTCAATTATTCAAAAGTCCATGCTGTGTTGGTATTGCTATACTCCCCACCGTGGAGTGATAGACATACTGTATGACGCTTCCTGGTTTTAGTTGCTTGTTATGTTTACGATCAGGTATTACCTGCTATAGAGTTTTTAATAGTTTGATGAGTCCACCTTTGCACGAGGCCTCAAGATAGGCAGTGGCGAAACGTAGTTATTAATGACCGACTGGTCTTATTACAGTACAAATACAAGAAGATTCATTCTTATTTGCTGTGAGCTTAAGATCACTGAGTGTAATGTCATCTCATAGAAAAGTTTGTTAGCTGAGCACACCATACCCTCAGGTTTTATCTGGTATACAGCTTTGATGTATGGGGTTGTACCGAAAGTAATGCAAAATCGTGGTTTGTCTTCAGTGCTGGTTTCTTCTTCATCAAACATCAATCTGTGCATGTCACCCTCGTCAGTGATGTCGTCTCCAGAAACATTCTGTACCATCAACTGCGACAAAAAGGGATTTGAAAGTCGAGTTCAACAATGGAATAAATGCATCTTTTGTGATGGAGATTATGTTGAGCAGTACCTTTGGATAGAGGCAGAGTTACTCTAATAACATATGCAATTTTTTTATATTTAGATATCATCTGGTAATTTAGCTGTATGAATAAAATGTAAGCAGGTTAACTTTTACAGGTTTTTTTAATAATTAGTTTCCAACAAGTTAACCTTCCTACTCAATGTTCTCCTCTCGTCTTTAGATTTAGGGATGAACTGAAAATGAATGTCAACCAGCAACATCACATGGCCTCTCCTTATGGACAGTCGCAGTCTGGTTATGGGGGTCAGCAGATGCCCGGGGGTTACACTGCCCCGTATGGTCCTTACAACGGGCCTGCGTCTAATTACCAAACAGGCCCACCTCAAGGTAACTGTAAATATGTAATCAGTCCATATATGAATAATAACTAGCGACATTGATTCGTGTTCATAACTCATGTTCAGTTAAAAGGGTCTACATATGCGTAAAACTCACTATAATTTGTAGTTTACATGGTATACTAGTGTTTCAGGTCTTGAATAAATCTACAAGTGCTACTGAGTTTGACTCGTCTTGCCATCCTGACTTTTGTCTTTTTACCTATGTTTTTTATTTATTTATTTATTTATTTATTTATTTTATTTGTTTGCCTATCCCAGTTTTTCACGGCTTTCTCTCTTGTATTTCAGGATATTCTCCCTATGCAAGCTTTCCCGCTAAGGCTCTTGCAGCAAACTTAGTCTCTGACCTGTCCTCTTCCTCTCCTCTTGACTTGGGTAACTGTTTTCATTATATTTGGCCGGCTGTCCTACTCACTGCCCCTTCCCTGGTTCCTACTGAGTGTATAGTGCAGGACAGCTGGAGCATGTCTCACCTGCAGGCTCACAGACGCAGCAGGACTCTAGTCTAGCCCAGTGACTTTACACCATTAGCCAGAATCCGATATTCCAACTAGTTTGTCCCGCACATACTACAATAACTCACATTCTGCTTCTTTTTCATTTTTCTTTGCTTTTCTAATTTTTCCTTTGACTCTGCCCTAATTATCTCTGGTAAAAAAAAATTAGACAGGCTGGTCTCACTGGTGCTGTAAATGCCTGACTTTCTTGTTTTCTTTTTCTCTCAGCTAAAAGCTAATTGATAGCTACATATTTTAATAGCATAATTGATTAGAGATTGCATATTTTGGGTTGGTTTTCAACATCTCCTAATTAGCTTTTTGTTTGTTTGCATTTTAATAAAAAATTTTCTTCACAGCTAGCTAAAGTTGCAAGCAGTTGGTGATCTCTTACGAAGCGATTTTTTTTTTCTTTCTTTTTTTGTTAAAAAAATTAAACAGAGAGCAAGTTTGACCAGTCTGAAAGTGACCTTTGGTTATGTGTAGAAGATGTTATACTGTATTCAAATGTTATACTGTATTCACTTTCAGACATTCAGATGGATCTCCATTTTGCGTGTTCAGACACAAAATGTGAGGGGGAGAGCATTTCCCGTATTTGTCCTTTTATGACCACATATTAGTGGAGACCCTCCCCTGACTTGCTTAGCTTTGCTGTTTTCTGGAGGGGTGTGGCTTGGCAGTAGATTATTTAGATATGAACTGTAATTATTTGGAGGAGAAGTGAAATAATGTGAGGTTGAAGTATGAAAAAAAATGCATTATATGAAAAGTTTTTCAGCTGGAAAAGTAATTGACGCACTTTAGGAAACACTGGACTAATGTTAACTTGTTAAAAAGATAAAATAATCTCTCTCAGAGGGGAGGGATGAGAGGTACTTAGTGCTCCCACATTAATCACGACTCTACAGCCAATCAGGGGCGTCTGTGAGCTTACGGAAGCGGAAGGAGCGGAAAGCGCTGTCCTCCAAGTGTGTTACTCCGCAACGGTGCGTGAGTGAGCAGTTCGAAACGATGCGTTCGACTGGCGTCACGTGGTTCGAAGGAAACATGTGATAGTCTTCGGCCCTCCCGACTGAGTGGTAGTAGTAGCCTTAATGTGGTAGCCCCCTAGTGACAGGGAGGAATTGGACATGACTAAAAATAGGGAGAAAATAAAATAAGGGATATTTAAGGTTAATGAATTCAGTAATTTCTTTAAAAAAATCACCATAAAATATAAATATTACCAAAAAATATATTTCTTAAAATGTAGCCCACTTGAACCATATGAATATTGCAGGAGAATTTTATGGGAAAAAACATTAATTAAATTACTTATTTGAATTTATATGTTTGACCCAGTCATATACAGCATACCACAGGTTCAGCGTATTTATTGCTGAATTTCTATTCCTTTTTATTTTGCAGGTATGAGAGGACCCCCCACCTCCGGTGCTCCCCCGTTGTCTGCACCTCAGCCATTTTCACAGTTTGGACAGAGTGACGTACAGAATGGACCACCATCTATGGGTGCCCCTCCACAAAGGTCAAGATTTAATGTATACTGAGAGTTGTCTCCAAAACTGTGGCGTGTAACTGGGATTAAATGCAGAAGTTAAATTGGCTTAGGTCAGCAGTAGCAATCCTCATCCGCAAGCCTGGATCATCAAATGCAAGCATTTTAAACTTTGTTAGTACTATTAAAAGTCAGATTTGTCTGGCAGCTCAGAAGTCAAGCGTCCAATACGGATTAGAGATACACTTTCCCCCCTGTACATTTGAGCAAATGTAGTCAGTCAAGGGTGTGTGTTTCTTCTTGGACTGATAGTTCATCCATATGTTAAAAGGAAGAGAACACTTTTTTTAAGTGTGTTGTGCCACCATGTGACAAATGACTTTAAGAAAGATAATGTTGATGTATGTCATGGAAGATGCATATGCTAGACTTCCTCAGTTTGATAGGGCAGAGCTGTGTAGGGAGGGGGAGGGGGGGGGGAGGTTGGGTGAATTCACAGGTGACCAAGATGGGAAAATATGTATGAATGTCAGTTGTTGTTTTTTCCATGTTCAGTATGAATATGGATTTGTAACTTGATCCCAGTGACCCAATAGGTTTATCTCCAGAAGCTTTCTAAGAAACACACCCACACTGTGTGTTAGAGATCATGTTGCATTCGATGAAGTTTCTAAACCAGAAGTTTGTAACTCTAGTCGTAGAATCCATTGTTTAGTGCTTCCATGCTTTAACACGCCTAGTAACTAGAGATGGAGGGAAAAATCGATCGCAGTTATGAATCACAATTCTTTTGTGTGCCGTTTCATTGATGGTATTGCTAGAAATTGCTAAATTCTGATTTGATGTTTCATGTTTCAATATATTTTTTTATTCCACTGTTTACTGTATAGGCCACCTGTGTCTCAGCCATACACTCAAGGAGCAATGAACTTGTCAGGTCCTCAGCCTGCGTACAACCAGCAGTTTGGAGCACCACCCACCAGTATGCAGCAGGTGACCAATCAGATGGCAGGCATGCAGGTTGGGTCCACTGTACCCTCCTCAGCTGGCCCAGGCTATGGTAAATACTCTTTGCTTACTCAAGTAATTTTCTGTGCATGTGGAACTAGACCTCATGTCACTGTGATGTAACGTAAAATGGTGATAAAGAAAAAATCGGTCACTGCTACAATTTCAGTAAGTTACAGGTGTTCTATAATTTTCCATCATTCTCTTTTTCCAGGGCTGCCTCCCACCTCCCAGGCTCCTGTTTCAGCTCCTCAATCGTCTTTTGCCCCCTCGGCGAATGTCCCCACATGGCCCCAGCCCACCTCGGGTGCTCCCCATGCACAAGCTCAGCCCTACTATGGCACTCCTCCTGCTCAACAGCCATTCCCATCTACAGCCCCATCTTTATCCTCTGCACCTGCTCCCACCCAGCACCCTCCTCCACCCTTGGCTTCACAGACCTCTCCTCTTCCACCGCCTCAGATTTCTTCCGCCCCACCTACAGGTCCTACTGCATCATACGGAGTTCCAGCTCAACCAGTGCAGGCCACTCACCCTAGGGCACCCCTTCCCACTTCCCAGCCTTCAGCGTTCCCTCGGGGGCCTCCACCCAGCTCTGCCCCATCTCAGTACCCATCAGCCATGCCCCCTGTATCACAGCCCTCCCCATTCCACTCAGGCCCTCCTCCACCTACCACTGCTGCTGGATTTCCACCCCAAGGAGGTGTACCTCCCAGGCCTCCATATACAGGCATGCAGGGGCCTCCTATGGGTTCTCAGGGGCCTCCTATGGGTTCTCAGGGGCCTCCTATGGGTTCTCAGGGGCCTCCTATGTCCCAAGCGAACCATGTGACTCCTGCACAGCCAGGGATGATGCATGGGTCCACCACCACTGGAATGGCACCACCACAGGCAGGGATGCAGGGCTATCCTCCCCAGCAGAACGGTGAGTGTCTGAAGATTTATACTGAACAACTGGACCATAAGGCTTGCATTTTCTAAATGTAAGAATGTATAAAGGGCTAAAATTGTTCCGTACATAGTCAAACACGACATATGAATACATCTGTGGATTGAACTTGCATCATCATACTTTAACACCTCATTTTGCTCGTAGTGTGTTGTGCTGTAAAGAATGCTTTTTTAACTTTGCCCATTTTTACTTTATTTAGTTATGTGGTAGTGAAGGACAGTTTTACTTGTGTTATATATTATTACAATGTTTGAATAAAAAATGCATGACAAACTGGTTAGAGGAAACAGATTATGCAGTTTTATAATATCTTAAACATTAACATTAAACAAATGTTAAGTTAAAATCTCTCCAATGGTAAACTCCTTGCAGCAGAAATCACACTGTGATCCCTCTTCCAATAATAGAGACCATGTCAATGCTTCTGCAAAAATTTCTTTGTTGTTTAACATGCCCAGAGTGAATAAGTGCAGTGGCCATTTGTCAACGATAAGCTGTGCTGTTACACCAAGGTAGTTATGGTTTCTTACTAATGTCAAGTGGACTCCAGTAAGTGCGATAAAAGTAGCTTCTGCCAAAGACCTAACGTTCACAGCCTTATAAACTTGGTTATATGATTAATTTGTGTAAAAAATAAAATATCGCCACGTTAAAAATTTCTAGATTAATCACATGAACATGTATGCTGATATTGAAAGTCCTATTTTAGCTCATGTTTAAACCATCTTTAAAACGCATCCAGCCTTATTGATTTTTCTTTTATTTTTTTTTAGATTCACATTTAAACTGTCATTTTGGTGGCTCACTGGTAAAAGCAGTGAATCATGACACACAACCAGCACTGTCCTTGCGCCTCAGTGTTTTGTATAAACTGCACAGAAGTGGAATCAGGGGTCCCACCTTTAAGGCTGGAGCAGAGGTAGTGACAGAAATGAAATGGTGGAACCAGGGTCTGATATTTTGCACCGTGTGTGGAGGTTTAATAAAACAGTAAACCATTACAACTAACCCACCAATGTCTGATCTAGAGTCAATCAGACATAACTGCTGCACTTGAACCGTACTGAGGCCATAGTGCATCATGAAGATTTAAGAAGTTCTAGCAGTAAGGATGTAGTCGTAAATCTTTGACAAACATGATGATAGAAATGTAATGAAAATATTTAGAGCAGCATTACATGCAGAATGATATTTGTATGACCAAGTCATCTGCGAGTTGGTTTTAAAAATTTAGTGTGTACTCTCTCTATCTCTCTCTCTCATTTAGGCTGACTTGTCATGGTCTCAAGGTTGCATCCTACTTTGACACCTGGAAACATTAGCTTCTTATTAGTCTTATAGTGCATGGAATTTTCCAGTGGCCTGACATTTCCCATGCGAGATCCTTTATAGGGTGGAGAATGGCTCATTCATGAAGGATAATAACAGTCATGTTGCTTTAATATGTGAGCTGTCTGTGCATCTGTTCTACAGTATACATAAAGCTAACAGAGAATAATGACCTGTGTGTGTGTGTGTGTGTGTGTGTGTGTGTGTGTGTGTGTGTGTGTGTGTGTATATATGTGTGTGTGTGTATATATGTGTGTGTGTGTATATATGTGTGTGTGTGTATATAT
>JAOVVB010000052.1:11894248-11920268 GCA_028570985.1 Heterobranchus longifilis
AAGTCTGCCTGGTCATTCACAAAGTTCACAAATAAAGCCCCGTCTCTGCCTGTCATGTGTGTGTGTGTGTGTGTGTGAGTGTGTGTGTGTGGATGTCAGCAGCCAAGAGAGTAATTAATCAACAAGCTGCAGCTGTGACAATTAACTCACCTGGCACTGCTCTCCTGAGCCGTCTCCACACCTCTCCCTCCTGCAGCTGATTGTCACCACGCTCACCCCCCCGACACCAGTACCGTTACTTTTCAGGAAATTAAAAAAGGCTCATTTGAAAACATTTTATTGAGCTAAAAAAAAAAGACAACATATGGAGGTACTATTTTTCTGCCTGATATTTACGATATGAATTTTAGAGTAAATAAAACGAAAATAAACTAGAACGGCACTCAGAGAGAGTAGCCCTCTGTCAAGGCCATGCCCTGTGTTGCAATGTTAACAAAAGCAAAAAGTAATTTCTATATCCGCTCCGTGATTTGGATCTGCTCCAAAATTAAATGGGTTCTTCCTCGGCCCGTGCTACATCCTTCCAACAAGTTTCATGAAAAACGGGCCAGTAGTTTTTCTGTAATCTGCTGACAAACAAACAGACAAACCAAACTAAAAACATAACCTAATAAAGGTAATAAAGTAATCCCTTCAAGTACTCTATTTTTAAAGTCAGTTACTGTATTCAGAATACTACCAATTTAAACTGTAACAGAATACAAGTACTCATTTTGTATTTTAAATATCTAATCCCGTTACTAGTATTCCATTACTCCACAACCCTGGATATAATTAACATTTACTTCAAGTTAATTTGCCTTTGAGTGTCTGTTGTCACAGTGTGCTTTTGTACTCGTATACTTGATTTTATTTTAAGTGTGTCTCCAGTCCTCGCTGTTTCAATGACTGAGGAGTGTGTGTGTACAAAAGGACGAGTTCTCCTTTTACATGGGTGTGTGTCCATTGATCAGAGCTGTTGTCTCAGAGGAAGTGCTGTCTTGTCTTGTATTCCCCGGAGGGCTGTCTGTCTGACAGGGTTATTAATGATGCTGTTTTAGCCCGAGGAGGAAACACAAAACATCCACAGCCGACACTCGACGTGTGCTCAAATGTCTGTGGTTTGCTAAGATCTAAATCGTCCTCACTTTTGTCAGCTGCTTGTGTTCTTGTGTGATCCTCACAGAGGCTTTTTTTTTCACTTTTAAACATCTCCTCTTTTGAGTTCTTTAAAGCTCTAAACTGCCGGCACTGTCTTTCTTCTTGTCTGTTCCAGCGGTCTGCTGCTACAGGAGAGCAACAAGTTCTCAGAGGCACTCCACTACTATAAGCTGGCCATTGGGAGCCGGCCAACTCTGGCTTGTAAGTGCAGCTCTTCTTTTTTATTGACAATCTCCAGCTCTTGTGGTTGCGGCCGCGCTGTGTCCAGGCAACAGTGAACACAGGCTGTGGTTATGTGACGGGAGAGGTGGCAAAGAGCAGTGGGTATACGGCTGGATTCATCGTTTAACGCAGCTGTCTGACTGGCTTTCAAAGCCAACTCATGTCGTTATTCATCATTTCATTGAATTTATTTTTGTTTTACAGGGAGTCGGGACGATGCAGTTTAATATACAGTAGTTCCAATACAGAGTTTGAAACTGATGTGCTGCACAGAGAGTTTATAGCTGCTGTTTTCAACTCTGGTCCCGAGTTGGGCTTTTACAAATACAATGTTAAAAACATATACAGCTTTCAGTAACATAAAACCACAATACACTACAAATATGGAAATGCAATTAAAAAATACACATTGCACATACCACAATACACCAATACACCTTATTTACAGTGGTAAATAATTCACATTATTCTATTCATCTGTTACTCTATTTCATCTTATCTATTATTATTATTATTATTATTATTATTATTATTATTATTATTATTTATTTATTTATTTATTTATTTATTTATTTATTTATTCATGTATTTATTTATTTATTTTGTCTCAGTGTGCATATCCATGTGGAAATGCCTGATAACCTGTGATACTGATGCTTTACCAACGGGAAGTATGCTTTTCTTTCCTTTTTTGCTTTCCCCTTGTGGATGTCTTTTATTCATTTTAAGGGGGTTTTTACTGATTTCCTGATTGATTTGTCCCTGTTGTTAAAGTTTGAGTTATCAACCTGTTTTTCTATGAACTGTACGTATTTAATTAGTAAGCTGTTGATGAAGTTTATTTTTGAATATTTTTTAGAATATCTATACAGTAAAACCTTAGATTGCGAGCATAATTCATTCCGGAAGCTTGTATATCAAAACACTCATAAATCAAAGTGAATTTCCATATAAGAAATAATAGAAACCAAAAAAAGTGTGTGCGTCCACGCACTGTATGTGTGCGTCCACGCACTGTATGTGTGCGTCCACGCACTGTATGTGTGTGTGAAGCTAAAGTAAGAGGAGAGAAGGAATGAGACCCTCTCCTCTCCCTCTTCTCAATTTACACAGTAACCCTTCCTCCTCTTTTATTTGAGTTACACACACACACTAACTAATGGAATCACTGCTGTAAAGTAAAAATAAAACAAATTAACCTGCACTTTACCGTTGAAAGGAATCATCACAGAGCAGTGTTTCAAATAGAGAGAAAGTGTGTGTGTGTGTGTGTGTGTGTGTGTGTGTGTGTGTGTGTGAGTTTGTGTGAAGGGGCATGCTGTCCAATGATGCGCGCACACACACAAAGTGCAGTGCAGGCTAAAAGAGAGGGAGAAAGAGAAAATGAATCTTGATGGAGAAATGGAGAAAATAACCTCTCTAATAAGATTTGTTTTTGCTGCATGTGCGCACACACTGTTATAATAAGAAGTCTGTTATAATAAGAAGTACATGCGCGCTGTACACAAATGCATACAAACAAAAAATAAAATGTTTTACATGCACACACGTGGTCACAGTGTTATTGTAAACAGTACACACGTGCAGGGATGTTGATTATACCATTGTGAGACCAAGCAGGGGAGACGATTACCCACAATTCTGGAGCACGCGAGAGAGAGAAAAACCATTGGTTCAGTTGTGATCACGTGACGCTTGATGGCAAAACAAGAAACGCATGCGTGTTACATGATACTCGGTATTCGTAAACCAAGACTTACTCGTTTTTTAAGTAAAAATTTATTACAAATTAAATGCCTACTCATCTATACCGCTTAATCCTGTATTCATGGTCATGGGGTCCTGGAGCCTATCCCAGGAGGCTTAGGGCACAAGAAAGGGTACACCTTGGACAGGGTGCCAAATCATCGTAGGGCACCTATAACTATATTATTGTTGTTAAATAATTTAGCGTTTTCTTTAGGAAGTCACAACTCTGTCTTGAACGAGCTCTGTCCTTTATCTTATAATCACATTGGGTTAATTATGATTTTTAATCTTTTTCTTTTATTATTTTGGTGTCCTGGATGGAAAAAGCCCCCAGGTGGTATAATTTTGCCATTCTGTCATTCTTTGCCTTAGTAGTTACACATTCTCAGTTTAAGCATTTTTCCTTTAATATACTCCAGGGCTTAAAATATCAGGGTCCCTGGTTTGGTGCTGAGCTCATGTTACTCTGTGTGATGTTTCCCCGATGTCCTGTCTCTGTTGTCTCTTTTTTGTTTTATCTGGGTCCTTTAGGTTCTTCTTACCGTCTAAAACATGCTTGTGGAGGAATTGGTGGCTCTAAATCACTGGCCTCCCAGTCAGGATGTATTCCTGATTTATTCTCTGTCTTCATGGTATAGACAAATCCACCAGACAGATCCAGATTCATCACAACAATGACCAGGTTAAAGGTCTTACTGCAATTGAAATTAAGCACTAGTTATGACAGAGACTTCCTCAAAACAGTCTTGCAGTGGTTCAGGGGTAATTGTGTCTCTATCCTGCAGCAGGTGAGCACTGATACATCTCTAGCCCTGCATAAATAGCATCTGTTGATGATGTCACTCATCTTCCAGGTCCTACAGTGACCGCCCCTCTGCCCTCAGCTCCATCCCTGCTATACAGGGTATAATCTTTGTGATGTAGAATAAACAACAATAAATGACATGCAGTTTTTACACTTGCACACTACAGCACATTTTAACTTTGTGTTCTGTCTTTTTTCAGAATTCAGAATTCAGAATCATTATATTGATCCCTGTGGGGAAATTCTCTTTAATTACAGAACAAACTCCTGATGAAAATAAAAATTTAGAAAGACATATAAATAAAATATTATTGTATTATTCATACAATAAAATAATTAAAAGAAAAATAATAAGAATAGAATAATATAAAAAAAAAAAACCAATAAAAGTAATTATATTGACATTGTTATTATCAACAGACGTATACACAGTATACATGGTTACTAAGGTGAATTGTGCATATGTGTATGGTTTATGGTTTGGTGTGATCAGATATGCGAGTTAAATAGTTTTATTGCGACCGGCAGGAATGATTTCCTGTGTCTCTCAGTTGTGCAGCGTGGAAGTTTTAGCCTGTTGCTAAATGAGCTCCTGTGGCTGCTTATCATCATATAGTGTAATGGGTGTGAAGGAGTGTCAAGTATTGACCTTATTTTGGACAATGTTCAGTGTTGCAGGATATAATGCAGCTGCATGTTGAAAAATCTGATTATAAGTTATACATATCTTCTCATATTTTTCAAACTTAAATTTTTATATATTTGTTTTATTCTGTAATGCTTCTTTGTAGAAATGACCAATATAAATACTATATGAATAAAAATAAATTGAATTGAATTAAATTAAATGGTTAAAGATCACAATCTCAGAACACATAGTGAAAGAGTGGAAATGTCGTGACAATGTTGTGAAATGTACATAAGCTTGTATAATGCCATGTCTGTAATCAAAGTATAGGGCAATTAAATGAAATATTAGAGTGTGTGACTGTTTTTTTTCTGACTTGGCATTGAAGGGTACATTTAGGTAGCTTTGTTATTCCTGCCAAAAAGAAACACAGCTTACACTTGGAGAATGATCATGTTTTAGGATGTCACAAGTTCTGGCAATGTTTAAGCCATGTTACTTAAACATTAGTGCAATGTTTAGTGCCCTAATGTTTAAGTAAACTAATGTTTAGTGCACTTCTGTATAAGCAAAATAATATTTAATATCCAAGTTTAGTTCCTGAATGTTTAGTTCTCAGGGGTCGTATTCATAAAGCTTCTAAGAATCCTCTCAGAGCGCTCCTAACTTATCTTTAAAACTTCTAGCTAAGCATCTTAAACTCCTAAGGCTCAGTTAGGAGTGAACAGTTTTTCATCTTAGCTCTTTTAAAGGTTAAGATTTTTTTAATCTTTACTAGGCTTTATTCTTTCATTTTAAGGAGAATTCCTGGGAAACACCCACATTTCTAAGAATTTTGTCACTAGGAGCAGTTTCTTCTTCTTCTTCTTCTTCATCTTACCGGTGTTTACCAGCAGTTGGGTTCCACTATGTTGCATTACCATCCCTTTCTGGTCTTGATCTCCCTCATCTTATAATCGTACGTCACGTGACCTGACCTTACAAACCAAGGGATACCTTCTATCCGTCCCCGGTTTTGTAATATCAGCTGATGTGACAATGTTAAACCCAATGTATTGTTTTACATGACATCAATGCTCAAAAATTCAATTATTACAAAACTAAATAACAGAATTCTGATCAGTACTCCTAATAATCATTACATTTTATTGCATTACTTTTTTAGCTTTAGCTTCAACTTGTGACATAGTATAGTATATTAATTAATTTCTACAAGGATACAGCTTCAGCAATTCAGCAAAAAAACAGAATTTTTATGCCCCAAAAAGGCTGATGAACCGAAGGCAACATATTATAATGAATTGCAATTTTTGCCCGATTTTCTCCCCTAATTTTGTCGTGTCCAATTCCTCCCAGTCACTAGGGGCTCCCACATTAAGCTCATACCACCACTCAGTAGGGAGGGCCGTAGACCGTGTTGGGGGCGGCGTAACACACTCGGAGGAACAGCGCTATCCGCTCCTTCCGCTTACATGTAGATTGGCTTGTAGAGCCGTCATTAATGTGGGAGCGCGATGTTCCTCTCATCCCTCCCCCCTGAGAGAGCTCGGCTAATCTCGCCTGCAATCTCGGAGGCTACGAGAATAACATTTTAAGTCAGCCTCATTTACTCAGGTAGTATCACAGTAGCCGTTCTAACAAATACTCTTTTAGTTGGTTGGCTCAGTAGAGTGGGGTGTAGTAGAGTGATCTGATCTAGGCAGCGTCACAGTAGGTGCATACTTTCTTCAGTTTTTGTAATAATGATTTGAATCAATTCCAATTTCATTTTCTGTATGATTTCTTTGTCACCTTGCACTTAAACCACAGAAGGTTTGAATTTCACCCCTGCTCTGTGTTGGTGGAGTTTACTTGTTCTGTGCTTGGTGATTTATCTCCAGGTCACGTGGTTTCCTCCCACAGTTGTGGTTGTGCCCTCTGATGGGTTGGCACTGGGTGAACAAGGTGTACCCTTTCTTGTACCTTAGGTTTTCTGGGATAATCCAACACAAAGCCGACCCAACACAAAATAAGCGATATAGATAGTAGATGAGTATATGATTTGAGCTCCTATCTCCGAGCATCTCATATGGTTTTGCATCATTCTACAGATCTGTGCTTCTTTGTGATTAGATCCCTGACGGCTTTTGAATGCTCCTTTTGATCTGTTCTCTAGACAGCCTCTGAGAGACCTTGGACACACACAGATTATGCACCCTTGTGAAGTATCAACAAATAGTATGGGCTGAAAAATAGGATCGAAGCTAGTCTCTTGATTGCAAGTGGTTGGAATACTTTGTCTTATTATTTGATATATATTTTTTATTTTAGTAAACAGTTTAAAGCCTTGACAAGACACTCTTTTATAAACTACCTGAGGGGGAAAAAAGGCCTATATTTGAAAAGTGCAATCTGAGAAAATGAAGTGTAAAATAAGTATTATTTAGGGTCTGAATGAAAGTACAGTATAAAAATAAAATGCACAGTGCATTGTGCTTGTGAGTAATGAAATGCGTCCATGTGCATGTGTGATAGTGGAGTTCCTGTTAAATTAAATGAGCTGCCAATACAGTTTGCTGCAGTGTTTCAATGATTTATTACCCTAATAGATGTTTCCCTTGCAAATCACAAGTTACGATACTTTGGTCAGAATATTATTATTTGATTTAGAAAAAAAAGTATATAGTTGGTATCTTTTTTTATTTTTACATTTATTTGTATTTTGTTGGATGTTGTATGCACACATAAATTTGCCTTCTGTAATTACTGCTTGTCTCGTACTTGTCTCTTCTTTCCTCTGTTTGCACAATTATGCAGATTTACACCCCTAATCTAATTGCTTATTGCGAAACAATGGCTGTGCGTTAAGGTAGGTCAGGAGCTTCAGGGCCTGCTGTTCTGACTAAGAGTTCTTGATGACCAGCTGACTCACTCACTCGACTTTCACATATAAACTATATGGTGTTATGATCCAAATACATTGAACCTTGTTTAGTCATAAGCAGTGAGAGTGGCTCAGATGAGTCAGCCATTGTCGAGGTGTAAAAGTGCAGGGTCAGTGCTATTTACAGCAGAAATCTTGCTCAAGCATTTGAGGGTTAAAGGCTTAGATTTAAACCTACAACCCTCAACAGGACTCAATCACTGAGCTGTCTTTTATAATAAAGAGAATTTTGCAATCAAATATGAGCTTATTATTAGATGAATTTGTCCACTGGCTTTATAAGGTGAACAAAAGGTGAACCACAATTACCAGCTTCGGCACTACTGCAGTGGTGACGAGCTTTTTTTTTTTTTTTTTTTTTTTTTTTTAGGGAAATGAAATAACAAAATGAGACTTTACTGAGGCTTTGTGTGTGGCTCTAATGCCCTGGTAATTACAGATATACTTCAGCAACCAGGTCACACTCTTTCCTCTATCACAAAGATCCCCTTTAGTCAGGAATTAGAGAGAGACAGAGAAAGGGCAAGAGAAGGTGGGGAAGAAATATCAGGCTAGAATTGGGTGATTATTGAATTTTGCAGCTTTTTTTTTTTTCGCCAGCCCTTTTTGCCTTGCGTGAGGGATTATTTCAAATGTTACAAATGTTGTCACTTTAAGAAGTGTGTGTGTGTGTGTGTGTAAGGCATGTTTTAATGATTTTGATAAAATTCTCTGTAGTAACAACCTCCATGGGGTTTTAAAGTCAAAGATAAAGCTGTCATTTGTATAAATGAAGACTTCAGGACATACTTTTTTATCATTAATCTCAAAAGAGATGAGAAAAAGAGGCTAGAGGTATGCCATGAAATAAGTAAAAAGTAAATGAAAAGTCTGTCACTCACCCCCAACCCACATTTCCAGTAATTCACTCAGTAGTCACCTTTTCCGTATCACATGACAGCAGGCAAATCAGGAGGTAGGACGTAGACTAAAAGGCAGACCTAAAATTCTTAATCTGTGACATACAGTACTGTGTAAAAGTCTTGAGCCACCCCTCATTTCTTCATATTTAATTAAAATAATTTGGTAGATTAAATGAAAGAAATGGGAACAAATGCTGTATAGCGACAGGCTGCTAATTGCCTAAAGACGCAACTTAAAAATTGGCTGTTTATGACACAACCTCAGCGGCAGCCTCATTTCCCCTCTCGTCTGTTCCAACCACTCAGCATTCAGCTTCCTTCAGGAAAACTGTAGAAATATTCCTTAACACTACATAAAAATTCATAAACGTATGGCTGTTTGGAAGTAAAATATGAAGAAATGAGGGATGGCTCAAGACTATTACACGGCACTGTTTGAAGCCATCAACCACGTCTTTTTCAGCTGCTGAAAATGCTACGTCACGGGATGGCATAACGCACTCAGAGGCGCTTTCTGCTGCCTTCTCCATACATGACCTCAGAGACACCCATACTTGTCTCTGAGATGATGTATGGAGAAGGTGGTACTTCTGTGATCAGTAAGAAGTGAGAGTATATCACGCCTTCTCCTCAGAGAGCAAGGCCAGTTTAGCACTTTTGGACTCTTGGCAGCTCGTGGCTGTGTTGAGATTGTAAATGCTTTTTCTGATTTGTAAATGCTGTTACTGTACACGCCATCACAAATGACCATCATTGCAAACTTCAGGGAAAAAAAAAAATCTACATTTAATTGCTGTATATAATAATCTACTGTATAATGAAATATGAACCAGTTAAACACAAAAATGGGATATTATACTGTATGAGGAAAAAATTCTGCTTTATGCTTGACACAACTGTGTGGGGGGGAAAAAAAGGTTTGAAAGTAAATAAGTATGGAAAATAGCATTCATCATTTATTTATATTAGAATTTTTCTTTAGATTTTTTATTTTTGTATTGGATTTGTATTTAATTGTGTATGTTCATAATATTTTTCAAAAATGTTGTTCCTGACGTCCTTGTTTAGATATTTAACATATTTGTGATACCTTGAATCCTTGGTGAAGTTAGTGGTAGGGGAAAAACTTTGAACTGTTTCTCAGGTGAAGCTGAAAGTCAGCGTCAAATCATTCTCATTGAAAACTAGATTAGCACATTGACAGGAAAGTGATGTCCTACAGTTTTAAAGAGCAAGTGTATGTGCCTTGAGGCCTGCTTGTGTGTGTATGTATGTATGTATGTATGTGTGTCTGTGTGTTTCTCTGCTTCCATTAGAGGAATAAGTGATTAACACTCTGTAGTTAATTTGTGTCTTGTTGCTCTGCATCCATCAGAGTCTATCTCAGTGCCACCCTATTGGTGGGCAAACACTGCCACCCCAGTAGCTGCCTGGCAACCATGCAAGTTCGCCTGCAGCCCTAATGTAGTTGATGATGTTTTAAAACAAATAGATCATTTATCTGATTAGTGTCTTGGTGGAGGATGAAGCTTGTAAATGGCTACCTCTCACTTAGAGATTGGGCAGCACTCCAATAACATGACCCTGGGGAGGGGTGTGTGTCTGTCTGTCTGTATGTGTGCATGTGTTTTTGTATGTATGCGGGTGTTTGAATGACCGAGATTGTAGGCTAGTCCTTTGCCAAACATTCTGTGCACACCGTCTCACTTTTGGGTTTGTGATGAATAAACCAGATGAATAAACCACCACAGCCGCTGTGTGTTTTTGTGCAGTAATTAGCACACGTCACGGTTAGCGCTGGTGTGTCGCCTTGCGAGGTGTCAAGGTGGGAGTACACATCACTTAAAATGTGTGAGAAAATCAGTAGCAATCAGTTAACACCATATAGCCTGCAGACAAAAGATAATAATCTCAAATGCTAAGAGAATGTGTCTGCTATTTCCTACTGGAAAAAAAAAAAAAAAACCTGAATTGCTACTTTACCCCCTACTGAAGAAATCATTGCCTCGGTCAGGTGTGTTTATCTGATAAAGCTCTGCGAAGAGTTGCTGTGTTAGTGTGTTGTGACTCAGATTTAGGCCCACCTGCGTCCACAATTTAAATCCTTTGCTTAACTAATAAAACACAGCCAGGATGCGGAATGGAATAAATGGCAGGCTCAGGGTATCAAAGCTTGTGTCAAATTTTTTTTTTTTACCATCTGATTGTGCGGAAGACTCGAAGCATATTTCTGCTCCTCGGTAGGCACATAAAGTTCATTAGTCTTCACGTCTTTTACTTATGCGGTCAATCTCCTGCTATGTTCCGCCATATTCTTGTAATGCAGATGATCTCTTTAAGCCATCGACGTCTTAGCTTATAAAGAACATAGGTTACCAAATGATTTACCAATTAAACACTGTAAAAGTTGTTATTGCAGAAGTATTCATCCCTGTTTCTGGGAATCTCCTAAATTAGTTTTGGTGCAGTAAGTCGGCATCAAAAGGCACTTGCTTAGACAGGTGTAGTCCACCTGCGTATACTGTAAATATACCTGTAACTTTCAACATCCTGTCAACCATTATTAATAATTCTTTAAAAAAATAAAAAGAATGGCTCAGCTTGGACGTTTGATGGCAAATGGTTGCACCAGACCAGAACTAATTTAAAGGGATAATCTGTCTTCGGGCATTTAGTACAAACATTAATACATTTCCTGAATACACCATAACTTTGAAAGATACCTATTGGATTTAGCTTAGTGGGACTGCAGAAGCTTCATAGCTGACATAGCTTTGGAATGCATTTTTGCAGTAGCGAAGGTTGTGGAATTTGGTTTGGATTACTTTGTACTCATGTTCCGGGTGACAAACTTTAAGATTAAAATCTTAAATCTTAATAACGACCAAGACTTATTATCATATACTTACAGTACTTGGCACCTCAATGTTGATTTAAGAAAGACTTTAAAAATCTGAATGATCATTTTAAGGTGTGAATAATTCTGCATTCGGAACTTTTACATTGATGTTTATAGCATTTTTAAAAAAACAATATTGATTTTTTTTTTTTCCATCACAATATTATGGGCTAGTTTGTGGAGCTTCATGACTATTTCAGTTTACTCCATTTCCAAAACATGAAGAATTGTTGTGCAAGATACACCACCGTATTCACTAATTCCTAAATTAAAGTTCATATTCATGCAATGATTGTGAATTGTGAAAGATCCAGTCAGTTGTTTTGTTTGAAAATCTTCTACCCGTGTTAACATTTGACTGTTTCATTTCACTGACCTTTGTTGTTTTGCTTTTGACTCTCGAAGCTATTTTCACCACGCTGTAAGGTCATAGCAGGTTGTCTGACGAGTGCTGAATCACCCTGTGTCTTCGATACAGCTGATCTAAGGGGTCCTGTGTCCCCCTTCCAGCCCCCCTCATCCTCTCCCTTCCCTCGGTGGGCCGAAGCGCGGCCCGGCCCGACCATTGTGTTTGGCTATCCATCCCGAAAGCCGGGGGCCTGCTCGACTCCTGGGGAGCGCTGCCTGAGAGAAAAGGAGAGAAGAAAAGGAGAGAAGTAATTACGTCCAGTCATTGAGTTCTGAAGATCCCCTCCCTCATACAGAAACCAGCACCACTGCCGCCCACCCCACCCAAGTTCATTAGAGAGGCCCTGATCCGGCGACAAAACGGCAGTCATTTCGAGCGAAAAAGGAGCAGGATTGTTTGGGAGGAATATGACACCTCTGCATCTATGGAGAAGAAGAGCCAGCTTAAGGGGCAGGGTTGTGTGCATGGGTGGGGGGTGAAGAAAAGAGAAGAGCTGATTGCTAGCCTAGGCCTTTTGTCTGCACTTTTTCACATGGACCACAAGTTGCTTCGCATTGCTGCTTTTTCAGGACAGGAAGGAGCCCCTTGTGTTTTTCCTAAACTCTTCCTTCCTTCTGTCTATCACAACCCCACCCCTCCTCCCTACTATCACCTATGTTTCTCTCCAGTCTTTGCAGTCATGTCTTTAAGCTCATCTGTCTATCCTTGTGATAGAGTCATCTGAGTCAAAAGAGAGCCAACTGAGGGCTGACTTTAAGAAAATTGCTCCTCTGTTGCAAAAGCGTAATCATGTATTGGCAACTAGCCATCACTCTTATGAGTGCAGGCGAGTGTGAAAGGTCCGGGGCATTTTAGTCTGACCGAGGCAGCTCTCTCTATCTGCGCCGTCACCCGTAGAGCAGGCAGCCTTAAGCCAAGCGGTCCTCCTTTTTTTTTTTCTACCAGGTTGGTTCCTTTCTCATTGTCTTGCCAGAGCCGTGATGGGAAGTAATCTGCTGCAATAAGGAGAAGTCATTTATTAGTCCCAGCCCAGGGGTTCATGCTTCACAAATTGTATTGAGTAGAAATGACCCAATCAGAGAAGAGCAAAAGGGGAGGGCTTTTTTTCCCCTTCTTTTTATGCATGGGGGTGGGATGGAAAGGAGGGGTGTTCCTGGTGCTTTCTCCAGCTCTTCCATCCATCCATCCGGGCCCAGAGGATTATGGGGGATTGATGTGTTGCTGGTCCAGTGGCCAGATGATGCCTTGCCTTCCCACTGAGCTTTTTAAGTGCATGCGTGTATGTGTGTGTGTGTGTGTCTGTGTGTGTGTGTCTGTGTGTGTGTGTCTGTGTGTGTGTGTCTGTGTGTGTGTCTGTGTGTGTGTGTGTGTCTGTATACAGCCTGAGAACCTGCTGTTGGCCAGTAAGATGAAAGGAGCAGCAGTTAAGCTGGCTGACTTTGGACTGGCGATTGAGGTACAGGGAGACCAGCAGGCATGGTTTGGTAAGAGACATAATATCGGATGCTTTTTGACACGTTTATTTACCCTCCATTTTATGGAAAATTGAAAGGCAGAAATAAATGGGGAAATTGGGGAGTTGTTAAAACCTCCAATGGTAAGTCTAGACTCTAGATTCTGACACTAGATTCTAGTGATTGTTCATGAATATGCCAAGTTATGCTAAAAAATTGCTTGTGAGTGCAGTCGCTCAGTATTTTAGGACCGAAATTCTCCTAAACAGTTTTGTTCCCAAGTCTGCAACAATTAAAGTGGACTTCAGAGATCCTTAAACTTAAACACCTTTGCTGATATACTGAGCTTCTAGCCTCCTAACATGCAGTATGAGCGGAAATCAATCCCTGCTATCTGTTATCACCCTAATGAGGATGGGTTCTCTGTTAAATCTGGTTCCTCTCAAGGTTTCTCGCTATCGCAAACTCTGGGAGTTTTTCCTTGCCACCGTCACCTTTGGCTTGCTAATCAGGGACAAATTATAATTTATACATTTTCCTCAAACTTTTCAAACTCTGTTCAATACTTTTTTGATTCTGTAAAGCTGCTTTGTGACCATGATCATTGCTAAAAGTGCTATATAAATAAAATGTATTTGAATTGAAAAATCCAGGCTAAGCATATACAGTGCCAGTCGGGGGGGGGCAGTTCCACTCAGAGGTTTGATCTTTGGTCTATTCAGATTAATTTGCCTCATAGCCCAAATCTTTAATAGTAAGCTCACGCATTGCACTCCTATTCCAAGACTAATCCTGTATTGTATCCAGGATCCAGCATGACCCTGACTAGGATAAAACGGTTACTGAAAATGAAGATGAATGACTCATACACCAAACTTAATTCACTCATGATGTAAAAGGCCTCTCTCAGGCCGTCTCAGTCTATGGGTGTAAGGGCCCTGATACACCAAGATACCAAGATACCGACAAGAATCGATGGCTGGCCATCGCCAATAGTCACTGCAGTGTGTTGTGTCAGTGCAGCGTATCGGTGCCTCTTTGACTGAAGAGCATGACCGAGCATATTGAATAGATGTCGGAAGCCAGTGTTAAAGAGTTATCTGATTTTCTGACTGTTCAGTCTCGCAAATTATAGGAAAAAAAGTAGATATTAAAGGGAACCAAGCTGGTAAACAACACCCCCAGAAGGCCATATATAGTGATTCTCATTCATTAACTTCTGTTCCAATTTTTTTAGCTTTGACTCTAGCTAGCTATATTTTTGTAATGAAACGCTTGAACTGAACATTCATATTCTGAGGCCATTTTATCACTTAGTTTGTTTTCTTCATCCCAAACTGCATACTACAGCAATAACGTATATAAAATACTACCAGCGCACAGTAACATGTACGAGGGCTATAACAAAGGTAAACTTAAATTGACACAGTTCATTTAAACTGCTTACTCTGTACAAAGGTACATTTCAACACAGTCTCCATTGCAAGCGATGCATTGAACCCAACTCTTGAATCGCACTTGATGGTCTCTCATTGCTTGGTATTTCTTCAATGCTGGTTTCCTACTCTTTAAACAGTAATTGCATTCTCTAGTAATGTGGCAGGTTTTTAACCAGTAACACCATTAAACTTAAACCCCAGTGTACTTTCCATAGATTCCTTTATGTATGTTGCTTAATGTCATACCAAAGAACAGGCCTGCCCCTGATAAAATCATTGTCTTGTGCTCACAGTTTTATTAAGCCCTGGATCAGATTGTTTCAAGAATCATCGGTCAATGATTCTTTTTTTTGTTTTTTTTAAAGTACACATTAATTTATATAAATGTTCTTTTAATTACTGTTATGTAACTGTAATGTCTGTAATCTGTCCTTGGATAATAAATCATATTAGAAAGTGCCTCTGAGAGCTATGGTTCATCCTGTTATTGTTCCTTTGGACAGGCTTTGCAGGCACACCTGGTTACTTATCTCCAGAAGTCCTGAGAAAGGACCCTTATGGCAAACCTGTGGACATTTGGGCTTGTGGTGAGATTTTTTTGTTTGTTTAGTTGGAGTACAGTTAGTGATCTTGAACTAGTCTTCGTGTTTTTTGTTTCCTCACTTACACAACTGTTTATATCTCTTTCAGGAGTTATCCTCTATATTCTTCTTGTGGGATATCCTCCATTCTGGGATGAAGATCAACATAAGCTCTACCAGCAAATTAAGGCCGGAGCTTATGATGTAAGAGCGACTACTGCACCAACTACCTGTTGTATAAAATAATTGTATAAAATATCATATCCAATGTTCATTTGATCTTTTTTCATCCAAATCTTTAGCTCACATTCCATTTCCACAACATCTTTGTCCTCTGACTTAGTTTGTGCCTCCTGGCTCATTTTAGTAGCTCACATCTAGAGAGAAATGTCATCCCCATGCGAAACCACATGGTGGTTGGTTCCCTTGCTGTTTTTGGGTCAACCCGGGATCAAATCAATTTCTCACTGCAGTTGAACCTAGCTAGAGTTTAATTGGAGATGTACCGGGACCACCTCAAACAGATGGTCTAGGTCTGGTTACTTTGGTGTGACTGCTGTGTTTTCACCTTTACAAATGGACTGTACCAAACAGGAAAGCACAACAGGCTTTGACTTGAATGGACTTACTACTGTGCATCCAAAAGTATCATTTAAAATCATATTGTGTCCAGAATAACAGTCACAAAGCCTGGTGTAACGAAATTTATGACTTAATTTTGAAAGGCTTTTAGGGAATGATACTAGTTACATTTTTTTCTCAATATAGTACAGTATATTGTTAAAAGTATAGTTTAAAAAAATCATACTGCAAGTATCATTCAGAGTTCAGAAGCTCATGAGCTTATCTTTTTCCATTAGTACATGCACATTTCCATTGGTACAAATGCTCTGTTCCAGGGCACGGTGGTCTGACAGGACGGCTGCTTAATTTTTGATTGAGTGTAAATTAGAGCTGTGCCAGAGATATCGATCCTGTCATGCCTTTCCTGACGCATTGCAGAGTGATGACTTACCAAGAAGAAGTGGATGATCATTCTCAGTGTGCAGATGTGCAGGTGTCTGTGTTTTTTAGAAAACAGGAATTAAATTTACATGAGTAATGTGTGTACTTGCACATCAATTCACTGTAATTTTAATGCCAATTTTGAAGAGATGTAAGAAAAAAAGGCTTATTATGATGACAAATGGTTCTTTAAACTGATTGTAGTTATAAAATCTTGTATGTACTGTAGCGTTGTGCGCACAAGGTATGTATAATGGTAGATGGCTGACTGGTACGACTGCCCTCTAATCCAATAACCTGTATCTCGGCGAGGTGTTAATTTGCAAAAGTAACGTTTATTAGAATCCCAGCCGAGGCTGTAGCATATCCAATAGTTGATGTAGTAACGAAACACAATTACACAGCTTTCCTGCTGCTTTTTTGCTCTGCTCCTAATTTGATTATCTTCAATGTCGGACATTTTGTGTGTCAATTAAAAGCAGTACATATCTAACACCGTGTGTCCTCCTTGCTGCGACACTCCAGTTTCCTTCTCCTGAGTGGGACACCGTCACCCCCGAGGCCAAGAACCTCATCAACCAGATGCTGACCATCAACCCAGCCAAGAGGATCACCGCTGAGCAGGCCCTCAAGCACCCATGGGTCTGCGTAAGTAATTGCTTTCAAGATCTATAATTCTCACAAGCTGCAGGCTGCAAAGATCCATTAAAAAGTCAGCAGAGTCTTGCATTCTTTTAGGATTTTAATTCTTTTCTAGTCTAGCCATCTAATCTTATTGCATCTGAGCAGGAATGCTCACAGTTGTAGAGTCCAGTACCTGAAAAACTGGATCAGATTGGACATCTTGTTGGCGTCATGCCGGTGATGCTATGTGTAGCTTAGCAACAGGAGTTTGCAGAGTGGTGGCTTGGTTACTAATAGGATGTCCATAGCAGATCAGTATTGGTGAACACACAATGCGCAGAGCTCTGATGTTAGTCTTTTATAGAAAATCATGCTCAAAATGGCGTTGCTGCATCCTAGTCTGGTGATTTTCCTCGTTCCCGCTTAATAAACTTGATTATTATGATGTGCATGGAATAACAATCTAAATTGTCCATTTTTGCGAGTAATCTTTGCATAGTGCATATCTTGCTTAGGTATTAAAGAAAACCTAAAACAAAACAAAGACTGTTGCATGCACTGTTTGTTAGGATACATTTTACTTCAAATACTTACAGGGTTGATTCAAAGTGACATTTCTGTGTCTTAATTTTACTCTTCAGCAACGGTCTACAGTGGCCTCAATGATGCATCGGCAAGAGACTGTGGAGTGCCTGCGCAAGTTCAATGCACGGAGAAAACTAAAGGTATATTTCCAGCATATTTCCTGCAAAGCGGGACAAAATTTAACATATTAGTTGAGCAACAAAATCCTTGATGCGCTCTCTCTCTCTCTCTCTCTGTTTGTCTTTGCATTCAGGGAGCCATTCTCACCACTATGCTGGTTTCCAGAAACTTTTCAGGTGGGTCTCTGTTGATTGATTGTGATCAGGTATGCTGCACAAGCCATGGACCAAGCTGCCGTATCTCCATATCTCCGTAATTGTAGGCACAATCGAAGATGTATTTTCAGGTAGCTGTACAATCAGGTGGTGAACGGTCTGACATGCTAAGACAATAGATGTCTTAAAGTACGAGTTCATAAGAGCTCCACACTGCTGCAGGGGACACAGCTGAATTGTTTAACAGTCATTGATTTAGCTGCTACAGAGTTTATAAACTGATACTAGGTATGTATGTGTGTATGTACAGTGTGTGTGTGTGTGTGTGTGTGTGTGTGTGTGTGTTAAGGCAGGTTCTTTTCTTCAGTCTTTGGTATCAAAGGGTAACCGATTATTGTGTATTTTGTGCCAAATCCAGAACTTTTTAATGAGCTTGAATATTGGTTAGGATACATTCTCTCAGGGGTTGTATATTTTCTGTAGCGTTATCCAACTGAACGCCTCTCTGTCCAATAGTGGGCCGGCAGCATACCAGCCCTGCTGCTCCCACCACCAGCACTGCCGCGCTTGCACAGGAAGGTATGTGAGAGTGCATCTCCTCACCTCTCCACCAGGGGGGCCCAGATAGTCCCATCCACCTTTTTTACCACCAACCTGACCCTGTCTTGGCTCCACCCACTCAGCATGTAGCCAGACACCTACCATGCCTGCTCTCACATAAACTCACACACACACACACATGTGCGCGCGCACATGCACATTCAGTTTCATGAAAAGTCACTGCCAGTGGGCTAGGGCGACCGAGTTCTTAATTTCATACATATACGTGTCCTGTTTCCATTTTTTTCCAAGATTAACATTCATGTGCATCATGCACCGTCCTCATGCACCATGGCCTCCAGCCTGCACTGTCCTTTACCTTTTAATCCAGTATTGTTTAGGGTTTACTGATAAAAAGCAGATCCTGCCACTAGTACTATGTAAACCATCTTTTCTGTAAATAGTGTTCGGACACACAAGGTATAAACACTCCTCAGCTCTCTGGAACTTTAAATGATTTTTTTTTTTTTTTTTTTTACTTCACACCCATATATTGTTCAGTCTGTGTATTTGAATAGTTGTTATTCCAGTCCTTTTTTCAAATGTCTGTCTTTTTACACGACTTGAATTCAAATGATGATGTTCCAGGCAAAAGTCTGATCAATATCACCTCGCCGCATTCATTATAGTGATCGGCGTCTCAAGTCAGCACACAATTGGCCAGCACGACTTATCTGTTTGTATATGAAATATCTCTGCATTTTTAGTTCCTTTTTTGAGATGTTATATCCCCCACATTTTAAGAGCTTTTTAAGAACCTCTGCTTTAGCTGGAGATGCGGAAACCAGTTCTGTCTTCTCTCCCTCCGCCCAAAACTGAATTGTCCCTGTATTTAAAGTGTTCTTGTCTTTTATTGTTGTACTTAGCCAGTGCAGTCTAATGTAGCACTATTACCCAGGGCAAATTTCCCCTGGGGGAAAATAAAAGATATCACATCTTATCTTATCTTAACTTGACATCCTGGGCAGGGTAAAGAGGCCTGGTAGTATGGAGGCTGAGATCCTAATTTTTCAGATCGTAGTCTCACATCCATTGCCAAAGCAGACTTGTTCAGCTCAGCTTAGCTATCATTTCCCCTCCTCCTTTTTCCTTAACCCCTCACCCCCACCCCCTTGCTGAGAGTGCGGGGGTGTGCTACATGGCTGGGCAGGAGCGGGGTTGGCTTGCTGCCAACCGTCAGACCTGGTATAGAGTTGCGCATGGTGCCAGCACATGCCGGGTGGTCGGCATAAAAGAAGGCCCACTGGAGGCCAGACAGACGATGCTGTTCATGCTACTGAGTCAGGAGGGAATGGAAGAGCACACACACAAGTCCTAGCCACCACGAAACAGAATTTGCTTTACACAATTTTCCGTATTCTTTTATTATGCTGATACAATATCATTGTTATGGTCATTCCAACAGGGTTTTACAATATGATTAATATTATTCATATTTTGTTTCTTGTTTGTTGAGAGATTTCAATGCTTTGGATGCTTTATCTCTCCCACAATAAAGGCTAGCCTTTATAAGGTCTATACAACAGGTATGTCTTAGATAATCAGTCACACTTTTACTGTGGTGGTGATTGGCATTAATTACTTTTGGAGTCATCAAGTCACAGCTCTTTCCACCAAGTCTCAACCATACCCAGTAAGTGTTTGACTTTATAACATCTCATTGCAGATACTCCGATACGTTTTAGATGCTTGTCCAATAGAGACACAGGACCAGGCTTTCTCTTTTATATTTTCTCCATCTTGAGCTTTTTTGCTTTACTAACAAATCAACTGGTTGTTGACAGTTTAGAATTTGCTGCTTGACAGATGTTGACGCATGTCTCGGGTTTTTTGCCTCGATCAGATTGTGCCGTTTTCTTTGATTCAGTGCTTGCAAGCAAACCATTATCATCACAAGATGTTCTGTTCTTTGTTGCTGTCCTTTTCCACTACCTTTCAAGGGCAATTTCACACATGGCCTAAATACTCAATGATGATCTCCACCCATGATTGATTTCAGGCTTGTTTTGTGAAAGGAAATCACCAGAGAGCGTAGGAATAGTCCTTTTATTATTGTTATTCATATTTTAAAACTTTAAATATTTCTGTTTTATAAAATAAGATTTGTGAAGTATCTTAATAGAAGCTGGTCACTCACATACTGTATTCGATAGTCAAGAGTTGGAGCCATAGGTGTTTAGTTGTCTTCTTTACTCCATTCGTTCTGTCTCTCAGCTGAGCACATTTTTTTTTCTCCATCAATGTGAAATTTTAAACACACGTATCAAGTCCAACCAGTTTTTTTTTTTTTTGCTATTTAGCTCTGGAAGCAAATAGTCTTGTTATGGTCTTTTTGCTAACCTCAGACTACAGGTCCACACAAGAGCTATTTCATGGCCCACAAGAGCTATTTCTTGGTATCTAACACAGCTTTCATATTCCACCAAGTAGATTAAACCAAACTGCGTTCAGGATAAAGGTCAAGTGTGAAAACGCCCTCAAATACTACGTATCTCCTAGTGAGCTTGAGAACAATTGCCTGATTTTAGAAGCATTATATTATATAAAGTTATAATATATATATATATATATATATAAAGGGATAGTTCAGGTTTTTTCAAGTCTGTCTGTAATATGAATTGAGGTGCAGATAAGTACAATAATCACAGGTCTTGGGTGTTCTAAATCTTCCTGCTGTTCACACCGACCGTTATGTGTGTCACCTGGAAGCTTCAGCAGTCCCACTGAGCTAAATTAAGTCTGTATCTTTCAAAGTTCTGGTGTGTTTACTTCATATTATATATATTTTTTTCTCAAGAACTAATTGTGTGGCCTAACTTGAACTGGCCATACGGGTATTTCTGGGGAAAGAAAAGACTCACATTGGTACTAAATGATCCATACATTTGGAAGATACCAGCTCAATGGAATTGCAGAAGCTTCATATTACTCTCAGCTGACACAGAGTTCAGTGTTGTGCAGCAAATCAAAATGTATAACGGCCAAGGCTTGTGGTATCTCAATCTTGATTTAAGACAGATGTGAAAATCTTCCCCTTTAAGTTTCTTGTCTGTAACTGGTGACTTTATGATCAAACCCAAGAATTATGAAGAACCTAAGCAAATTAAGGCTTTTCTTTCACATCTTGTTAAAATAAGGACAAATGAAAGCAACCCAGCCTCTGACTGCCTGCTTACTGTAAATGGTGAAAGGAGGGAGCCAGTGACTATAATGGAGGACAGCTGTGTAATTTGTTTACTTTGTTCAAAAAACAAACATTTTGGAACTTGTTTTTTACTTTATTGACACTGCATGGCTTGCTGTATGTTAAATTGCACCCACCGCTAGCACTTTCATCTCATATCGAGTGCAGCATGGAACACCAGCAGGCCCACTAAAACAAATGACATCTGCCGCCTTCCTGCTCTGTGCGGCCTCCTATTTGCATCTCTATTGATTGTTGTTTTTCTCTCTCAATCTTACCTTTCTCTCCCAATCATTCTTCCTCTCCTCTTGTTTATGGAAGGTAAGGAAATGAATGGGGCTACCAAGCCTGAGCCTTTTGACCTGGGTCTTTATAAGTGTGTTGTTGTTGAAATGGTCACTGCAATATAGATTTTTTTTTTTTTAAGGCTGTCCCCTGCACACCATGTCATTAGCACCGAAGTCAATCGGTATCAAGGCTTACAGAACTGCACTGCCTGAAGACCTCTAAATCAGGCTGGGCAAAAGCATGGCTCTATTTAAAGGAAATCAATTGGCGACATTAGCTGTGATTTTCTTTCATTATATTTATAGTCTGAAATGAAGTACAGTTTTATTAGAAGTGGAGTCTATTTTTGTTTTGCGTTTACAAATATCTGATTTCCAGTGTAACAATGTGAACAACCAGTGATGAATCCTGAAAGCTTCTGAATCATGTAACTGAGCAAATGGTGGATGTGAAGCTAGCGAAGTTAGTATGGAACAGTCAGAAAGGCTTGGATTTTGTTGGTTCTGTTCTAATTCATACTCTCCTCTTTGTTCACAGCGTGCAAAAGTTTGCTCAACAAAAAATCAGAAGGTAGTAAGGTAAGATAAGACGCTAGTAGAATTTTCTGTTTTAAGATGTCAATTCAATGATCAATTATTTTCGATTTTCTAAATAAGTAAAAGAGCTGCAACATATAATTCATATTCATACCTATGCTTGGTGTCCTCAGGAAACAGTTTTTTTTTTTTTTGGTGTGCCTTCTTAGAATTCAGCCGCAACAGCATCCCGACAGGTGTTGTTCCCTCATATACACTGCCTGGGCCAGCAAAAAATAGAATATTTGAAATATTTTGCTTAAATAAATCCTCTAATGTGACGGCTTGGTCAGTCAGTAATTGACATTTTATTGCCATCATCAATTGACATTTTATTGCCATATAAGGTTACTGAGCCTAGACCTGACCAACTGATCCAACCCCAAATCACAACACTTCCAGAGTCCAGAGGCTTGTACAGTGGGCACTATGCATGATTGATGCATCGCTCTGTGCTCTTCCTTTTTTACCATGAAGCACTCCTCGCTCTGGAAAAGCGTCTGTCTGAACTCACATCACATGATCTCCAATTTTAGTTATTTGAGCAGTCTCCATAGCTGTTTTCTTTGCTTGATGTCGGCCAAAACACAAATTTTGGATGCCTATAAAAAATGCCTATAAATCTCTATAGGTTAAACCCTAAAAAGGCCCCCAAATATGCTCCCAAAACACTTTAATTTAATTTCAAACTCAGCTTAATACAATACTCTTTAAAAAAAAAAAAAAAAAAAAGTGAAGGTAAATCCGTGTACTGTACAGTACTGCACTGCTGCTGTATATCTCCTGCAGTGCTAACATGTAAAATAATGATGTTACCCATATATGTACTGTAATTCATGTAAGCGTGTTTTATTTAGTATGCGCTGTCATTTACTTTGGTATAAGTACTGTAGGGTAAATACAATAATAATTCACCACCCCAAGCCGCGGTTTGCTTTACGGTTGCTTTTGTGTTCTTTACAGTACTAAATTTATACAGTTTTTTATTTTATATGGGAAATTAGCTGAATTTACCTTAATATATATGTTACAAAACTGGTTAATTAATTTTTCATTAATTCTCAATAGTGCAGCGTTAAAACGAATGAAAAATTAAATATTGCCATGAAAAAATTGTGGAGGATATTCGAAGAACGACTGAGGCTGCGACCTCTGAACTGTACCATCTTTTTCACAACCACGGGACACATTTTTCAGCATGGTTGTTTAAGAAATAAGAAGCTACTCACTGCATCAATTGGGGTTGAATGAATTGTTATTATCCAGTTAATGCAACTTAATTATTTGCTTATTTAAATAAAAACTGTGACATTTTTTTGGCCAGGCAGTGTATGGGAGGGGAAAGAATTCTGCAAAACATTTTAACAACTAGTCATGATGGTGGATAAGTTTATATGAAGATTAAGTATTATAAGATGTTTATGGTTATGTAAGATATCTTCATTATAAGGATAAAATACTTATTTTGTGCATATTACAGTTCTTAATATATGTTTTACCCACACAGGGCAATCTGGAAAAAGTTGAGCAACAGATGCATGCAAATGCACTGTCCGTGTAATAGAGTGTCCTTTACAGTATGTCCCATGACCATTATATCTTCAGTATGAACGGGAAAATGTTGTATGTCTCCTCTCTGCTGCAGCCCCAGACAAACAACACTAAAAACAGTGTAGTGAGCGCTGTAGTGAGTGCCCTGAAGGAGAGCAACATGGCCTCCTCTACACCAATGGTACCTTAACCTGCATTTCACAGCCCTTTGCCCTCTACCCAGTGTGCTGTGCTGTAGATGTTTGTAGAGCATCCACCTGTATGCTGTCATCCGATCTTTCTGTACATTTCTGTGCTGGTCTTTTCTTTTGTAAGCATGTTCTGGTTTACTGTAAGTTTGGCTCGGTATGGCTTGGTCCTGCTGGTCTCCTCTTTCACGTCATATGTGTGTAAGCTTGCATGGCAGCTTAGCTTGTTCATTCTACTGAATACGTAATTAAAGTCAACATAAAAAGTGTAATAACGGTCACTATTGAACTTTTCACTTTTTTTTTTTTTTTTAGGTATTAGGTCGTAAAATGTAAGAGCCAGTCACATTTTATCATACAATTTTGAAAAAATGTGCAGGCATCTACAATGTGCATATTCTTCATATCTTCTTAATCAGTGAATTGTTTTATGGAAGACGGGTGCTATCTGATTCAGCTGCAGAACTTTTGTGCTTTTAATGGCTTAAAAGTAAATACCCCCATGCTTTATCTAATTTCCAAATGTTTCCTATGCGGTAAATGATATGGGTTATGGAGTGTCCTGTAGCAAATCTGCAAATCTGCCAGGCTCACTGGGAATTTGGACTTTTTCTGTCAGAGAAATAAAGAAAAGGACAAAGCGACTTTCAGCGAATTTAGTTTTCCTGCTCGAAAGCAGGCATGAGATGAGAGCCATGCACCCTGCAGGGCCAGGCAGACGAAAGTGAACTCGACACTTGAAATGGTCTGTGCTTGTACATGCTGCCTCGAGAGCTGAGTGATCATCATCCTGGGACCTCCAACATGCACCTAAAAGGCACACTGTTAACCTCTTCACAATACAGGTCTGTAGTCAATCTGAACAGCATTACAGGGCTGACAAAAGACAGGCAAGACTGAAGAATACAGCATATTTATCAGAGCAGTTTTTAGCAGGAAATATTTATGTCTAATAAAACTCCAGGCTGGAGTTGATCCTTTTCTCGTGTTGGTTTGAAGTTCAGTCTTTTGAAACCCCTTCATCATGTTTTCAACAACATGAAACGCCAGAGCAGTCGCCAGACTGGTATTGCATCACCATCACCCTGTTTGTCTTGTGAGCATGTGCTCTGTTCCAGTCACTAAAAGCATGTCATCATCAAAGTTTTATTGGAGCATGTTTACCTTTTTTTTTTTTTTTTTTTTTTTAACCAGTAAAACTAAATGAAACCCCTAACTGTCCTATTTTGAATTCTGCCGGAGCCACAGACTACAGTAGTGCATAACCCAGCAGATGGTACTAAGGTCAGTCCTTCTGCTGGATTTGTTTTGTAGAGCAAGGAATAAGTCAAATTATATTATTTACTAGGGGAAATCAGTGCCATGATTTACTGAAAAAAAAGTACCTTTGTGTCTTTATCCTGTTCTAATGTCTCTCTCTTTGTGATCTTTCCTCTGGCAACGTCTCTCTACAGGGCTCTACCGAGAGCTGCAACACCAACGAGGAAGAGGATATGAAAGGTAGGAAAGGTAGACGACCCTTCTCTCCTCTTTTTTTTTCGGCATGCCCCGAGCATTGTGGAATCCTGATTACCAGTGCTAACGTGTTAATGGGAATCTCTCTCCTTGTCAAGCCATGACACAACAGTTAATTTGTCAGACACAAAACTAATTTATTAACACGCGCAGTAATGGTTGGCTATAAAAGCCTTTAATACGGCTGTTCATTTCTAAGCCAAATGATCACACGATTGTCATGCATAGCTGATGTTATAAGTGAGATTCATCTGCGTAACTGGGAAGACAGGAGAGAGATTAAACTGTTGGGAAGGTAGGTCAGAGTCTGCATCAACAATATAAGGAATGCTAATACGCATGACTGTGGCACTAAAGAACACATCAGCTTGGTGAGAAATATTTAATGGAAATTGGGCCTGTCTACAGTTCAGCCTAATGCCTCGATTAAACTTTTTATACTCATGTAATCATCTGCATTTCTGTCTGTCTTTTTTATG
>JAOVVB010000052.1:11926979-11937109 GCA_028570985.1 Heterobranchus longifilis
ACACGCATGCACACGCACTTCCTCCGTCTACCTGTCAGCACACAGTGTACTGTTCGGGGCTCCCAGAGGAACAGAGCAGACTTATTTAAGGGCCGTTCCTTCTGCCTAGACCCCGGAGCGCTGAAAAGGAGGTCGAGTCTCTCGTTTCGGCAGGCGATTAATCAAACCGTTTCCTCTCTGCACTCCTCCTACCGTCTGATGGAGCAAGCTACAGGACGTCTCACACATTCCGTCTCACTTCACTCCACACACAACACAAGGAACTGGAAGCGAGTGTCTTTATCGTGTGCATTTATTTGCAGATGTGCGTTTTTTTTTTTACCTGATTTCAAGTTGACCAAAGAAGACAACAGAATATATACGATTGTTGATGTACAGTACAGCCACTGCAAATGAATTTCACTTGTATACACAAATACAATCTCTCTCGCTCCCTCACTCTCTCTCTCTCTCTCTCTCACTCACACACACACACACACACTCACGTACGTGCACGCACACAAACTTCCTCGCTTTAAGTCTCTCAGACACAACACGTCTGGTTTTTGGCAAAGTTACCTTATTTGACCCCAGCAGTTTAGTTTGGCACGGTTCGAGATGGCAGGTCATGTCGGAAACACTGCTGACTTCATTTCATTAAACACTGGAACAAAACCATATCTGGTCATCAGTACGGGTTCGACATTCTTCATACGCGTTCATGTGCTGATTGAGTTGGTAGTGCAGCTGCGTGTGACTTGGGGAAACATGTCGGCCAATTACTGATCCCAAAACTCAACTCGGTTTATAGTTCAAACATTCCTACTTCATTTCCTTTGCAAATCCAATATAAAAACACATCAAAAAGTGCCATAATATAATCTTGGCCCTGGAATGTTTTAGTTCAGTGGTATGACGCTGGTTGCGAACCAGCCAAACTCTAATTCGGACATTTACAAATTGAGACAGATCTACACGTCAGCAAATGTCTGAACTCTTAGGTGGCACGTCTACTCGAATATCTCTCTGCTTGGCAGAATTTAAACCGTTTACTACGACCAGCCTGTAGATTCCTTCCCATCCACTCGGCTAAGTCTTTCTAACCTCTCTCAGACCCTGCGTTGAAATGAAACATTGTGAAACAATGCAAATTTCCAACAATGCAAATAACCAGCTCCTTTTGTCAGTTATCCAAAATGCAACTAACTAGCTCTTATGTCCTTATCTTGGCAATTAAATAGGTGCACAGTCCTCCTCAAAATGTACAAACTCAGCTCGGATTCTCGACTCCCTTTAAAAGCCGGGCTCGAGCTCTCACACCCACAGCAGGCGTTCCTTCGTCCTGGTTGGAACTGCTGTGTGTGTGTGTGTGTGTGTGTGTGTGTGTGTGTGTTGGGACACAGGGAGAATCGAATGTCCTCTGTCCTGCAGTGACATGGCCCTGTGTGCTCCGAGGTGGAGCAGGGTTCGATATGGGCTTCTGTTCCTCATGCTGCTTCTTGTCGTCAGCTCCAGCTGGCGTTGTGGAGATCGTCTCGGAGCCAGCCGGGTAGAGGTTGTCCCAGGCGCTTCAGCAGCCTCAACAGCTCCACGTTCTGCTCTCTGTAATGCTCCGACAGGAAGGCCCGCGACTACACACAAACACAAGCACATTAAGAAGAAAAGGTCACACCTCCAACAGCAATGCTGAGACATGCTGATTTCCCTAGCACTGTGTATTTTGGGATAAAGGGTGGCAGGAGGTGTGTGCAATAAATCTTGATATAAATAGATGAAGAAGCGAGTGTACTGTATTATACCAGGTTTCTGTTCTACTTTCTTAGTCGAGTTTAGTACTGAACGATTTTAATAATGAATAAATAGAAGTATGAGTAACACATCTTTCTAAGTGTTTTTTTTTTTTTTCCCAGTGGGTCATTAGTCTAGTTGATAAATTAGCAAAGTGATTAAAACTTTATTTATTGCATGACCCTTTGGTCTTTTAGTTTTAAGTCCCATTTGCTCATGATCTGATTAATGTACTCCTGTTTTCAGACTTTTTCGAGGAATTAATAACCGAGTTAGTGTAATAAAAGAGTCACATTTCATATTAATGTCTCCTTAAAAACTTCCCAGGCTTGAGGCACATATAAAGCATTTATGTAAGGAGAGTGAAAATTACCTCTGGGCTCATATCGGGGTATTTCCTGCCTTTGCTCTTGCCCAGACAGCGCGTTCGGCCTGCATCCAGTCTCTGACACCAGAAGCCTTTAATCTCATCATACCTGCATACACACACACACACACAATAAAATTATTAAGACTAAGGAGAACGCAAACTTAAAACAGTAATGGAAGTGAAAAGCTTTCACTCTGGAGCAGGACTAACAGTGATGCTGGTCTTACATGAGTGCCTGAGTATAGTTGAAGAAGGGTGTAACACCCAGAAACCTCTGCACGCTGTCCATCACCTGCACTGGCTTGGACCGCAACTGGAGTCCATCAACAATCAAAAGCTACAAACAGACCAGGAAGAAGGCAATTCACTCATGACGGATGAGCACAACAGGAAAGGAGCAGTTTAAAGGTCGCTTCTGCCTGCCTGAGAGACAAATCATCAACTGCATACACACTAATAATCCAAACAGTCATATAAACGGCTCAATGAAACGAAGGCTTGACAAATAATTAGGTGACAATAATTTTAAGAATTGGAAAAATACACAAGGATTTTTCCCTGAATAATTACATTCCACACATTAATGCCTTTTATCTGATTTCTTTTGGATATTTATTAAGTTGTTTATTAATTGATTCATTTTACATCTGCATGTGGAAGCATATTCTGAAATACAGAAACATAAAGTCGAAATGATTAGAACTCTATTTATTGTTGGGATATATATAATAAATATTAAACATTGAGCTCCCCAAGCTCCCCAAGTTTTTAACGGGGGGTAACTTTAACTCAAATCTGCTTTATTCTATATACTGTACACACATACATACACTACCAGTTGGGACACACCTTATAATTCCATGTCTTTTCCTGATTATTTGTTTCTACATTGTAAATCAATCTAGAAGGCATCAACAATATTCAATAATCTCCTCTGAACAGTTGACATTGAGATGTAAAGCCTTCAAACAGCTCTAATCTGAGGTGCTGTTCGTCAATTGACGATTTTTGAGGCGGGTAACTCTAAATGAACAACAACCCTGCCGAAGGTAAGTTTTTGGCTTTCCTGGGATGATGTTCATGAGAGCCAGTTTCATCATGGTGCTTGATAGGTTTTGTGAATGCACTTGACGATACTGTTCATGCAAGAACTATTCCAGAACAGCTGATCTTCATGTCTTAAAATAACTACTGTTGTCGCCGTTACTTAATTACCCAACGCCGTATCTGTTCATTTCATAGTTTTGAAAAAAATCTCCAGTATTGTTCTAGAATGTAAAAAAACATTGTACTGTAAAAAAGTGACATGTACACTATATTGCCAAAAGTATTCGCCCGCCTGCCTTCACATGCATATGAACTTGAGTAACATCCAATTTTTAATCCATAGAGATTTATATGATGTTGGCCCACCCTTTGCAGGTATAACAGCTTCAACGGCTTTCCACAAGGTTTGGGAGTGTGTTTATGGGGATTTTTGACCTTTCTTCCAGAAGAGCATTTGTGAGGTCAGACACTGATGTTGGACGAGAAGGCCTGGCTCACAGTCTCCGCTCTAATTCATCCCCAAAGGTGTTTTATCAGGTTGAGGTCAGGACTCTGTGCAGGCCAGTCAAGTTCTTCCACACCAAACTCACTCATCCATGTCTTTATGGACCTTACTTTGTGCACTGGTGTGCAGTCATGTTGGAACTGGTGTGGGGTTGTTTTTCACGAGTTCAGCTCGGCCCCTTACTTCCCGTGGAAGGAACTCTTACTGCTTCGGCGTACCAAGACATTTTCGTCCTCCTAACTATGTGGGAACAGTTTGGGGAAGGCCCCTTCCTGTTCCAACATGAATGCACACCAGTGCACAATGACAGTGGGATGAATTAGAGCAGAGACTGGGAGCAACATCATATTAAACCCTATGGATTAAGAACTGGATGTTACTCAAATTCAGGTGCATGTGAAGGCAGGCGAGTAAATACTTTTGGCAATATAGGGTATGTAGGTGATTTCCAAGGCTAGGTACCATCTATAAACAAAGCAAATTCAAGCCTGCCTACATTCCAACCATTACGGACAGTTTGAGAAGTATTCAAAGTGTAGCCCAGGCATGCAAGTTTTTTTTCTCAAATTCACCTCCGAGTTGTTCAATATAACACAATTTATAGGACAGGATCTTCAGGAGCTGCTGCACATGTCTAGGTGCCATACACACACCAAGGCAATTTCAAAGTTTCTGCCTCAGCATGTTGGAGCTTTGGCACAATGCAAAGAACCAACATCATATTCAGAAGAGAGTCATAATTTTCAGCCTTATTGGTGTACGTTTAATTCAGAGTGCACCAGTTGGAGACACTCTTGGTGACATCACACAGCAAGGTGGTGTGCTTCAGCCAGTTGGATTAGATTAGGAGGACAATATCCATAGAGTCAATCAGATCCAATGATCTGCTAGTAGAGTTGGTAACATAACAAATAACAGCAAAAACTACTAGTACATTTAGTGCAATATAACTTTTATACAACAGGTCTATGAATAGGATGTTAATATTAAGTAGGTGACATTTTGGAGGTGAATTTTTTTGTTGTTGTTGAATGAGCAGCATCACATCCCAAGTTGCAATATCCTAACCTAGGCCACTTGCTATAGGTTATTGCTCTAATCCACACACATGAATATACAGTACATTGCCTGCTTTCTCCCATTCAGCCAGTTGGTTAGCTAGACATTGTAGAGTGAGTGCACTTCTCTTAACCTCAGCTTTTTTTCCAGCACAATCATGAATAAAAAAATGAATGAGCTCTTTAATTATAATGTTGTCCCCCATACACTTCTTTCAAAAAAATCTTTCCTTTGCCCCTCTCTACAGGTATTCACACACTACAAAGGATGTTCGGCTGTGAGCTGGATGATAACGGCACCACTAGTGGCTACGATAAATACGCTTATGATGGGGAAGATTTCATCAGTCTGGATCTCGGAACTGGAATGTGGGCTGCTACTAAACCTCAAGCTCTGATCATCACACAGAAGTGGAAGTCTTCAGGTTATGGGAAACACCAGAAGCACTACATGGAGAACGAGTGTATTGACTTCCTGAAGCGATTAAAGGCTCATGGCAGTGAGACTTTTGAACGAAAAGGTAAAGTGTATGAGCAACCCACACACACTTTCTTTATTAGTGCAAGAATCAATAACACACTCAGTCACAACAACACACATTAATAGTGTAAATACTTTCCTCATTTCATTAAAAGGTTTAAAAACATCTCAGAATGTTATAACGTTTGTACCACTGTGTGTCTCTGCAGTTCGTCCCGAGGTGTTGCTGTTTCAGAAACACTCTCCTTCTCCAGAGGTGGTGTGTCACGCTACAGGTTTCTTCCCCAAACCACTAAACATCACCTGGCAGAAGGACGGAGAGGACGTGCATGAGGACGTGGAGCTCAGAGAGACGTTACCCAACCAGGATGGAAGCTTCCAGAAGAGAAGCATTCTGAAAGTCCCAGCTGAGGAGCTGCAGAAACACACCTACACCTGCGTGGTTCAGCACAGCAGCTTGGAGAAGGAGTTAGTGCGAGAAGTACCAAAAGGTCCTAATAAACTAGAGCTGTAGAGAGTGAAAGCTGATTTCTTGCTGCAGCAGATAATAAGGTCCATAAAGAGTATCAGGTGAAATGCAGAATAATACAATATCTGGCCAAAACTATGTGGACTCCTGATAAACAAACCCATATAATTGTAAACAAACCCATTCCAAAGCCATGATCACTCTCCTAGGAAGGTTTTCCTGTAAACTGTGGAACATGGCTCCAGGGAATCATTATTGTTCCGTGTTATTAAATTGTAATTTATTCTATGAAAATTTTAACAGTGAACACAATCAGCTGTATTTTAGACAGTTTTTTAGACTAAAGTGGAAACTAATGAAATATTCTTAAGTATTTTTTCTTCGTTTGATTTTTAAATTGTTCAGTTCTTTATTCAACTGCTACAAATGATTTATATAAGTCAATCCACTCAATCCACTGGGAGGAAATGTGCTGCTACTACTTTCCGTTTGAATCATTAGAAAATTACAATCAAAGCATGAGGTTGTTATACAAGTATATTTTATTGAAACTCACCATATTATTGATTATAAATCACACGTTTAAATAACCATAAACAGCTGTAGGATGATTTGGGACAAAACTGTAAAATATGGATTTATAACCTTTTGCAAAATCATCTGAAGTTCTCACTTATATAAGCAAAACAATTTTGATGTACAGTAAAATGTTGCCAGCATGCAACCTTTTCACTAAAAACATGTACACATATTTTATAACAGCTTGTTATGCATTTTTGCTTCTTTTAATAAAAATGTTTTCTTAAAGCTGCTAAAATGACTATATTATATTTTGTTGTCAAATGGTTTACACACATTTTTATGCTTTCTTGAACATTAAGACTCTCCTGTGCTTTTCATCCTCAGATGACACACAGAGATAAATGATTGATTATGTAATAATAATGTTTTCTCTGTTGTGTTGTAGGTTTTGATTAGTTTCTAATAGCTTTACGCTTACGTTAAGAAGGAAAATATAGTACTTAAATAAGTTAAGAAATTTTTAAATGTATACACTACATGGAGAAGAATTTGAGTAATACTGTCATGATTCTTGGGCAAGAAGGTGGATGCAAATGCAGGCTTAGCAACCGAGTCTTTATTTTCGCCAGTGCAGCGTTAAACAGAAAGAACCAAAAATAAACCAAACACCAAAAGCGCGTCCCAGTCCCCAGGCTGGGTCTGCAGGGGGGCGTGCGGGTCTTGAATCAAAAGGAAAACAAATACAGAACACTCAACAAAAAGGGCTGAGAACCTCTCAGTGTTGACCTTAACCTTGGTCTTGCTAACAGAAAACTCCCCGGCTCTGCAGACACGGCACAGTCCTAGGGAAATATCAAACAGAGTAGCTAACATGCCACGAACAGACAATACAGAGTTACATGACGGTGGACAGACAGGGGGCTACGGGTTCGGCTGACTTAAATAGAGGAAACACTGGGTAGACACAGGTGCTGCTAATTTATTGACTAAATGAAAAACATACACACGCAGACTGACCAGAGGGAGATAGAGAGTCGGCTCAGTAATCCGGGGAGCCAGATCTGTTGCCTTGGGAACAGGATGGCACAGGTGTGACAAATACATTATTTAAAAAATAATAATGTGTTGATTTTTTTTTATCAGGGGTTCTTAAACATTTTTTTTAAAACATTGTTTGGACCTCCTCATTTACAGGGTTATTTATTGAACATGATATTAAAATATTTTTTAGATTTTGTATTTTAAAGCAGTAAAGAGTTGTTTTGTTTTTTTTCTAAAACAAAATATATTAGGTCAAACTGGATATTTTTTTAGATGATCAGTCACAAGTAAATAGTAATAAAAGGTCAATAAAAATATCTTATATATGATGAGTGTGATTTCCACCACTTTAATGAAATAAGTATGCATACAGTAATATAATGTCTCACTACAAGCAGTTAAAATAAATGATGCTCTCTTCTGCTCTACAGTTCTCTGAGAAGATGAAGAGGATGTACTGTAGGATTAACAGGATTAGGTTGTGTATTCTCCCATTAGTCAATAACATAGCTGTGTGTACATCATTTAACACATTATTTAAAATTTGCAAATTGTGAAAAATAAAGAGTAAAATAATCCTTGATTATGTCCAAATAATAAAAACTGTGCGAAAATAAATGGAGAATGCTCTCATGATAAATCTCCTGCTACTGGTTATTCTCCTTACTCGTCAGGAAACTGACAATTTTCTTACATGCTATTAATATAAATTAATACTTTTCTTAATATGTGATGTCATAATCCTTTATAATTAATGTTTCATGCTTGACAGGTGTTTGTGATTATTTTGTGATTATCACTTCATCACTGCAGGTATAAATGAGCTTCCATCTAGTCCTTATTCTAGTCACATTTGACATCTGTTTTTCAGTTTATACACATTTAATTTTTATGCAAGAAAATGTATAAATATTTATAGTTTTTTGTGTCATTTCAGTTGTTTGCACAAAATGTTTAACATTTTTAAAACAGATTTCTCAAAATAATTTTCAGATCCAAACTACAAGTTCCAATCTCAGATTTTATTGAACTGTTCCCTTGTGAATATTTACAGGACATGCATGGTGAAATCACTAGCAGAATCATGTGACTTGATTGCAACTCTGACAGTGTGTGTGGAGGGAAGCCTATCCTCTCTAGTCTGATTTACGACAGCTCACACTACTGCAACAAACATCACAGCTTGCTGTATGTGTAGCTGCAAGCTGGTCAGAGTGCCAATGCCAACCATATTTATTATCATTTTTGTGCATTATGCTGATGTCACATGATTGGCTGATTAGATAGATCCTTGAATATGCAGATGTTACAGGAGTTCCTAATAAAGTGGACAGTAAGCATATATAGGGCAGTGTTTTCAGTATTGCTACAGCAGAGATTTTAAGGTAAAAATCTACTGATTGCGAAAAAAAAAAAACTATTGTGGCTGACAGCTAGAAATATATATAAATGCATTTTTGAGAAAAGAAATAAAATCATTTTTGAGAAAATGATGCACTTCATGTTTTAGTCTAGATTCAGCTGTCTTTCAGCAGAGTCGTGTAAAGCCCTTACTGAAATCACAAGACTAACACATGCACTAACTTTTGTGCATTCATCCTTTTCACACCTCTGATTCTCACACCGTGTGTTTGATCTGCTTCTGACCACCAGCTGCTTTCAGATAGACTATAGCACATTTGGCACTTATAGTTTATGGTTTAAATAAGTTTTCATATTAAAACATCTTAAAACAACAGTGTACATTTTCTACAGGAACTAAAAAGTGTCAGTCACATGACTCTCTTCAAACATCTCATTACAGTGGAACCTGTAACGGTTTGGATATATCAGACAGAAGGTGAAGAGTCAGCTCTCAAAGTCAGAAGCAGGAAAAATGAGCAAGTGAAAGGATCTGATTGACTTTCACATTTTGACGTTCGACTATAATATACTAGTAGAATATTTATGTATAGAATACAGTATATAAATAATAATATATTATTTCACCCACAGGTACAATTGCTATACCTCTTCATACAATATATCTGATTGTGCAGTAAAATATTTAGAAGCAAGCAGATCAAGTTCTTTATATTGTACCTGCCTGTGTGTGTGTGTGTGTGTGTGTGTGTGTGTGTGTGTGTGTGTAAGATCAATATCTCTAACTACAAGTCTTTGCTGAAACACATTCAATGTCTGTCCATTTAAAGGTCTGAATATTTTCCAACCAGAGAACACTCAGTCTGTTTGTGTGCATCTCATTTACAAATACACCTACCCTGCCTACTACGTACTTTAGCGTTCACTGTGGGAAAAACAGAAGTAAATTTCAGCAACAGTTATCATAAACCCTAAACAATTCACACTACGGTAAAAGATAACGGACACAAATGTTTATAGTTAGTCTATATTTATATAAATTCTACTACAGTTTCTCTTTACTGATACATGACAAAGAAGTCTTTTACAATCTAAGTTCTGAAATATAGCTATGCCATCAGGGAAGAGAAAATTCCATATATTCGATAACCTGGTCAGTACATTAGAATGACAAATTTACAAATAATGTGTACAAATAAAAGTACAAATAATGTGTGTGTGTGTGTGTGTGTGTTGGGGGGCATAGATATTTTATGCATCCCCTTGCCTCATCTCAGTTTTTCATCATTTGAATCTCCTGCTTTTAAGGTAACCTCTCCAATTGCCCTCTACAACCTTGTTACATATCTAGCGCCCTCATGGTCCTCTAAAAAACTTTCTGGATGAAATGGACATGCTTCTTAGTCTTTTTCCTTCTCATAACACTTCTCTCACTGTTCTCGGAGATTTCCATCTCCCCTCTGACAAACTCCAATCCTCCTTCCTTCTCCCTCTCCTTAACTTATTAA
>JAOVVB010000052.1:11944675-11955791 GCA_028570985.1 Heterobranchus longifilis
TGGGGGGAATAATGACTCCCACCCCCCCTCCCTCCTCTCTTATTTGAGAGGGGGGAGGACTACTGTGTGGGACGACTTTCACCCACACACACACTAACGGAAACACTGTTTTATCGGGAAAATAAACAAGAAACCTCTCTAATGACACTCGAGCGCACGCACGGAATCACTGCTGTAAAGTAAAAATAAAGCATGTTAACCTGCACTTTACCTTTGAAAAGAATCGCGACAGATCAGTGTTTCCGTTAGAGAGTGTGTGTGTGTTCGTTCCACAACGGCAAAAAAAATAAAAATAATAATAATATATAATTTATTTATTTTTTGGTTGTGGAACGAATAATTTAAGTTTTTATTATTTCTTATGGGGGAAATCCGCATTGATTTATGAGTGTTTTAATATACGAGAATGTTTCCAGAACGAATTATGCCCGTAATCTAAATTTCAACTGTATAATATAAATTTATTCAATTGCTTAAAATATAGTCTCATAAAATTTTTGCAGTTTTATAAGAAATTAGCTGTACAGTTTTACTGAACTTCCTGCAGGATCACCCACTGTCCTTCTACTTGAGCCTCCAATAACAAACTGGACTTTGTATTAACTTAAAGACATCATCTGTTATATTGAACTTCCAGCTCCCTAACACAGACTATGACAGATGCAGAACAATTACTGTTATCCATTATCTCCGAAATGAGAATGGCTTTCCTGTTGAGTCTGGTTCCTCTAAAGGTTTTTTCCTATTGCCATCTCAGGGAGTTTTTCCTTGCCACTGTCGCCGCCCTCGGCTTACTCAACAGGGACAGTCTAGTCATTTTGATTCATACACATTCTCTCACATTTCCATAATTTTCTAATAATTTTCAATAATTTTGTAAAGCTGCTTTACCACAATGGCCATTGTTTAAACAATTTAATCTCAATTCAATTTTATTTGTATAGCACTTTTAACAATCAGCCTAACAGTGCCTACCTGGTTAACAAGAAACACCTTTTAGTCATATTCTAAAATATTTTGATCACTTGAAAAGTGGGTTGGTACAAAGAAATGTCTAGTGAATTAAGTTAACAAAGCTACATGCAAATATAAAAATCTATCTATTTATTTAAGGCACGATTTTCTTGGCTTTCATTTCTAAATATTAGTACACAATAGTTTTGGAAGCATCTAACAATTTATATACAATTATTTTCTTTTTCCCCTTAAAGATGCAGAGCAGGCTGAGGGCCCTCACTCTTTTGATGAATATTATGAAGAAGATTGTAACATGTCTGCCTACTTCAGGAGATGCAAAAATGAAGGAGAAAAAAGAAAAAAAGCACATTTTTCAAAGAACCCGAAAAGGCGCAGGGGTTTCAACAGCCAGAACTTATTTAAAGGGTCAGTATTTAAATTTGAGCACTTCAGATACAGCACCCAAACAGCTTGACAACAGCTATCATAAATGTTGGACTTGGAGCGTAACTTGGAATGATTGGAATGATCTTTGATGGTTGATGAAAATTTTTTATTTTTTTTAAATACCATAATGTTTCTAAGGACTTATAATGATCTTGATAATGCTTAAAATATTCAAATATTGAATAATAAAATGGAAACTAATTCATAATTTCAATTTCTATTCGATGTGCAGTGGAAACCGGCTATTATCTAAAAGAAGAGGCACAGATGCAGCTAGAGTCTCTAAACATGCTCCTTCAGTTTCAGCAGGGAAGAGACCTGGTTTCATGGCCTTCCCCATCCCTAAGAGTTCTGAGCGACCATTCCTCAAACCTGCCTTTTCTCAAATTGGCTGATTCCACAATTACAGATTTTAAAGCTTTTATTGTAAAAAGTACCTTTATTTTGTTTATCCCTTATTTCTTGTCATGTGTATTAAACCCATATATTTTTTAATACATTGTATTGTTTAACATATTGTTTGTGTTTATATTAATTTTAGTATTGAAGTTAAAATGTTCCTTGATGCAAAAATTACCCATTTTAAAAAGTTTTGTTTTGTGACTTTGATACAATGACTGGTTCATGTATTACCCATATTATTATTACCATTATACTAGTATTACCAAAGTTGCATTTTATGATTAGTCGACTCCTTGAACTTTGACACTTTATAGTTTCACAGGCTCAAACTGAAATGGCATTGATTGGGGTTTTATGCCATGAATCTATGTAAACAATAACACTGAAGTTTGTGGAATCTGTGTGAACAATATAGTTTGCAAAAGATTTATAGTTTGAAAAATAATTTTATACATATATATTTACACTTTTCCAGTTTGTTTGTTTACCAATTCCTTTGATAATTAAGGTATACCCACCCTCCCTAGTGAACTGTGCTTTTCAGACTTGGAGTAACAATGAACTCCTTCAAAAAGAATGTAAAAAATGTGCAACTGAACCACTATTTAGCTTAAATGCAGAGCATCTTATAATTATTAAAGGTTTTTAATAATGGTTTTGCAATGTAGTTATGTACATTATTCAAATAAAAAAGTTCATGGGTGAGGATACAGGATATCTGTCCACTGAAAATTCATATACATTTTCTTCAGTGGTCAGTCAAAAAGAACCTGGAAAGTAAAAAATTCTCCTTCCACCACCGGTATCTAAGATGGTATTTTCCAGTTTCAGATTGATTGAACACATCTGATCCAAGTGATCATCAGTGGGTAGTGCAGGGGTGTAGCTGTCAAGGACCAGGGTTGGCCACCCCTGGACTAGACTGATAAATGGGATGCACACAGACAACAGTCAGTGAGGGAGACCTTTCTTTACATATTTTTTGTAATTATGTACATATAGTAAATGAAGAATAAATTATTTGAAACTTATAACAAATCATAAACGATTTTGTGCTGGTTGGGTATGCACAATGTAAACAAAGATATCACAGATATCATTTAGCATATACCTCTAATAAAATCGCCTGTGCATGGTGTGTAAGTGTCTAATGACAGATAGGGTGACATAAAGAGGAAAAAGAAAGAAAGTGATTAATCTGTCTCTGGTTGAAGACCTAAACACCTTCACTAACTTCAAGGCTGCAGCTAACATTGCTAATGATTCTATCAGTGCTACTAGTTCTAATGGCAGCAAAGGAGGGTGAACACCAGGAAAGCAGCAGCTCCGGTTGGGTCTTTAGAGCTTGCAATGACCAAGATATTCAACCTGTCCTTGTCAAAATTGGTAAATTTCACATGCTTTAAACAGTCTATTATCCTTCTTGTCCTAAAGAAACCCCCTGCCCGCCTCCATGCCTATTGCCCTGTAGTCAGCTTTAGGAGAAATTAAAAAGACAAAGTCATTCTTGTAATGAGAAAGCTCAATTCAGTCTCATGAGACTAGAAAAAGCTCATTCTGAGCAATAAAATTTTGCTATGGGGTAAGCCAATATATTTTGGTTCAGTGGCAGCCGCACTGAACGAGATTTTCCAGCGGAGGAAATGTAGGATGGTCTAATTATTGAGTTATAAAGAATCAAATATAACCAATATTAATATTTCTGTAAAAGCCAGCGTGCCTGCTGTGTGTGTGTGCAGGAAAAGTATCATATGGTATACACACATCATATGTCTGACATGCGCGTGCACAGTAATGAGCCATACAATATACATGTATTTATATGTCCAACGTGTGTTGTGGAGTGTGACTGTATATAGGAAAGCAAGTTGAGCTAGAAAATATGCCACCTAATTTGGAGCCCAAAAATAAGACACATATGTGTGTAAGACACGAATATAACATATAGGAATATTATTGGAGGTTGACATGTATTTAATGGACAAAACGGGCGCAAGAGGTTTTGAATCGATAATAAAGGTAATAAAGGTGTACTGTACAATAATATAAAAGGTGTTTGGATTTTTTTTTTTTAATAAAGACGCTAGATCTCAAAATAAAACTTTTATCTATTACCAAGCAATTTTGTAATTGACTTAATAGTTGATTACAACCTACAGATCTACATATCTTCATTGGATTAAAAGAGAAACTTCCTTGGGTATTTTATAATTCTAAAGCAAAACGTTTAAATAAATTGCACATTGCAGTGTTTCCTGCAGGTGTGAAATATACCTGTGGTGGTAGCCAGCTGAGCGGGCCACATTATTTGAAGCACAAAAGTGGTCTACTGTACACAACTAACAAACCTTTAACGTAATATTTTATTTTTTATTAATTTCACATTTCAGAGATCCAACTTACTAACCCTCGCCTCCATCTACCCGTATGTGAAGAGTAAGATGAAGTACATAAAAAAGTACTAAACACTCTTTACTGTAGATGGTACTGTTTGTCACAAAACCCTAGCCCTTAAAACCCAAAGCATTTTAGCCTTTCTTTGCATTATTATGTTTGAATAAATTTAATGTATAGGCGTCAGGATTGTGCAATATAGAGTGACATTTTTTCAGCACAATATATTCTTTAATATAAAGAACTAAATTTTATTTCATTTTAACTAACTATACACACATGACTGAGCAAAAATTTTAAAAAGGATCAAATAGGCAAAAAATAGAACAGATTTATAAGATCATGTGTGACCATATAATAATAATAATAATAATAATACATACATACATACAGTACATTAACTATGCAGTCTAAAATAAAGTGACACGTGATGAAAACCCTCATTGTCAGCAAACATACATTTTATATCAAGGACATAATATATAATAATATGCTCGTTTTGTGAGTTCTACATTTTTGCATCATCATATTGCCATATATTTTTCTTCTGTAGGGGCAGGTGCTCCATTAAGTCCTTCAGCTACACATCTGAGTGTAGAATTTAACAACGGGGTAGTTTAGTGGCTATTGGTGCTGGACTATTGATCAGAAGGTCCCAGGTTCAAACCCCACCACCACTAAGTTGCTGCTATTGAGCCCTTGAGCAAGCCCCTTAACCATCAACTATCAGACATTTAATGAGATAAAATGTAAGTTGCTCTGGATAAGGGTGTCCACCAAATGCCATACATGTACATCTAAATGAAGCCTTTCCTTAAAAAGAAATGATTGGAAGATGAAGGAAAGCAGTGCCTCTACAAACATGGAAAGCTCAAAAGAGTAAGTAAATTCATAAATAGGTGGTCTGACCATGAAGAGTTTTAGTCCTGAAAACAATCAATGTCAGATGTTCCCCACTAGGGAGCGATAGTAGGCAATAGTATAACGTGACCCTCACCTGATAGTATAGCTTCATATGGCCATACTGTACATCTCTCAGTACAACCAGATGAGTACAAAAAGATGGTGTGGTGTTTTCTGATATCTGTAACATTAGGAATCATGTTATTGCTGGTGGCATGTGCCACTGAGATTAAAGACGCCGTTAAAGTAAAAAAAAACATGTCAGATTAGAACAAATTGGAATACTTTCAGCAGATCTACTATACTAATCTAAGGATTTAAGAACAGGTGAACATATATACTGCACAGTACTGCATGTCTTGTCTCATGTGTCATGCAGTTCATCCGCTGCTAAAACCTGCTTTAACTATGGCCATACCAGTCTCGTCAGGTCTCGGAAGTTAAGCAGGTTGGGCCTGATTAGTACTTGGATGGGCTTTTCACTTTTATTTTATTAAGTCCTTGTTTGTAGTTCAAATAGGCCTCCTTTTAAACCAGCTTTTGCTTATGGCCATACCAGTCTCAGAGCGCCCGATCTTGTCTGGTCTCAGAAGCTAAGCAGGCTTGGGCCTGATCAGTACTTGGATTGGAGACCCCCTGGGACTACCAGGTGCTGTAAGCTTTTCAGTTTTATTCCTGTCACAGGTTTTTTTTTTTTTTTTTAATTATTATTCATTTATTTAAGTCCTTTTTTAATAGTTAAAATAAGCCCCCCTTTAAACCCAAATCCTAATCTGTGACAATATTGTTGACCACCTCTGTTAATATTAACATGTGACTAACCTGTATGGAAGAACTTTCCAGAGAAGCCCAGGTTGAATGTGAAATTGGGGACCAGAGCACGGAGTTTGGTCTGGGTGTGAAGCAGAGCCTAAAATAAATAAATAAATAAATGAATAAATAAAAACGCTGCTGTTATTTTACACAAACAAAGTGAAGGTGACACTGAAGAGGAGCTGTTTTAGGATTTGATACAACACTTACAACACGAAGAAATATATATGAGATGGTGTACAGGGTGGATATAAAATGCAATGTATTGAAGAAATGGTGGAATAAAGGTGGAGTTTCGACAGATTATAATAATATTATTATACAATAGATTATTGTTAAAGGAAAAAAAGGAAAGAAGGAAATATAAAAATGAAATATAATCCCTCGGCCACAACGCAGTTCTGGATAAGGCTGAGAAAATCTCTGGTTATATTAAAATAGAAATTGGTCTCTTTAACATTTAATAGCTTCTTGTGAGCCTCTTGTGAGACCAAGAAAACCCTGTGCACTAATAATCATCATTTAGAAGGCATGCGTCCAATTCATATTAATCACATTTATTGGTTAGATAATATATTAATCATGATCCAGTCCGGTCCAGTCATTCATTCAGGGATGATGAAGTTCAGCAAAGTAGGTGAAAGCATTTGTGAAACTACACAGTAGATATTTAATGCTACATACGACCTAGTTAGATGTAATAAATATGCGATTTGGCCCAATAATTATGATCCCTTCGACTACCAAGCACAGTGGCACACATTTGAGAGTAGGGTCCAGTATTCTCACCTCCACATCAGTCACCTTCATGCGTGTCCCTTCTTTCCCAACAAAGATGTCATCAACATCTACAAGCAGGAATCTGTCCAGTGATAGGCTGAGCCTCCTGCCTGTCAAATAGCCAACCGCGTCCACAAACAGCAGCTTATGCAGCCAGAAGGAGAGACTTGCACCAAAGAGCACACGCTGGATTCCGTCGTGAAGACCCAGGTCTTGTATTACAGTAGCTAACAGGACCCTCTGCAGAATGGAATGTGTTGGCAGCTCAGCAGGCCTGGGGCTGGCCAGCAGTACAGGCTCGTAGGTGCTGTGGTTCGACAAGAACGTGGTCCAGTTATCAGCAGGGAGCGGGCCGGGTTCTAGTTCGCTGGGCCGGGTGATGTAGAGTAGCGGAGCAGCCGGGTTGATCCGATAGTCCCACAGAGGAAGGTTGGAGCGCAGGAAAAGTGGGAATCCTTTGAGCTGGGCACTAGATGGAGAGTTTTCGTTGGCACGGTAGAAACCAATAATGCCCACGCCATAGTCTTGGCAGTATTTATCCAACAGCTGCCGGTTCCAGGAGTCCAGATTGACATACTTAAGGAGATTTTCATAGATGATTAAAGTGTAGCGGCCTTTACCCCTCCAGGCCAACGCAGGCATGTCAGCTTTCCCTGGAGCAATTTCAGTGTGGTACCTAAAACGGCTAGACTCCAAGATGGCCACAATCTCCTGGCCCAGCTGAGAGTAAATGCTCTCTATGAAGAGCAGCACCACGGGCTCAATGCGTGTAGCGTCTAGCTTCCTTGATGCCTGCCACTGATGACTCAGCTCAGAGGGCATGAACAGCGGAACTCGCTGGCTATCAGTGATGGCTGCTGCGGTCACACATTCTCCCAGTGGCAAAGGAGGAGCTTCCTTGATCTTTGGGCCACCACTAACATGGTAGGCCAGGTAGGCCATTGAAAGCAGGCAGAAAAGGATAAGAGCCAGAACCAGACGGTGGAGGCCCTGCTGGCGCACAGCACGAGTCAACTTCCTCACTACAGCCATGGCTAGCAGGGCCAGGATTGCAGAGAAAGCACCCAAAGCTCTCGAGGAAGAAGAACAACCTAAGTTGGTCTAAGACACAGCCATCGTGTCTAGGTGACCATGGCACTCATAGCTAGCGACAGGCGCGCCGCTTCTCCTCCCTTCTTCTCTGAATATTGAAAACAAGTTTATGGAAATGCCCCAGGCTCCAGATGTTGACAGATCACTCCATGGGACACATGTTTCTTTTTCATCTATGTTCCTTTGATGGGTCATTCGCCTGTTTGAACAATAGATGCATTGATGAAGCTAAGGATGCACAGCACTTGCCTGGTAACAGAAAGAAAAAAAGGGAAAGACAGAGGGAGAGGAAATGAGAATATGAAGAACAAGAAGAAAAGAGAGGTGAATACAAATTGCCCATTATCACAGAATACATTTAGAAAATGTAATAACATACTAGTCTAAAATAAGATGTAATAAAAAATGTACACACCCACATCTTGTAATAATAGTCTCAGTCTGTATACTCTGTCTGAGAAACTGCCACAGCTGAAATTATAATGAGGTTTTTTTTTTTTTTTTTTTAAGAATTAATTGTTTTAAGTCTCCCTGGTTAGATAAAGCCACTTCCCCACCCACAGCTCATTCCTGAGTTATTGGTCATGCTGCCTTGCTTCAGAATGCTTGAAGATTAAATGTTTCATTTAACATGCAGATACCCTACAGACGTGCAGGGATGGAGACCGTTCCCACTTTTCAAAGAGAATGAAGCCAGTTCTAGGATACATACACTGAAAAATGTGTTCCATTCAGCAACCTAAAGGCGTAATAAGTAAGCCTGTCTGCAGAAGCGCTAAATGCTCTATGTAGCACCATATACCTGAGGGGTTTCAATTCATGAAAGAATCCAATTAGACTTCCTCAGAAAGACAGAAGCATTAATTATAAAAGAAATTAAATAAAAAATAAGAAACCACACAACTAACTACCAATATAAGTTACATATATATTTAATCTTTATTCAATGCCACTTTAAATAAAATTCAAGGCACGCATGCATGCATGGATGTTTACTATACGAGTGACATATAGTAATGCTCACTGAGACTGAACATGAGAGACGATTACCCACAATCCCACAGCACGAGCGAGAGAAGACAACACGCTCGCGTACTACTTGTATATCAAGACCTGGCACGTTTATCAAGTTAAAAATTTATTTTAAAATTTTGCTCGTCTTCCAAAGACGCTCGCAGACCGAGTTACTCGCAATCCAAGTTCCTCTGTACATCCAATCTAAAATCATTTCAAAACAATTTATATGCAAGAGAGAATTTGCAAGCTTAGTAATCAGTTTGTTTGTGTGACCTTCAGAGTTGTGATCACCAATGAACGTTCTCCAACGATTTTAGCCTCAATATTATGCTAACCTCAGCAAACATGTCCAATTTCCAAATACCCAGCATGCAGAGCAACTTCAGTGCTAGTCTCAAGCTTGTAGAGAAATAGGTGGGTTGTGTTAGGAAGAGCATCTGGTGTAAAACCTGTGCGCATAACGTGAAAACTGAATGATCTGATATGGCGACCCCAAGAAAGGGAAAAAATTTACATTTAAGTACAGAACATTTTAATACTCACCATCTGATAAATTATCTACACCGCTTCATTTTAGTTCTGTTTCTCCTTAGATGTCATTCTGACTAAAAGCTGATAAATATAGTAACCTCAGTAGGTAGTTTGAGATGAATTTCCGTCTCCAAAGCTTCATGGTGCTACTGTAAAAGCCTGCCTGAGTCTTTCTCCTGAGAACATGGCAACACACCAAGGCAACTCTGACCCCACAGACGGAAATGAGAGTGGACCATCTGCTGAGTTTTCCACTGGATTACACACATGGACACAAACACGATGTCTCGGCCTGCTAATGCTGTGTGCAGTTCTCAAAAAAATAACTTAATTACTGATTATCCCTTAATGATCATCGCCCATACATGCTATCAGAAGTGATGCGAAACAATAAATGTGTTTGTGTGTTTAAGTGAATGTGTGTTCAAGTTGTACAGAATCTTTAGCATGCAATGTGTGTGTTAATACAACAGAGAGTGTGATTCCGTGAGACGCCACTCTGCAACCTTTAAACACAGTTGAGAAATCAGATTCCTTGAGAAAGAAGAGAAAAATTCTCTAGATGGGAGTTATATAATATGAAAAGAAATGAAGTTATCTTCAGGAGTTGCTTCAAGGTCTTGTATGAAGAAAATCCTAACTGTAAGTCTTGAATATGGCGCAAGTCTGAAGCATTAAGCACAAGTCGCTTTAATAAGACATTTCCAAGAACCGATCTCCAAAAACCAGAGCATGACAAATTGAGGTGATAAAAAATGAGCTGGCTCAGCACATGTACATGGCACCATTTAAACAGATTAGCTTCAGCTGCCAAAAAGTAACTGCGGTGTAGACTTCGCCTGGCTAAACACACTCAGATAGACTCGGTTCCTATCCTCCCTATTCTCAGGAGCAATGTGTGATGAGTCAGAGCAACTTTGTCATGGTGAGCATAACAGAAACAACTGGCCACTTGAGCAAAAGTGTAATGCTGTTTGTAGCCACACAGTGGCATAAGGGTCCTAGAAGGCCGCTCCACTGAGTCGCAGCACGAACAGTCAGTTCGGCCTGGGGAGATGCAACAGTCGGTATAGGAGAATACCTCCAGAAATATTATCCTAAAATAAAGCAAGACAGCACTCAAATATCCAATTCAGAGATCCCCCTGGCTACAACGTAAAGTGTCTTTTTTCTTCTGCGCCATTCCTGTGTATCTGTTCCATTCTCTCAGACAGAAACAGGCAGACACACAGGGCTCTGTTACTGGCCCACGGGGAAAGGTCTGTATGAGGGCTAGATGCCATCATCACTCTGAAATGTCTTCTTGGCTTTAGAGATGGAGAGGAGGTGTGAGATGCCCTGTGGTGCAAACAGCATATCCAGGTAATGTGAGGACAGCAAACTGTATAGCTATCAGACAGCCAGGATATCTGGTTTACACACTACACTGCTAGTTCCTGATACACTGCCATTTATAAAGCCATGAGGATGACCTTTAGCGACTCATTCTTCTACTAATCTCTAGGTACTATATATTTCTGGCTAAATTTCTCACGTTTTAAGCAAATTACATTTCCCATAGGATTGTTTTTACTATGGTATGTACTATAGTTTACTATCTATCCATCCATCCATCTAGGAACCTTTGTAGTCCAACTAGGGTCTATGGAGGCCAAAGGTGATTACCGTTGTATTTATTCCCATTTTACAATCATGGCAGGGGACACTGGTGGCTCAGTGGTAGGTGTTTCGCCTGCCATGAGGAAGGCCCGGGTTCGATTCCCAGCCAGTGCCCAAACCC
>JAOVVB010000052.1:11956171-11973300 GCA_028570985.1 Heterobranchus longifilis
CTTACATGAAAGGGCACTGGTGGCTCAGTGGTAGGTGTTTCGCCTGCCATGTTGAAGGCCCAGGTTCGATTCCCAGCCAGTGCCCACACCCCAGCCACTGGATGCAGTGCCGGTCCCAAGCCCGGATAAAATGGGAGGGTTGCGTCAGGAAGGGCATCCAGTGTAAAACCTGTGCCAAGTTGTAGTGCGGACTGGATATTCCGCTGTGGCGACCCCTTGTCGGGAGCAGCCGAAAAAACAACTACAACAACAATCATGGCAGGACCTCCGTTCGGTCAACACACACAATTTGGGAATCCCGATTACTCTAACCTGCATGTCTTTGGACTGTGGAAGGAAACCCACCAAGCTTGGGGAGAACATGCAAACTCCATTCACACATGCCCAAAGGCAAGAATCGAACACGGACACCGGAGGTGCTACCCACTAAGCCACCATGTCGCCAATAGTTTACTATGGCCAACTATCATACATAATATACCATAGTAGTTCTGTGATTCTTCAGACATTACCATGGTAGGCACAATAGGATATTATAGAGTAATAGGATAGGAACTATAGCACTTCGTACTGTATGTTCCACCGTACTTTGGTGAACACCATCATAGGTATTTTGCCAATTCAGTGGGTAGTGTGTTAGTACTTTGGTATGTACCATAATACTTTGGTGAATTCCGTAGTCTTATTGGGTAACACAGTGGCACGAAAGATCAGAAGATATCTAATATATACATATAAATATGGTATTTAGTTAATGTTACATACATACAATGGTACCATAGTATATAAATATTGCCAATATGGTACAAAAACATGTATAACATATTTTTGACAGTGTCCTGGTACATATTCCATAGTACCACACTACAGTGCATGGTAGATCTATGTACCGTACTATAGTACAATTATTTACCATGGTAGAGCCATATACCATGGTGTGGCACATATACTGTATTTTATATGCAATTGAGTATCATTGCACTGTCAAAAATACCATGGTACTATAAGCCACTGTACAGGTACCATTGTACCTACTGTATTGTACCTACTCCATGGTAAAATTTATTATGGGTTATTAAGTTTTTATCACATGCTGTTATAAATATTCCAAAGAGAAAAGACCAAAAAAAAAGTATAATATTTGGATTCTATTTTTTCCATCAGATAATTTTTGCCCTGACTTTTACACATGACTGTAAGCTTAGCACTGTACACAGTGTTGATGTCAGAAGATCAAACCTGTCACTGTCCGGTCAAACTTTGCATATTTCTGGGTTGTTTTTAATGGTCAGAGAATAACTGTGTAAAAAAATCCAAGAATCACAGTGTTTCTCTTTTACAATCTGTCAGTTTTCCTGTCAGCGCAGTGGTGAACACACTTGTACATGTACTAAGGCTACAAGATTTATCAGTGATAAACGTGCTGGAACATGACGGAGTGTCTGCTCATGCTCACAGCGTGGATTCCTGAACGGCTGGCCATAAGCAGCGTGATTATCTGCTGGTTTGGTCGTGCATGAACTTCACTACTGACCCTTACTGTAAGTCTAGCTTCCTCGTATCTGGCCGAAAGTCACCCGAGTGTTTGGCCACCATCATGTTTTAACACAAATTTTGGGGCTTTAAACCTAACCTCTCTGCAAGCCTTCAACAACTCATAAACCTTTAGACAGCAGGATTTAACGTGTTCTTTAGGTCATCTGAAGTACAGCAAAATGTTTGTACAATGGCAGCATGAGTTTACACACACAGGGGCCCTTTTACAGGCTGGGAAATATGTTTGGTGGAAGCAGAACAGTGTTGTGTCACAGCCCGGACTTGAAAGCTAAGTGAAGGGGAAAGATCTTTGCGAATTCATGACCTTAGGTTGTTTTGATTAGAGACAAATTTAGCACATAATCTTAATTATCACTATGTTGTCATTCAATACGTTATTGACTATTTTGCTTTTTGTAATATTAAAAATAGATGTTATATTCCCAACACAGAATATTAACTAGGTTCCATTAGAGTCACCAATTATTTGACTAAATTATACCGATTTGAATAACACAACATTAAGTCAAGCCATTTTTAATTGCTATAATGTTTTTCTGTAGCTACTTATTCATTTAATCTCTAATGATTACAAACATCTAATCAATCAGCTTGTTATTAGGTAGTTTACATTCTTATATTAGCATCGAGAAATTCTTGCCTGTGCAATGACTTGAAATTGTTTCATTGGATGTGATTGGAGTGTCTGTGTCTAAGATAAACCCTTACAACTGTCACTATGTAGTTTCCCAAAACAATCAGATCCATCCATTTCAAGATCTGGTTGGACCTTGGATCCAGTTCTTAAGAACATTATTTCTTCGTGAAGTCCCAAAGATTTAGCCGAGTTAGAGCGATCCGTTGTTTAGAAGGATCACTGGACTCTCCAGGTCTAACCCGGTCTCTAATCCTAACTTTAAGCACCTGATGTTGATCACACCTGGACTGGACAAAAAACCCACTTCACCAATGCTCCTCCATTTTGATCCTGTGCACGTGAAGCTCTTTAGAAATCTCATTGCTTTTGAACTATGTGTGAATTAAACCGAGTTTTGCAAACTGGAGACGTTCAAACTTTTAATGCCTCGTACCTCAGAACTCCACTTTACTCCAACACAACCTTACTATAATACAGAAGTCAGAAGATGTCATCCACACACGACAGAGGTTTATTGCTGCCTTTTTATCTTCTGTGAAGCAAAGCTGCTCACAGATAATCTCTCTCATTAAGCAAGAATAAATATTTAACAATGAAGGATTTGGTTTAAATAGCACTTCATTAGCCCGGAGATCAGTCTCTGAGCGGTGCCTATGAAAAGAGAGCCAGGGGTACAAAAGAGGGAAGGAAAGGGATGAAAGGACAGTGAGAGTGAGTATTTAGTGTGAAAGAGTACAATGTGTACACAAGAACGAGAGCGGGAGAGAGAGGGGGAGGTGTTGTGCGGTAGCCTATTTAAGAGGGTTGGTTGGGGGGTGTAGTGGAGGAAGCAAGACAGGGAGTGGGTGAATTTAACCCAGAGAGTGCAGGCTTTTGTCACTTCCAGCCAGGATGTGTTGCCATAATCTGACTCCTAACATCTAAACATTTCCATTTTCCTGGAGAAGAATGACTTTCAGTGCACCTTAGGCCAAAGCTTTTGTTCACTGGAGCCTACAGCTGCTGCTAACCATGCACACACAATCTTTTTGTCTCAGACTTAATAATAAGAATTCAAAAAAGATAGATTTAAAACTGCTGAATTGGAATAATGACCAGAAGGTCGTAGGTTCAAACCCCAGCGTCACCCAACTGCAACTGTTGGGCCCTTAAGCAAAGAACTTTAGCCTTAACTACTCATATGCGTTATGAGATAAAAAGGCGTTACAAATAAGGACGTCTGCCGAAATGCCATGAAGGTAAATGTAAAATGATACTTGCCACACTTCGAGTGACATCATCCAGCCATTCTGAGGAATGTGTGTGTGTGTGTCTTTGCTCACACCAAATATGACAACTGCAACAAAACATCATGTGACTTAAATGCGATATCAGTATTGGAGTTGACCATACCAACAAAAAACATAATTGAACTAGACTATATTTTACACGGCAGCACAGTGGCTTATTGAGTAATACTGCTACCTTGCGCCTTCAGGGTCCGGTGGGTTCGATTCCCATTTCTATGCATGTGGAGTTTGCATGTTCCCCCCGTGCCTGGTGGGGTTCCTCCGGGTACTCCGGTTTCCTCCCACAGTCCAAAGATATGCAAGTTAGGCTAATTGGCGTTCCCAAATTGCCTGTAGTGTGTGGGTGAGTATGTATGTGTGTGCCCTGAGAATGACTGGCACCCCGTCCAGGGTGTATCCCACCTCATGCCCTAAGTCTCCCAGAATTAGCAGCAGACGCCCTGTGATCCTGTATACAGGATAAAGCGGTATAGACAATGAGTGAGTGAGTGAATTAGTGAGAGTAAATGGCACAATGAAAGAGAAACATCTATTATAAATTCATAATAATGAAAAAAGTGTCTTGAGAAGCCTTCAGCAGCAGGCAATCAAGTTGTTCTGCCAGCTTGTTCACAGGCAAACCTCAGGCCAAGGTCATAGAACACTTCGGGCTGGATTTGTGGTGGTACGCAGTTTAAACATGTCTTCATTCCCACTCAACGAACCCTTACAGCTATCAGTCAAAGTGAAATGGCCAGCAAAGAGACACCCTAGACTCTTGTCAGGACCAGTTTGGAAAACACTCTCTCACACACATGCACACACACAAACAGTTATTAAGAGCTGGCACTACCCATTAACCACACATAATACCAGATAGGCTCACTCTGTCTCCATTCCCTTTTTTACCTTATTCTCTTTTCATGATCATAAAAATAATTTAAATACAATTGCATCCTGTCAGTCAACAGTGTACAGAATAAAAAATTTAATAATAAAAAAAAAAACATTCTTTCTCAGACATGGGTTCATTGGGGGGAGATGGGGTTGGGATCAATGTGGGTTGTGACTCAAACATCAATCATAATGCATGCGGGACATCAATCAAGTGCCCCTTCCACGTAAGGTTTTTTAAATGATTTTCACGACTGGGGTGACAAAGCGTCAGAGATACTGAGATTGAAAGACTGACTGAAGTATAAACACAGGGGGACATGAGACTGATTAGAAAGACAATTACTGTACATTTGTACAGCCATAACATCAACAACCACCAGCAAGTGAACTGAACAACATTGATTACCAATTATTTACCAATAAACTGGTGACAATATGGCCACCAAAGGCTCGTCTGTCCAGTCTGATCCCACAGAAAAACCAATAGAGTACAAACTCTTGAATAAAGTCAATGCTGGCTATGATGGAAAGATATCAGAAATCTCGTGCACCAAAGCCCGCAATGTATGGAGTGGAACAGGCAAAGAGGTTGTTGATCCGGTCTCCAAATTCCCCAGATCCCAGACAAACAAGTCTGATCCATGGAGGCCCCACACGGCAGCCCACTGCATCCAACGGATCCACTGACGCCAGACACCACAGCACCCCCAGACGTCTTGTTAAGTCATGCCCCTGGAGTCAGGCCCAGAAGGCCGTGACTCCACAAGACCTCTGGAGTCATGTCTCAAGGGGACAGAGCTGCCCCAGGGACTTAAGTAGAACCTACACAATATTGGGTTTTAATGTTATGCTGCATTGGTGTATGTATAGTCATAAGTAAAAGTTATTATCTTTGTTAAATAAATAACGGTGGTTAGCACTATCGACTTGCATCTCCAGGTTCAGGGTTCGATTCCCGCATCGAGTCTGTGTGCATAGAGTTTGCATGTTCTCCCCATACTTGATGGGTTTCCTCCGCTTTCCTCCCACAGAATTTGTCGTCCCCAAATTGCCCGTAGTGTGTGAATGATGTGCGTGTAAGTGTATGCGCCCTGCAATGGACTGGCACCCTGTCCAGTAATGCCTCCTGGGTCTCCTGGGATAGGTTCCAGGCCCCTCTCGACCCTGTACAGGATAAGCAGTATAGAAGATGAATGAATGGAAAAATAATGACAGTGAAATCTGTTGTTACACGTTGTTGTTCGTCTGAGGATGTATCCAAGCGTTATACTAAGCGTTGTGATCAGATGATTTTTATTTTGTTTTTACCCAAAAACACATAATTTAAAGAGGCCAAGAACTTTTACACACGACTGTACAGTATGTATTGAGTTTTGTGCTTGCATTAATGCTTCAAGCTTTAAAATATCACAAGAGCAAAGTCAATATTTCATGATGATTTGTAGTGTTAATTCCTAATCAAATATAGTGATATAAGCAGTATTTCAGATTCAAACAGTAAGATAAAAGAGAAGAAAGAGAAGTGTGGAGAAATGTGGGAAAAACGTGAAATAAAAGGGTACGTGGGGGGAAAAAAAGCCTTGGGCTTTAGAAGGCTGACTGAAATTCAGGGTGTCTTTGTGTTCCTGAATGTCACACACTCGACTTTATATCTCCTGACAATAGGGAGGAATGGAGGCCAGTGCTGTGGTGCACCCTGGGTAATTGTTTATGCTCTAACACTATGAGTTCTGCGCAGCCTGGGATCCAGAACTGAAAAGAGGAGCCGTTGGAGTGATGAAAACTCCAAGAAATGAAGGAATCCGACAGAAAATCCTCACAAGAACTGCGTAGAATTAAAACTCGCCAACAAACAAAGATACACGGGGACCAAATGTGCAACATCAAATACAGGCAGGTTGGGCGTCATCCCTGCTGCGACTATCACATACTGTCTGTATAAGGATTCCACATACAGTAAGCCATTTCTATGTGATTATGTGCTTGTGTTAGTCCTGGAGTTTCACAGGCAATAATGTTTTAGAGAGTTTTAAAGCTCTAGCTTTCAAAGCAAGCATTTTAACAAGGCAAAAAAAAAAAAAAGTCAGCAATTTTTTTTTATAATGTTAACAGAGATGAACACAGCCATAAAACATTCACTGTATAATATGCTTCGAGCCGTGCACTCTTAGAGTCCCTTAACCGCATGTGAGAGCTGGGAGCTGCACGTCTAAGAGGGAAAATGATACTCTTACATTCCATTCAAATTCAAATTCCATCTGTGAGGAAACTCGGAGTAACAGCATACTGCAGCTTCTGGACTTATCATGAGATGTGAAAAAAAGTAGACATATAAAAAGTAATGAAGACAGAAAGAAAAGCAGAGAGAGAGAGAGAGAGAGATTAGCTCGACCTCAAGTGCTTATATGGACTTTTAATAGAATCATTTTCAAAACTACACCTGAAAGCATCATCCGTCTGTTAGTGCCGGTGCAGAGTGAGATCGATGCCAGAGTTACAAAAAGTGCACTTCATGACAGTTTGATTACAGAAAATGATTTGGCCATAAGCGATTGTTCTCTCCTCTTCATCTAGATGCCAAAGCCTCTGCTTCATTCAAAAAAAAATATTGATTTCCTTTTGAGAGAAAGGGGTGGAGAAAGGTCCAGACTACGACAGTGCTGAATGTTAAAGAGCAGTGGGGAACAGCATGAAACAGGCCCATTATCACCGCTCGGCTACATGTGTGGATTGGGATCTTCGGCCATTGTCTACGACTCTATGAGAATTCAAATCACACATTTTTTTTAACTGACAATATTTGAAGGTCAGAGCTTTATGAGATCCTCTGAAAATAGGCCTATAATTAATATGCAGGGTTTGGAGCTGTGTAGCGCATATACGCTGGGGCGAAATTTTGCTCAAATGACCCTTTAGTTAAACGGTCTGTCAGTAAGCACAAGTTACTAGGTTCACCTCAAATCTCCCAAAACATACTGTGCCTCTAGATGTCCATGCTCCAAACTACCAAGACTTTGACCAGGATTAGTAACAGTTAATGGAGATGATGTTAATAATCATGCAACACAATATAGTCAGAAACAGCATACAGGATTTATATTACTAGTAACACTTGTGAATCTGTGATGTGATTGACACATTTATTTGAACAAATTTCTGATTTGTTCTCATGGTGTAGGCTTTTGCAATATCAGTACTTCATCATTTGGATACATTACAAAATGATCAGACTGTTAACCATTAGATAAGTTGTAATTATAAGGTTCTATATGTCAAATTTGTCATTTTAAGATACTGGCCCATAGGGATGGGAATCACCAGGGAAGACCCAATACTATATTGTTATTGATCTGTATTGCAATTCTACAAATATCACAAATTTACATATGCCGGCTTAATAGTTTTTTTATTCTGTTACTATTCAGATTTTGTGCTTTCTGGCAATTTGTGAACACTTTAGACCACAACACCGATAGGATTACAGAGGAAATGCAACATTTTACCATCTCAAATACAAACATTCATTCATCTTTTATACTGGTGATCCTGTACAGTATATAGGGTCACAATGGGACTGGAGCCTATCCAGGAGACTTTGGGCACGAGGGAGGATACACCCCAGAATCCATCACGAGGCAAACTCACATACACACTACAGACAATTTAGGAACGTCAATTAGCCTAATCTGCAAGTCTTTGGACTGTGGGAGGAAACTGAAGTACCTGGAGGAAACCCACCAAGCACAGGGAGAACATGCAAACTCCATGCACACAGACTTGAGGTGGGAATCGAACCCTTGACCCCGGAGGTGCATGGCCACAGTAATAACCACTCAGCCACCAAATGCAAACACATAAATTAAAATAATTTAAAAAATGCAATTTTGGTGACAGTGTAGAGATACAAGAACTGCCACATAAAAGAATCTTGTATTCATTGACTCATCTTCTATACCGCTTATTCTGCATCCAGGGTCGCAGGGGGCCGGGAGCCTGTCCCAGGAGACTTAGGGCACAAGGCGGGGTACATCCTGGACAGGGTGCCAATTCATTGCAGGGCACACACACTCACATGCACATCATTCACACACTACGAGCATTTTGGGAACGTCAATTCTTGTGGGTGCCAATCCATTGCAGCACACACACACACACACACACACAACAGCAATTTGAGAATGGCAATTAACCTAAAGAAATTGCCACACAAAAGAATCATGATGAACATTAACCTTGAATCATGAGCATTATTTATCATTATTTTTTTTCTATAAGCACATTGATAGGTGACCAAATAAATTTAAATAAATAAATAAATAAATAAATAAGTAAATAAATGGCAAGAGCGGGAGGTCATAGTGACTTTGGAAGAGGGCACATTATTGGTGCAGGGAGGCAGAAGCTTCTGTCAGGAGACAGAACAACAGTTGGGAACATTTAGATCGATAGGACAGACATTGGTAAACAAGGTTGGAAATTGTGGTTGAAAGTGTATATTTAATGACTGTGATGTGCATGCCTTAGTGTAATATGTAAGAAAAAAGCAGACGGGCAACTGAACCTGCCAGTACAGGATGTGATCATTCTATTAACAAGAACAGTGTGGGCACAACTGCGGAAATGGGAGAAGAAGAAAAAAAAAAGTCATTTTTTCTCAGATGAGTCATCTTTCACCGTACTTTTGACAAGTGGGTGAGTGCCTGGCACAGGCATGAGTGCTTGACTCCTACGGTGAGGTGGCTCTATTATTCTGTAGTGGGCATGCATTTTTGCTGGCATGATTTGGGTCCATATATCCTCTTAAGACCAAATCACACTCAACATGGACGAATCACTGAGCGCTGTTTGAAGCATGACTCGCACCAAGACCTCATTTATTTCCATAATAAAGTGTTTTAATCCACACTGCATTTAGCGTCACGTGCACATGAGTAAAACATAATCTCAATAGAAATTCATTAAAATCACAAAACCACACTTTTTATAATTTCTATAGTGTTTTTTATTTTAAATATAAAAAAAAAAGAGTCCAAATGTCCTTTAATTTTATACCAGGTCATACAGTATGTTTCAGACACACTTTTAGAAAATTGACCATGTGAATGTGATGGAAACGTAAGCGACAATAGAGTTCAAAACCTTCATCAATATGGTGAACTAGCCGTAATGAAATCTCAATTAAACCCTGAATAGCTACTGTGCGGAGACTAAAGACCCCCCCCACTGTGAATGAATAAGTCTAGAGGGAGGAATTGTCAATTAAAAGGGCAGTGCTCAGTGAGCTTTGCTCCCTGTGCTGCAGTCAGGATCTGCTGAGAGCCGACACAATGTGTCCTCAAGGCATTTTCTTTTCTTTTTTTTTTATCAAACCATGTGTCATGAACAAAGGCTGACGGTCAACCCGAGAGACTTTTCAAAATGCGATCTGTTCCAGTGTGAGAAGGCTTTTGCCACAAAGATTAAAGGAAGATACTTTATGTTATCTTAATTTTAAAAAAAGTCTAAGAACTTTGGTTTATAGTGGATTGACAGTATTGGTCATTTATTCATCTGTACACATTCAAGAAGGAACTTTTCACCAAATATGCTTAAGGTTCAGAAGTCTGGTGTAACCTCCAATCTACTCTCACTCACTCACCGTCTATACCGCTTTATCCAGTTTTCAGGGTCGCGGGTGCCAATCCATCGCAGGGCACACATATACACACACTCACTCACACACTACGAGCAATTTGGGAACGCCAATTAGACTAACCAGCAGGTCTTTGGACTGTGGGAGGAAACTGGAGTACCCGGAGAAAACCCACCAAGCACGAGAACATGTTACCACCTTCCACACAGACCTGAGACGGGAATTGAACCTGGACCCTGGAGGTGCAAGGCGACAGTGCTAACCACTACAACACTTTGTACACACTTTGACCATGCCTCAGTATTAATATGGTGTTTTCTGAATAAGTGACTACACATCTGTTTGTCACACATTTTGTTGAACAATACATCTTTATACAATTATAAATTTTCTTAATAAAATAAAAAAAGACAACACAAATTACAGATTAAAATAAGAATTAAAAGCTGATCGATAAAGCAGGCACATTGTATGGAAACCATTAAATAATAACAATGCAGCCAAAAAGCAGTGAAATGTTACAGGAAAATATTAGTTGCCTTGTTTGTGTTGGTATATCGTCATACGATATATCTCTCGATATATCAATCTCCATTAGCAAACCCAACACAATGAACTACAGTAAATGCCTTAAATGAGAAAATGTAAACAACGTATCTGAGAATTTCTGTTAATCTGACAGGTGCTTTAAATATGATGTCATTCAACATGCATTATTTCTGGAATAAATTGTCATATCTTATTATTAATAGGGCTCTCTAGTGTTTCACTTTGCAAAGTCAGAGACAATTCTGTAAACTTTTTACGCTTTCCATTATAGAAATATCTTCAGGGCTTTCAGTTAAAACAACCACCTTTTTTTACTTTATTTTGTCCCTCCGAGAAATAAAAAGTAGATACTGGTAAGGAAATAACTTGAACTATCTTTGTTTGTGAACAATAAATTAAAGGTAGCTATAAAGGAAAAAAAATGTTGCATTCTTTAAGAAACAAGCTAAAACTTCCTACGCACAAAGTTTTTGCAGTGTTTTGCCACTTTAGTTCAAATTCTTATGTTCAAATTCAGGATTTCCTTGTGCAAATTTAAAAGCTGCATAAAGCCAGGTACATAATTTTGGTTCTCTCTTCTTCTTATTTTTTCCCTTTCATAAAGTTGTGACTCTTGGAGTCAGCCACAGGAACGTCACAGCATGCACACAGGGACAGGGTAATAGGATGCGTAATTTCCTCCTGCTTATATTGAGCTCTAGGAGACAGGCAATAACCATGCAGGCAAAGTTCTAGCCCTCTCCTTTATTATTTATACTCACTCATTTAGGAAACTGTAACTCAGCACCGATGGGGTGGGGGGGACCAACAGCACATACACACAGAAAATAAAAGAAACATCCAGGCACAGTATTTAGAGTCTCAGAAGTAAACCCAGCAGTAAGTGAAGGTTGTGATTTGTAATTATATACCGGGAGTTTATGGCAGTCTAGAGACAATGTCTGAAGTTATTAACAAAGTGTATGGAAATACATATTCTTGGGAATCTATTTGCTTAGTATAAAGTTGTGTTTAGAAGCTTAAATACACTCATCATAAACTGGATGGCAATATTGGCCTTGCGGAAAATTTTTGTCTTGTCTATTTCTGAACTAAAATGATCATATAACATACATAAACCCCAAGAATTTGGTGCACATGGTTTAATTTATTTTGCGTTTTCGTAAACCAAGTACACAAGGTCAAACATATACAGCATGTAATGTTTGGCTTAGCAGGTGTAACCTGTAGAAGACGCCATCAACATGCATCTGGCAGAATTCTGGTTGGCTATTTGATCACTTTTCATGGCAGACTTTATAGTGTTCATTAAGCCGTTGGTTGTCTGCTTTATCCATTTCACAACAAGGTTCGATGTGTGGAGGTTTCGGGGTCATTGTCCTGTTGGATTTCAATTCTGTCCAAAATTTAAGGGACATGTTGGAGAAGTGTGACATAATGTAGTAAACCAGTTGCACAAGTTCCACTAGCCCCAATGCAGCAGTTACAGTACACTAGCCGCAAAGCATTATGCAAATGCATGAAAATAGAAAGTGTTGTGCTTTTCCATGTTCTACAGTATTAGATGTATTCACAGATATATGCATGTTATTTATGTATTGTAACTACTTAAGTCGGTATTAGAAAGCAGCGGAACACCAACGTAATGCTTTAATTATATTTTATACTTTTCTTTATTTCATTTATAAAAGTACAAGCAATATTATGGCAAGAGTGCTGGTAAAAACACATCACTTCTCCAACATTTACATCACTGCTACAGTAGGTGAGTTAAATAACATTGGTTATTAGTTATAAACTGGTGACAAGTTCATGTGCACAGGCTCACCCAAGCTCACAGGGACCAAAGGCTAGCTTGCCCGGCTTGATCCCACAGTAAAACCAATGCAGCACAGACAACAGAAAAAAGTCAATGTTGGCTACAACAGAAAGGTATCAGAACACCCAATGGACTACAGCCCACCATATACAGGACTTACCGGGCAGCCCACAGCACCCAAAGGATCCGCCGCTAACGTCCCAATGCCAGACACCACAGCACACACCTAGAGGTCTTGTGGAGCCATGACCCTAGGGCCACGCCAACAGTACTTTTTTTGAGGGGGGTTTGAAGTCATTGTTTTCTTTGAATGCTCAATTCTGTCCAAGTTCCATCTGTCAAGCTGATGGCTTTAGGGACATGCTGGAGAAGTGTGACATGGCTGTCCTTCTTCTTTATTCTGTTCAATTTTTGCAATGCATCATTGCACTAACCCCAAAGCATTATGCTACCACCACCACGCCTAACGGCAATTGTACTGTACAGTGTTCTTGGGAATTAATATGTCACCTTTTACCTTCCAACCATACCTCTGGTCAAAATGTTCCTCCAGAGAGTTTTTTGTTTTTCTATGTGGTAAGCTGCGATTTCAGTTGAGCTAAAAGGTGTCGATTTTGAAGCAGGGGCTTCAGACTTGGCTATGTAAGACTCGCTTGACTTAGACAACACTGTTCCAGCAACTTCCAGTAAATAACAGGCCTGTGTCTAGGTAGTCCCTGTTTTCCTTGCAATCCAAAATAATTATCCTATATTTCTACATTTTAATACGATATATAAAACTCTGTTACTTTAAAATGCCCTCTACAAGATCTTTTATAATAAAAAACTATATACATTTTCATTTTTACTAAGGGCGGTAAGCCAAAGTACATAGAAATTACATAAAGGTCATTTTACTATTGTTCCGCCTCAACAAACAGGTCATTCTGACCCAAACAGAACATCCAACCAAGTAAAAAAAAAAACAAAAGAAAAGTGAAGTGGAGAAAATATTCTCTATGTTAAACTAAACCTCAGACAAAATTTGTATGATTTAAGTGTTTTGTTCTTTTAATTCAAACAAATGAGAAGATTGGAATAGATACTGATTATGTCCCCTTTCATTATCTCATTAACTAAGTATGTTTTTCCTAATAATTACAATTATAAATAGAATGGTCTATGTCACAGTTAAGGCAAAGAGCCGTGCTCTACATGAATTTGATTTAACTAAAAGGGATTGATTGAATAATTCTGAAAAGTTAGACTTATCTCCTACAATACCTGCTATAAATGTTTTTTAAATTGTGGGATTTTAAGTATATCTGAACAGTCTAGACTAGTTTTGATGCACAGACAACATTCATGTTGTTGTTGGTCTTTCGGGCTGCTCCCGGCAAGGGGTCGCCACAGCGGAATACCCAGTCCGCACTACAACTTGGCACAGGTTTTACGCCGGATGCCCTTCCTGACGCATCCGTCCCATTGTATCCGGGCTTGGGACCAGCACTGCATCCAGTGGCTGGTGTTTGGGCACTGGCTGGGAATCGAACCCGGGCGTTCCGCATGGCAGGCGAAACACCGTGTGGGTCAGTTAACCTCATTACTGCCCAGATTCTAGTGTGTGAGTGAGGCAGGGGACAAGTAGTACAAGATGGGGAGGGAGGGGGCTAGTGGACATCACCTCAGGTCGACTGCGAGGAGAGCAGGAAAAAAAAGACACATCTATCCTTCTATAGCATTGCAATTAGTAAAATCACTCACACTATGAAACGCAACCACAGATCATTCATAACACTGTAAATATTGTATATATATATTCTACAGTTTGACAGACATATTTTATCCTTCTGTTCTGTGTGAAATTGTTAAGAATAATATACAACCAGTCTACACGCCCGAGGTGAAATGGTTTAGTCTTAATTGGGAGTGTGTCATGTCCTGATGCTGGTTGAATAATAATTAAAAAAAACTATAATTTTAAATGATAAAGAAATGCAGTCGTTATCTCTTCATAATATTATGAACTTGGTAAAATATGGGCGAGTGTAACTTATGTTTAACCGGGCCTTGCTGTGTCGCTAGGTTACATAATACTGGATATGATTTTATAAGCAGTTTTTCAAGCCATAACGTTAACAAAATTAAGGCAAGTTTTTTTTCCGGGACACTGAAGGAGAGTTTGCCCAGGGCGCCATACACACTATAGCCACTGCCCGAGGGGTTAAGATCAGGTGGCACAGCACCAGAGCAAAAATTATAGCAAAAGTCGAACACAGAACAGGACTTAATGCTGTACAGTCAGGAAAATCAGTGTGCAATAACAGAAAGTGATTATTACACTGTGATTATTTTTACTACAAAACTTATTGTAAACCAACTGAGTAGCAAATAATGTTAACTATTCTATTAGTAGTAATACTTACTGTGCATGCTATGTACAACTTTTACAAATTTCAAGTTCAAACAACTTGCACTATAAAATGAGAAAACAATGTACGAGCGTTGTTCAAGTCAATCCAGGACTAGTGGTGAAATTTCTTTTGAATGAAGACTTAACACTTAACAACTACTAAATATTCCACAGTCAACTGTTTTTTGGTATTATAACAAAGTGGAAGCGATAATGACAGCAACTCAGCCACGTTCTGCAGAGTCAATAGCTATAGACCTTCAAACTATATGTAGCCTTCAGATTAGCTCAAGAACAGTGCATAGAGAGCTTCATGGAATGGGTGTCTATGGTCGACCAGCTGCATCCAAGTCTTGCATCACCAAGTGCAATGCATACAGTAGCATCGAATGCAGTGGTGTAAAGCACGGCGCTACTGTACTCTAGAGCCTTGGAGACGTGTTCTCTGGAATGATGAATCACTCTTCTCTGTCTGGCAATCTGATGGATGAGTCTGAGTTTGGCAGTTGCCAGGAGAACGGTGCTTGGCTGACTTCGCTGACTTCGCAAAGTGTAAAGTTTGATGGACGGGGGATTATGATGTGAGGTCTTTTTTTTTTTTTTTTAAGGAGTTTGGCTTGATCCCTAAGTTCCGGTGAAAGAAACTGTTAATGCTTCACCAAGACATTTTGTCCATTTCATGCTCCCAACTTTGTGGTACAAGTTTGGTTATGGCCCCTTACTGTTCCAACATGACTGCGCACCAGTGCACAAAGCAAAGTCCATAAAGACATGGATGAGTAAGTTTGGTGTGGAAGAACTTGATTGGCCTGTACAGAGTCCTGACCTCAACCTGATTGCACATTTGGGATGAACACATTTGGGATGAATTAGAGCATCAGTGTCTGACCTCACAAATGTGCTCCCGGAAGAATGGTCAAAAATTCCCATAAACACATTTGTGGAAAGCCTTCTCAAAAGCTGTTATAGGTGCAAAGGATGGACCAACATCATATTAAACCCTTTAGATTAATTGGATGTTACTCAAGTTCATATGCATGTGAAGGCAGGCGAGCGAATACTTTTGGCAATATAGTATACATTAAGTTAACTTTAACAGAGTATCATTGAAAAGGTTAAAATGTGCTTAAGTAATCAGTTGCTTAAAACTTTAATTTAAATGTGCCTTCATAGGGAAAAGAAATGTGATAACACCCTCAGTTCAAACATGTTTACTTCCCCTGATGCACATACACACTGTGCAATCTGGTGTAATCTACGAATAAGTCTAACCTAACAGGATGAACAAATCTTAGTAACACTTACTGACTGTTATATCTGTCAGACAAATGCTGTCACACCTCAATTAAACACACATGCTCATTCAATGTGAGAGATAGAGAACGAGAGGTGTTGGGGGGGGAGAGAGAGAAAGATAATTGAGATGATGGAGTTTTTAAAAGACAAAACTTGTTTAAAAAAGTTCAACATCATTTGCAACTTCTGCTCGATAGTACTCTAAGATCTATACAAGATTTCATTTAAATGTGTTACAAATGCAATAAAAATTAATATGCAGCTCAAAAATAGGTTAATAATTAAACAAACATCAAAAGTGCTTTTATCTCTTTGCTTTTCTCTCTCTCCCTCCCTCTTCTTGTTTAGCAGCGGCATGCATTAGTTGTGTACGGTTCAGCTTGTGTATAACTTATTTAATGTGCCCATACATGAGATCTCCCTTGAACAGGCATAGATAAAGTCAGAGAAGTTGAAAAAAGATGTTAGAGCATAGTAAAACACGGCTGTAAAAATCTTGGTCTGTCACATCTGCAAAAATTTCACACCACAAGGTTTGTGAGTTCACAAGTGTGTGCGTTTTGATATACACACACATTTTGGTACTGTGTTAACAGATAGTGACAGCCTATGCTACTATTCACAGAGCTTTTGGTTGTAAATTGCAAAGCCTTTCATCACTGTTACCATGGCATCTAAAGAACACTACAGAGTGTCCCAAAGGTCTCGATACGTAGCACTGTCGGGAACGTAACACGTTTTATTAAAATGTCTTCCAAAATGTTTCATACGTTTCATGCAAAACCAGATGTATGAGCATGAGTCGAGATGATGGCGAGACGACTCCATGTGTGCCATCAAGGACAGGATGTTTTGTGAATAGGGTCTTGTTTTTGCTCTAAAGTCTTAATTCCCCCTATGCATAAAGACCTTTTGGGACATTCACGTGAAAATGCCTGAAAATCAAACAGCATTTCAGTTGTTTAAAAACCTGAATACTGAGAAACAACATGGTATTTACTATAGGTCTCGGTTAAACATTTTGTCCCACTTAAAACTTGATGAATGCCATGCCTCATTTGTTTTAGCCAAATAATTGAAAA
>JAOVVB010000052.1:11990188-12015443 GCA_028570985.1 Heterobranchus longifilis
CATCCCTCCCCCCTGAGAGAGCTCGGCCAATCAGCTTTCTCTAGGCCTCCGGCTGTGAGAGGTTAACAGCATCACCCAGGGTTCGAACCAGCGATCACCGGATGATAGGGCGAGCGCTTTACCACTGCGACAATCAAAGGGAAAAAACATTGTATTATTTCAAAATCCATCATCAAGCAGTATTAGCTCAGTCGCTGCACCTAATCACTGCTGCTGAGCACAGTGTATCCTCCATCAACATCACAACCACTTCATTACAAACAGAATTACAACTCACACACTCCAGTGACTACCACTAAATATGAATGAGAAACCAGGTCAAAAGAAGCATCTCAAAACATACCCGGGGCAGCAATCATCCATATTGATTGACCATTTGATCCATATTCATGACCTTTATATCCATATGACCTTAAAGGTGGGGCAAAGACGGTGCAATTACTAGTTGCCACGGCGCCTAAAGATTTATCAGGGACGACTGCTCCCCATTAAACATATTAATTTGCAAACATTTGCAATTCATTAATCCTACTTCCTACTCTATGGCGCCAGGTGCCATCATGTGTTTTGATGGTGGAGTAAGCCCGGGAGTGTGCAGCTCCAGCAGCTCCCTGACTGACAGGCCTCTTAATGAGAACCGAGAGGCACGATGGCGTGGCCAGCGTCTGAAGAGCGCCCTTATTACAGCACGCCGGCCGAGCGTGTGAGCTGCCAGCCTGATCTCACTAGCCTGTGTGTACTGCCAGTCTGGAATCTCTCTCGGTCCGAGTTTAGACCTTCTGTTTATTCACAGTTTCATTTATTTAAGAACCGTATAAAGTATAGCGTGAAAATGTAACTCTGTACTTAAGAGTCTCGTATTCTCGGATTTTCAAACATGAGTCAAGTCAAAACAACGAACAGAAGTTCCGAGCATTATTGTGAGCAGGAATCTGATAAACCTGACACATCTTAGCATTCTGTAAGGTGATGATAAACACAGCCTCTGTATTTGACTTGTGAAGTGTGAATCTACAGTTTATACAGTTTAGTGTGACCAGTTCTCTGGAAGGCATCACATTTTGGGCAAAATAAAGTAATATTCCATATGGCTGAGAGATTAAATTTGCTCACTCAGTGGTGAATTCTCAGCCGGGGGGCAAGACTCTTTGGCTCGAATCCCAGTATTAACTGTATAATACTGTATCACGGCTCTGAAAAAAAGCATGGCCTTCCCTACTGTAGCTAACCAACTGCTCAAGAAAGGCAGCAGACCTGCATGTGGAGCCACAGTGTGTGATAAATAAATGTGTCCATATTACTACACGTATAAAAACGCAACATTTGTATAAAAATCCTGACTTAAATGGTCAGTATAACTGTTGCGATACATTTAACACAGCTCATTTGTTCTGTTAAAGGGTATTTAAAACTCATCGTCTATACCGCTTTATCCTGTATTCAGGGTCGCAGGGGGTCTGAAGGCGGGGTACACCCTGGACAGGGTGCCAATCCATCACAGTGCACACACACACTACAGGCAATTTGGGAACGCCAATTAGACTAGAATCAGACAGAGACGAGAATCAAGCCTGGCCGGGAATCAAACCCAGACCCTGGAGGTGCGAGGTGACAGCGCTAACCACTACACCACCATGCCGCCTATTTAAAACTCTAAGTATTGCTATTATACAAAGTCACAATATCTCTCTCTCAGAGGTACTGATTGACCTTTCTAAAGACTGTTTAATCATTTACTTGCATGCAGTTATTACCAACACATCAGGACAGCTGTTAAATACTGCATGATTAGCAAGTTAATATTCTCCTCGTTTGCCCAGGTTCTGCATGCCATCAAACCAAATTAGTCAAGGATAAATCACCCTAACCGTGCTATAGGAATACTGTGCAACGTTACTATCTTAATAGTTCATTTTTTAAAATAAGTACACTGCAGATGGACGATTCCTTTATGTTTAAACAGGGCACTTTATCTCACAAAAACCTATTTTCATTGCAACTAACATTAAGTGACAGCCAGCGTAATAAAACAGAATTGTGGAAAAGTCAGGGGGCTCTATGCAACAGCGAGCAGCCTTGTTTTCAGATTCAAGGTTCATGGCTTTTGATAAACGCCCGGTACAGGCAACTTAACACTTTTCCACTTCCTTCCATCTTAGAGAGAAGTCCTTCACAGTCCATTAAATCATCCACTTTAGTGAAGGTCAATCTGGAAGATGCCAGAGGGAGTCATAAAGCTCACGCCTCTTAGCATCTGGAGCGAGTCAGCGCAGCGGCACACAGCTCTGAACGTTTTATTCATTTCGCTGTATTTTACCTCCATTTCATTTCATGCACAAATGCACATTTTGTTCTTTCCATTTCAAGCATAAAGAAACATTACAGTACCTTTATTTCCATTTCATGTGAGTTTTTTTTCCGTGTAAAAATAAAAGCTTGGCAGCTTCAGTGCTGTCAGCAATTAGGAAAGACGTTCAAATGGACAGCGACACACAAACACTTACAAACCGCAGTTTATTAAGGCAGAGATCAGTCTCCGGCAAAAACAAGGAAATCGCCTTTATTTTCCTCCTCTGTTCTATCTGTGTAGATACAGTACATATACCGGACCTGTGTTGCTTTTTACATTTGTATTTTCACATCCCTGTTCAACCTTATCACCTCTCAATCCATATCTACGTGCAGTTCACAGTCCATGTCAATATCAGCATTTCCTTCCATTCATCACTCTCTTTCTTTAGACTATATATAAAGCCAGAACCTCTGCTTTACACAATAGACTCCAGTTTCTTTTTATCGCCATAGTTTGGGTTTTTTTATCAGATAGTCTTTCAAAGTGAAACATTTATTCACGTCTCATTTTTAAAAGAAAAAACAAAAACAAAGCAGACCTAAGGAGATAGACAGGGGAAACCAATAGAGAAAAATGCTCTGTATATTAGCCATGTGGATTTTCCAATATTGTTACCTAAGGCAATAAAAATGAGATGTCTTTTTTGGTGCCACAGTTAATTTGATGTAGTTTAACGGCATGATAATATCAGAGCGAATATATCCATACTCAAAGCCACGTAATATACTATCAATCATTATGATATTAGTTTCAGCAGTGTTACAGTATCACTAAAGCTCCTAATACAATGCCATCAGCAAGTAGATAATAAAACTGCACAAACAATATGACGGTTGATCGAAAACCACAGAAAGTTTAGCTTTAAATATGTAGTAAAGATGTAGTAAAGAATTATATTATAAAATATAATATAATGTATGTAGTAAAGAATTATATTATAAAATATAATATATTATAATATATAAAATCTAACTGGAGGAAGGAATTCACTGGCATCAGTATATACTGTAGTATAAACAATTGAATTAGTTCATTCTCATACGGAAATGTGATACATGGACATGCATGAATTTCCATAAGAATTTTAAATATGTGATGCTTGTTAATGCATGTATGTCATATTTATGAGTGTGTAATTTATGCATGTCTATGTATTTCATGTGGTAATTAACTAAATACTACATCCAGTATTAATTAATGTATCTTGGAACCAGCTGGTTGAAATTTATTGTGCCATTTATAAGCAAAATATGTTGTTTCCCTATATTTACATGCATTTACATGTATGGGTAACATAATTTTAATGTACAGTATAGGATGCACATATACATTATCATACATCCTCATTGATATTATATGTTCTTAAAATATATGACAATATTTGTAACATATCTGAAAATATTTTGGATATATGGACGATGCCTATCTATTACATTTCTGTAGGGGTTAGCAATGGTTTTTCACCAATTTAGAGTATTATATTCATTAGATTCAAGTTAATTACTCTTAACAAGAGTAATTTATCTGACAAGATTTCTAAAAAGAGTCGCATTTTATAATTGTAAATGTTTAGATATTGCAATACTGTTTCTGCCTAGATAGCTGAAGTTGTCCCATTCAAAAAGTGAAACATTTGGGGTCAGAGCTTCCTACAAGCTCCCGAGCAGAAGGGCAGACCAGGTTAAGCAAGCCCCAGGGATGGTAGCCTGGTGGAGCCGGGGCATGGACCCGCTGACCTTCTGATCAGTAACCCACTAAGCCTTTACCCACTGAGTTACCACTGCCACCTTTGACCATTTATCCCTTTTCATCAATTTTGAAATAGTATTCCATTTGGAATTGTATTTTTCCAGCTTCCTTAATACTTCAAGTTGTCTATGATGCAGCATTTGTTACTGAAATGCACAAGGTATTTGCTTTAAACCGAACAAACAAGCTGTTAAAGATGGTCTACCAGTTTGACCAGATCAGCCTGCTTTTTTAGCAGGTGTTTATCCTCCAAACTTCGCGCATGAACATCTTCTCTGTTGTCAGATACACTGTAGTGTGGAGGGGACAGATAAAGTGGGACCTTTGCGTTTCGCAAGACAAGCAAAAATTGTAAATACATTTTAACTAGGTAAACAAGCAAGGTCTTGAAATATGAGCAGTATTGTGGGTAATCGTCTCCCATGCTCGGTCTCAGTGCGGTCTCTATCCTACACAGTAGCCCCCTTCCTCTTTCGCTCCTCTCTATGGCTCTGTCTGCAATCTGGTGTGAGTGTGTGTGTGTGTGTGTGTGTGTGTGTGTCTGTGTGTGTCTGTGTGTGTGTAGGCGCGCTTGTGTGAGTGTGAGTCTCTATCAGTAAACTGGTGTGTGTGTGTGTGAAAGTCATACCCCCCCCCCCCCCCCCCCTCTTTTTTCTCCTCTACTCACTCTGGTCTTAATCACTGCAGTCAAGATTCTTCTTAAAGGTAAATTTGTTTTATTTGTACTTTATATATTTGTATTAATCGTGTTTACATTAATATTTTTGGGTTGTGGAACAAATCGTCTGAATTTACATTATTTCTTACAAGGAAAATTTGATATACGAGTGCTTCAATATACAAGCAGACTTCCGCACCAATTTCATCTGCACCACTCAAAAAACATTTTAAATAATATAATGAGGAGTTACTTACATTAGTCAGAAACATAAAAATCTGTGAATAACTATTCAAAAAATATGTCTTCAGTATGGTGCAAAAAAATCTACATCAGAATATAGGGCAAAGACAAGAAAAAAAATCCATCCATGCTAAAAATCATCCCAGTCTCATGTTTTAAATCTAAAAACTGGAATCTGGAAAACTGTAAAGACACAAGATGAACATGCAATCCAGATACAACACCATTACATTGCAGGCTGAAATTCTTTAGTCTTGTACTGTATGCCAACCTCAGTTCACACTACGTCATTCTGAAACAACACCAAATCCAAGTTTCTGACTGTCATGGATACTTCACACACATGCACACGTGAGTGTTTATCCTGTATGAAGCACTACATCCCACACACACAAACACACCAAGGAATTAAACCTACCGTCTTAACGATATGATTTATGACAGAAAGTTTGGGTGATTTTCCCAAAAATGTGCACAGAGCCAGTGAAAATTCCCCATTTCACTTTATTGCGCAAAATCTCAAAAGCTCAAAAACCTCTCTAATTTGGCCTGAGGAGGAATTGTGATGCTGAATATCATGCTGACTATTTTACTAATTACAAGTAGACCATGTCACTTTAACTTCATCAGTCGACCATTAGTGACTCATTATGAAACAGTTTGTATCTAATGTGCAATCTGTCAACACAGGGTTATAAAAGAGTTCAGGCTGTGTGAAAGACTGCCTGCTGTTGGCATTCCAGCTCTGACATGTTCTAGCACGTGTGCCCCGGGCCAAGCCACGATGACAGGGAGGAGCACCTCAGGTGATTTCCTGTAAAAGCAAGAGTTAGTCTGGTCTGGGGTTGGTGAGTGTTGGGGAATTGCATTCTTCTTGTGAAGATCACATCTTTTGCAGGTTCTAGAAAATGTTATCTGTGCATGTTGTAGCAACCAACTTCTGTATCCATAACTAAGAGCAAACTCTGATACCCAGATTAGTAAAAAGTTGATTTAAGGAAGGCAATGTGTAGAATTAAATGAGAGATAATGACTACGTTCACATTACCAGCCTTAAGTGACTCAAAAACAGGTCTGGTTTTTTTAGGGCTGTCTGAACGCACAAATGTGATGTTTTTCAGATCAGATCTGAGTCACTTTCATATGTTTGCTTAGATCGGATATACAGTATATCTGATACATGGTCATGCAACTTGAATGAGAATGGTCAGATAGAAATCCACATGAATTTTGGCCCTCTGTACATGCGTGGTGGCAGCACGGTGGTGTAGTGTCGCCTTGCACCTCCAGGGTCCGGGTTCGATTCCCGGCCAGGCTTGATTCCCATCTCTGTGTGCATGGAGTTTGCATGTTCTCCATGTGCTTGGTGGGTTTCCTCCGGTTACTCCGGTTTCCTCCCACAGTCCAGATTAGGCTAACTGGCGTTCCCAAATTGCCCTTAGTGTGTGAATGAGAGTGTATGCGTGTGTGCCCTGAGATGGATTGGCACCCTGTCTAGGGTGTACCCTGCCTCGTGCCCTAAGTCTCCTGGTTTAGGCTCCAGGTCCCCGTGACCCTGAATACAGGATAAAGTGGTATAGACGATGAGTGAGTGATTGAGAGTACATATGTTTCTTTGCTCTTGTCACCAGTGAGTGGTTTTATAGCTAAAAGCAAGATGTTTGGCTTCATTCCTTCTTCTAGAACTCAATAAATACAGCTACTAACTGCGTGCTGTCCTCCAGCACAAAATCCCAAGCAGATTTTCGCTTAAATTTCATCAAAATTTCATTGTTTGTGGTCTCACAAACTCATGGTGCGTTTTAACCCAGATAGCACGAGCAAAGGTGTATTGATGTGTACATGTGACTTTCAGTTTCAGTGGTCAGGGGGGTCTACATTAGAATCAGATAAAATAACTTATAATTATAAAGGTGAACTGTCAAGCCATGCAAAGCCAATCTAACCAAAAAAATTGAACAATGTGGCTCGTAGTGCCAAAGGAGCCAATGAGGTAGGAAGTGTGAATTAGATTCTTGATAAGAATTGGTGAGCTAGAAGAGGGAGGTAAAGAGTGTGTAAGATTATTTGCAAAGTATTTTCCCCCGCCAGGAAGCAACTAGATGATCCCATTGACTAGAGTCATATTAACTTTTTATGGGCTACAGGGAAAAGTAATTAAGCCAACAGCTGGAGGAAAGGAAACATGATTAGAGAGTGTGTCCAAAAAGACTCTTGATTTGTTGTAACATGACTCAGCAATCATAATTTATGGCCTCTTTAAATAATTACACATTTCTGCATAAGTAACTACAGAGTCATGAGATTTGTATATAATAAATGCTCTATAAATCTCTAAACTTCAGCACCTACTGCTATTTCTACGGGTTTTGATTTGAACATCAGCCATAAATTTAGCTTGTAAGAAATACCTGTGGGCATAACAGGCTTTGATGTGCTTTGTTCATTTCCTCACAATATAAAAAGAGACTTCAGTATCAGCTCCTCAAATAACAACATAATCCATGTTTTAAAGGTCAATGCCAATGCAAGATTTCAGTGCATAGACATCAGTCACTGCTTTGTAAAAGTATACTTTGTCAAATTTATTCATTCAGACTTAAAAAAAACAACCCATTTATTATATTGAAGCATTTGGCATTGCTTTTTGTAGTTGTATTTTTTTGAAGGAATAATTAAAAAGAAACATTTCATTGAAAAAGCCTTAAATATGACCTTATCTTGATTAATAATAGATCCCAGGCCTCCCACTACACCACCACACCCTGAGCATCTCCAACAATGCAAGATCAGCACCACAGACAGCAACCCAAACACAAAAGAACATGGGAAAAAAAAGGTCAGGCAGCCTAACCTTACACAGCTGGAGCAGGTCGCAACCAATCAAGAGAAACAGAAAAGGCCAACACAGTGAGAGACTTGGAGGCTAAACATTAGGCGAGTTATTATTTACACCTTCTTCAGACATATTGCAAGCACCATCCTGACTAGTGCACAATATGGCAAAAAATTCTAATAAAACCAAGAGTTTGGTCAATACAGTGAACCAAGGCATTGTGGATATAGAAGGCTACAACTGTACTTGAGCATGAACACTATTCATGAAGGTGATTTGCAGTGTCCTGTCTGTTTAAGCAGACCCAAGCCATGCCATGATCATCATGTTGAGTAGGTGGGAAAGTACAATATATCTTCATTTGATATATTTGTACATATAATAAGCCATAACATTACAATGCAAAACATTATGCCAGATATACTGTATATATTGCATATTCAATAGTCTGTAGGTTTCCCTTGTGCCAGCTGGGCAGCTCTGAGCCCTCGAGACTTGGCCCTGCAGGGACTCTCGGGGTGCGCTGTGGGTTGCTGGGTGGAGTGCTCTTTGCTTACTGAGCCCCTTGTGTGGCAGGCTGTGGTGCACTGGGTGTTCTCCTGCCCCTATTATGAGCCAGCAGTGACTTATTTGGCGAGTTATGCTGTATTAGCTTTTCTGTGGGATTATATCTGATTGGCCGGCCTTCACTTCTCACAGGCAATGGCTGTCCAAGAGCACGTCACAGGTTTACTGGTATATAATTGTTAACTAACGTTTATGTTATGGGTGTACAGTATGTAGTAGACTAAACTAAATCATTTTTAACAGACTCATGTAATACTTTTGGGACCTTTGCATTCAAGTTTTTTTGTTTTTCAAAAAATTATTTTATAAACCATTTTCTTCCATCGTAAAAGGCATAATAAACACAAGTTGTAAATGATTGTGTTTTGTGCAATATTATCTTTATTGTTGAATTTATTTATTATTAAGACGTTAATGACACGTTCATGAACTGTTCACATCTGTGCAGAAATCTTGACAGGTCCAATGGTTTAACAAATTTTATTTCACAGCTATAGGAGAATAATTTGGGAAATAAGCAGCTGCAGCTTAAGTTACAGCAATTGCTTATTAAAGGATTAATTAATTAATGTTCTTTATGTGAGCATACTGTAACATCCAAAAATCAAGCAATAAATCAGTAGCTAAGTATGGGACAGAGCCTGTTATAGTACAGATACAGATAAAGATATAGACAGTCTGCTTTAATATATACACTGAGCTCAACCTTGTTTTTTGACGTCTTGATCATAGTAAACCGCTTGAGGCTCATTTTTTGTAATCAGTCATACTACATACTAAAGAGACAGAGGCAGTATCCTATTGGTCTGATATCAGGAATATTAATCAAATGCAACTACTAAGATTATAGTACTGTATATCAGTTACTCAAGACATTTCCTTGGGGCCTCTTCACTGAGCAAGGCTGCCCAAGACTGAATACCTCTCGACAAGAATAGAACAATAAGCCGAATAAGACTAGCATTGGTAACATTCAGAATCTGCTTGTGGTAATGGGAAATTTTATGAGCACTTACATCTGTGGTGACAAATCCTGGTTCATTCAAAGACAAAACTACAGAATGCAACAAGGATTTGTTAAGTGAGTCATTAGAAATAGAACAATTACAGATATTGGTCACATGTAAATTAGAAGATGGAGCAAAAAAAATGAGAAACTGAAAGCAACCAGGCTTGTGAGGGGATTGTAGCAAAATTTTTCGTACTGGCAGGCACAGTTTTCAGCCCCTGTTCTCACTACGCTACACTATCATTAGCTAAAGAAAACAGCAGTCAGGATCCAGGGAAACTGCCTTGCTCTTTAAATAAATACAGAGAAGTTACTTTGAGGCGAGAATAGATAACATCAGCTTCTGAGGGCTTGCATCACCTATGCAAATATTTAAAGGAGACACTTGGCTTATAATAGATTATAAACTTCGGGGCATGTATCTCGCCGTCGATCTCGCAGACACATTTTTAATTAATCACTCCCAAATTGCATGCAGAAATTCGTGTTGAAAATGTGTTTTTTCACTTACAGGGCTCGATGAGGGTGAATACAAATTGACTGACATATCTTTGGAGACATGAGATGTCAATGTGCTTACAAAAGTGAAAAAGTTGCAGAAGTAGCAGGACATGGTTGAGTAACGAAGTTGTCCAGAACAGAGGTTTCAGCCTCCACTTTCAAAACCAGATATTAAAACAGCAAAACCTGTTGTTTGATACTAAATCTTCTGTAGCAATTACCAATTAACATCATCGAGTTGGAATCTCATAAATTCTTACTGCTGATAATGATGGACCTGTTACAGACCAACTGTATGGTGCTGCCTTCTGTTTAGACGGACGCCCTATCCGCTGAGGCCTAAGTTCTCATATTGGAAATGTTCTAACGTTATTAATGATACATGGTTAGAACCAAAGTCCCTGCTCAACTAACCACATAAGTGTGTACGAATTTGGTAAATTTGTTGGAATTGAGAAAAAAAATTCTTTTATATGAGCAGAAATTTAAATTCATGAAAAACTCTACCACATCACCCCTGCTTTCCTGAATTTGCACAAATGAGATTAGGCACAGAATAGTTTCCCATGTATATACAGTAACAAAGCACTTTTGTTTAAGCATCTGAAAGGTTTCAACATAAGACCTGTATGTCCTCTATAAGGGCATGAAGTTCTAACTACATTGTCTATATATCCTTCTTCAATTCTTATTTCTGTTTGAAGACACTGATTAAATTCACAGTTATCACAGTAATAATAATATTGAAAGGATAAAATGCAGTGTACACAATAGTACAGTCTAGGTCTCTGGAGGATAAATGTAAAAGTAACTCTAAATACAAACTACACGTACAGCCTCAACAAAGCCTTGCCCATGATCTTATTGGTTATGCCCCATCACTTTTTCCAGTTATTTTCTCTATACTTTCAGGTTACTTGTGTACCTTGGACATCTTCCTAGGAACAAACATGCAAACGCAATGCAAACATTTCCCGTGACCTAGCAATGCCATCCAAAAAACAAACAAACATCAACCTGTTTGGTCCACAGTGACTTTTTATTGGTTATGACATTGCAATTGCAAGCCATCACTCTATTTTTGTACCAAAGAGTGCCTTGATTTAATATTGCATAGCCTAAAGGGTTTACAAGTGCTGATTTCACCTTTAATTAATGTGAGTCCCCACTGAATATCTGTTACAAAAGAGGAAGAAGCTATGGAAAAAAAATCATTGGAGGTACGTTCCACCAAAGGGCAGTTGACTGTAATTTCCATACTCCCCGTGTCTGGGAAATGCCTCCTATTGTAAGTAAACTGTTCTGAACGCTTAACTGATGGAGTGTATGGATCTGGAATTAGACACTGAGCTCTTGAGGCATTTGAAACCAAACACATAATTAATAGTACTTAGAATTAAAAAGAGTAATTAATGATATACAAGCTGAGTGACAAATTAAAGATATAAAAGTAGCTCTATTATTATGTATCTGACATATTAATGGTGTACATTGGGTTCTGTAGAGGAAACCATCTGAAACATTTCTATCCTAATTGCTCTTCTAGGACCCACGTCAACAGGATAATCACTGAACGGTTTCCTGACTATGAAAGTGATTTATTAAAGTCAATTATATGCTGTGGCCTTCAGAGTCACCGGACCAGCTGAACACCTATGGGGAAATGATGTGGTGTTGAAGGGATCTCTAGCGTTCTCTCCAGCACCAACATCAAAACAACAACTCAGGGAATATCTTTTTTGAAAAACAGTCTTTACACCTTCACTTCAGTTACAAGGTGTGTTGAAGCCGTTATGGCAGCTTGTGCCTGGCCTCCTAAGACATGTGCTTGGATTGTCCTTTAGTTTGTCATATCATTTTAAATACAAAATTAGCCTCGAACATGATACAATGGTGATCATATATCTGCCATGTGCAATGTGTATGCAATATGGCACACATTACATCCACAATAATAAAAAAAAAGCTGTCTGTAACAATAAGTTTAATGGGAGCGGAACAGAGCTGGAGGTTTACCGGAGTTCATGCTCCCCATCTGTAACAGAAAAATGCTCAGTCCCATGCGTTTCAAATCACAAAACCAGCGTCCATCAGGTTTTAATCAGCTTCATCACAGTGACCCAGTGGAACTGCGCCATAGAGAACCGGCTGTTGGACGACCTCTCATAACCCAGGTCTTGGGTTGAAGTTGCCAAGTGAGGCTTCCTGTCATAGACTACAGCTCCCACATGTTAAAGAGCTATAACTACTGCATGGCACATTGCCAGGATTAGGGACTGGAGCTAAATCTGTGGAAGAAGTAAATCTGTGCCAAGATGCCAAGCCAAAAGTAAAGGATTAAGTAAGCTATAAATTTAGTCCTCACATATAAACAAACAAGTTCGATAACATTTCAACGTTATATGTTAACGCATATTGGGCGAAAAACTCAAGGTGTTCCCATCTGACAGGAAGACTTGCCAAACAGGCAATGTCTCCAGATGTGCATTTTTTAAACAGTAAAACCTCATTCTGCTGCTTTTTTTTTTACATGTTGGCAGAAAAGGACAGACAACAGTCCCAGTGGTTTGTTTTTGAATGTTTCTGAGTCTTTTCCTCAAGCAAAATCCTTCAGGCTGCTTTGTTTCAAAGGTCTCTAGGGTGAAATAGTCAGTGAAAATATGTAAGTCAAATGCCCACATGTTTGGTTTATGTATTTCTGTAAAAAATGCTTGCCACAAAAACAGCCTCTCTAGATCATTGTATGGGAGTTGAAAACATGCAAGCTATCCTTTTTATTTTTATTTGACGATAAATCAACACACATTGGGACAGAAAGATGTATTACAGGTTCTGGCTCTGCATGGGTAAGTGATGATGTGCAGAAACACATGCTCAAGTAAGAAGCAGTATAATAATCTCAGTTATATGAGTTACAGGGATTTTGTTATTTACCAAACCTCAACATTGGATAGAATAAGCCCCTAAAGGCCCATCTTATTTATCATTTATTTATTATTTAGCTACTTATTCTATTATTCAGGTTTATTTTTAAAAAAGATACATCATTTAGTAAGTAAAGTGAAACTTACTTTTGAGAGAAAATCCTAGTAATAAGACCCTGAAAATAAGACAGCCAGACAGCCAGACAGCCAGACAGACAGATAGATAGATAGATAGATAGATTAAAATGTTAAATGGCTTTTGGTAGTGTTTAGCAAACTTCCAAAGATACGAAAATGTGTTCACTCATGTTAAATCAAATGTCCAGCATACATTGTCACATGCACAATGCACGTCCGGAAGCAAGCATAAAAGCAGCGGCGATGAAGTTAGTACTGCTAGGAAGCACCAAGCAATAACGATGGAGACAAAAGTGAAAATAATTGAGAGAATGGAGCCAGGTTCTTTTTTTCCCCCGATTTCCTTCCTAATTTAGTTGTGTCCAATGCCTCCCCGTCAATAGGGGCTCCCACATTAAGCTACTACTACCACTCAGTCGGGAGGGTCGAAGACTATCATGTGTTTCTTACGTCTTAGTTCAGACCTACGAACGATCTGTACTTACAAACGAGCTCTTGGAAACAGAACTCGTTCGTATGTTGGGGACTTACTGTATATCTATGTCATCTTCTATGGAACCACTAGGGCGAATATTTAGAGAAGGTGCGGACCCCTAGAATTGCCAGTTGCAGCTTTCATATATTTGTATTTGTTACTGAGTGCTCCATAATTTCTACAGATTGTAATAATAATCAGATCTTTTGAACATTCCCCATGAACTATCAACCGATTGACTGTACTGTAGGTCAGCTTCTGTGACATTTTGGCTGTGAGACTAGGATAAAATATATAATAACACAATATTGAATTTGCCGACAGTAGTGCCTACAGCTATCTGAATGTGTCTGGGCTGTTAATAGTGGAGCGATCTCAAGAGACGTGCAGGCACACGGAAACCCCCAGAGGTATTCACTGTGCGAATTAGACCACAGATAGTAGGATTTGGAAACGCACCGGGCTGTAATGCAGCTGCAGCTACAATCATCCAGACAGTAAGTCATTGTGACTACGGTGCTATGGCAATTGAATAGGAAAAAAAAAAAAAAAAAAAGCAGGACTGTGAAAGGAACTAGTTTTTAAAACAAACACACATTTCACTGGTCCATATCAATTCCTTTTCTCTGGTCACAGCTCTTAACCCGACTTTCAGAAAGCTGTTATTTTATTTTCTAATTCTACCACCTGCTTTCCATTTAAAGCAAATATTCTACATAATCTGGCTGCAACAAAACCTCTGGCAAAAAACCCAGGTCTCGTAAAGCAGCATGAGAGAGAATTCTCATTGTGAATGCAGCAAGATACAAAAGAAAAGTATCCCATTACACACTCATACGCCTGGGAATGAGCAAGAGGCTCAAGAGCCAATCCTGTATTTGTTCAAAAGAAAAGTGGAACAAAGAAGCCTTTTTCAATCTCCTACGTTATAAAGAGATGCTGTGGTCTGACCCAAAAGACACACCTTGCTGTTCTTCTACTGTAAACTTCTGCACAATAGGAAATATATGACTCTCACTAGACCTTAATCCTTAGAAAGTACACAGGTGGTTGTTTTAAACAACAGTTAAAAACAGGCGAAATAATCGCATTCAATGCCAAAAAATAATCCACAAATCATAGCCATCTATCATTTAGGACTACACACAATACATACACTACATACAATACAATACAATACGACACAGTTAAACCGGAAATACTTAAACAATGTATTCATAGCTTTAGTTTATCCATTCAGGCTCAAGTAGGCAACTACAATCCCACTTCAAGTCTTTTTTATTTCATCTATACAATGTACAGAGCTAACTAGAGATGAGATCACTTCTTTCCTACATCTACAGTATACTGATATCTAGTAGGTTTTAAACAATAGGACAGCTTTTGATTCAAGGATTTTACTTAAGATGTCCGTATTAAATAACCTTACTGAAAAAAAAACCCTCAGTCACATACAGTACCTTGCAAGAGGAAAAACATAGGTATTAAAGACTTTATTCTTTATTCAAATAAACTGTGTACAAATGTGTACAAAATAAGACAACAGATTATAATACCTGCTTAAATATACAAACTGTAATTCCTGAAAAATATTGCTAAACAGCTAGATACACTTTGTTGTTTCATGACCTAAGATTGCTGGTATCATGATGCTCTGTTCTTTATGTCACTTCATATTACACTGTGTTACAAGAAAATATTCATCTTTGATCTTTTACCGAATCAGATGAGGCTTTGTCTTTTTTTGTTCAATATGCAATCAAACATTTCAAATTCAGATTTTATTCGTCATATACACAGCCATACACAGTATGATATGCAGTGAAATGCTTTCACATTTAGGCTGTTAATATTAATATCCACTGATCAGCCATAACTTTACCACCACATAGCATTAACACATTAACATTGTTTAGTTATTATATACCAGTAATTATACACCTGGGGACAGGATGATTGGCACCCATGGGAAGCAAAGGTTAGTTTATTTGGTCCAATCCCATAGAAAAGCCAATGCAGCACGAATTGCCAAAATAACGACATGCTGTCCAAAATAGAAAGGCACCAAAACACCAAGTGCATCACAGCCTGCCATGTATGAGGCTTAGCAGACAAAGGGTTCAAGGTTGTTTATCTGGCCACCGAATTCCCCAAATCTCAATCCAGTCGAACATCCATGGAATGCGTCGGACAAACAAGTCCGACCTACAGTATGCATTTTTTTAAAAATGTAACAGTTTAAAAACTCTTCAATAAAAGGTAAACCGAAGACTGAAACACGTATCCAGCACATGGAATAAAAAAAAACCAAACCGTGCTTAGCGATAAGCAGAAAAATACACACTATAATCCAAAGCTTGAAATTATATGTTTCGATCCAAACCCTCAGGCTAATGCTAAATACAGTTTGATGTTCAAACTAATGAGTGTTTCAGCCTTTGCCCCACTTAACGCTAATTAAGCAACAAGGGAGAATTTGACCTATATTTAAAGGGGGGGAAAAGTCCTTCATTAATCTCTGGGCAATGAATTAAAAATATGCTATTTCATACATTTTAATGTGAAACCTTTTCTAGCCATTACCTAAGTTCTCACATGATTAACATAGGCACATTTCACAAGTGCTGTATGTGAAACAAGACAATTGTGCCGAGAACTGATTTTGATTTTAAGTTCTTTTAAATTAAAACTGCATACTCCAAATTTTTTAATTACTGATTGTCTCAGTTTGTAAAGAACATTATGTCCAACAATGTTTGAGGATTGTGTTTGAGGATTGTGTTTGTGTGTGTGTGTGTGTGTGTGTGTGTGTGTAATACTGAAACTGTGAATCTTAGAAACTTGATTAGCAAGCTTGGATGAGCAATCGATTAGATAAAAGCCCATGCTGGGGAGAGAAACGCAGGCTTTGCCAGTTCTCCGGTGAGGTGGAGGCTTTGTACTATAAGAAAACTGATTTATCCAAATTGACTGATTCGGGTGGGAAAACAATTATGGTATCATAATAAAAATATAAATAACTGATATATAAATAGAATAAAAGAATAAATAATTCTTTTGATTGTGTAAAGCTGCTTTGCGACAATGACAATTGGTAAAAGCGCTATACAAATAAAATTGAATTGAATTAATAAATCAGTCATTTAAAATAGAGAACTAGAATAACAAACATTTAATTTTCCATAACTGCCTTATAGCAATAATTTAAATGCAAAAACAGCCAGCACTTCTGATCTGTAAGTATCAGCTCTCACATAACTCTCTGGCTTATCTAAATTCCAAGGTGGCAAAAACCTACAAGTCTTGTCGAAATATATAAATTCATTTTAAGAAGCCTGAACAGCTTAAACCAAAAATCTCCAGGTTTAGCTAAACCATGCCTGACTTTCATAGTGCTTGAAATAGAAGCATGCTAAGAGCTTGATGAAACGAGAGAGCAAAACCAATAGGAGAGAAAAAGCATGTCAGAGGGAAAAACAGCACCACATTTTCCATTTTCCTCTACAAGTGAGAAAGCACATGAATTATGGATGCGAGCTAGCCAACAGCGTGAGAATTTGATCCCTGACCAGACAGCTCTTGGCTCCCTGTGGAGCGGCCCCCCTGCTGCTTCCTTTTCACATTGCCATCCATTCCACACGACGCTCTCCTCACAGCCAGAGGACAGAGAACAGCGCTTAGCTTTTCAAGACAGATCACCCTCTTGTCTTCATAGGAATAGAGATTCAGCTGAAATGGTGTTAGTGCCTTGTCCTTAAAGGAAAATATGCTTTTAACCATTCCCCCTGGTGCTATTTTCTCACCTGTTGCTTCAACCTCTATGAAGGTGGTGATGCATGGTACGATGTGATCTATAAGTATGATACAGGAGAGAGCAATATGCAAGGTCCTCTGGGACATACACTGATTGAATTAAGACCACCTTGATAGAGGACCTGACATACAAGTTAAATATAGCCTTATATTTTACTTCAACTGGGACACACAAAAATTGTTTAACTTATGTGTTTTAAAGAGAATGTGAATTATTATGCAAACAGTAATGGTGTAACTAATTAAGGTGAATAGTAAGGATACAATGAAGTTGGACCCAGTGAATGTGGTAAAAGAGAATATAAAAAGAACAAAATTGGTAAACCTATCCTAAAACACAAATTCATTAATATGTAAAATGTCTTATCAAATCTTGGTAGCTGCATATTAAGAATGTTAAAACCCCAGAAGAAAATCTTCATGGACTGTTGGGGAGAGTCAGCATGATTTCAGCTAAATTTAAATTAGCTTTGAAATTTATTATAGCATAAATTTATTAACATATTTTACAAACTTGAGGGATCGTAATTATGGCTTCATTATAAATCACGGTGGTTTTTACAACTTGTTTATGCGTCCTCACACAAACTATGACCTTCAACACAGCACATTATCTTGGGCCCAAATGAAAGTGTGTCCATTATCTACTCCTGCTTCTTTTCACTAGCACTGCCCTTTGCTTCCATCAAAGACCTGAAAAATAGTAATATGAACTAAAAACTCAGCCACAATGTGTTCAAGGCTTAGGCTTACTTAGACTAGATAAGCAAAAGTTGAACACTGAGTTCAGCAAGCTACCTGACAAACCTCAAAATAAACCTTCAATTATAAGCAACATGAATGACTCATGTATGTCCTTTAATTTATATGAAAGCTTTAAACATCCTTTTTAAAACAAATTACATTAAGTGAGGCAAGATAATAAGGACTGGTACATGTGCAGAGTAAATTAGCGCTGTACTAGCTTGCTGATGAAGTTTTTCTTGAGTTGGCTCACAGCCTTATGAATGGTGCCCAGAGGCAGTGCTTTTTAATTATCCCCACTCATCAACAGCATTGATAAAGGTCTCAATGAGCTGCGTTCAGCTTCACGTCTCTGGCCAGAGCTCACTGGAGTTGAGCTCAAACCGTTTATTAACAGTCTCATCTAGAACTGTGCAAAAGGTCTTTGATTTCTCTCTCTTTCAATAGGCATTGACTATAATTACTGACCTAGTGCAAGAAATGTTCAATTACATCCCATCCATGACATAATCCAGGCAATGCTGTTCAAAACCCTTCATTTAATTCCCAGTGGTCAGCTGAGAGTTTACACATCCACTTTATGGAAAAGATTTCAATGAACTTTACATTATTCTCTTGTGTCCCCCCAAAGAAAGTATTTTGATAATATTATAATAAAAAAAATTATAGCTAATCAGCATAATATTCTGCACATCTGCACAGCTGAATGGGATGCAGATATTACTAAATCATATAGAAGAAACAGTGACAAAAACTGCACTGTGTCAGTATGCATGTAAAGAGATACCATTAGTAGAAGGGTGGCTGTATTACAGATAAAATGACCATGACTGAAAATGACTCCCTCACTCCCTATACCGCTTTATCATGTATACAGGATCGCAGGGGTACGAGGTGGGGTACACCCTGTACAGGGGGCCATTCCATCGCAGGGCACACACATATGCACACGCTCAAACACCAGTCAGCCTAATCAGCACATCTTTGGATTGTCAGTGTGGTCCAGAGTACCCGAAGAAAACCCATGGAGGAGAACATGCAAACTCCACGCACACAGACCCGAGGTGGGGATCGGGATCGAACCCGGACCCAGGAGGTGCAAGGCAACAGTGCTAACCACTAAGCTAATGTGCCACCCTTGGCTTTAACAATTTAATATAAGTAACAGTATCTGAAAAAACATTTGTATATTTTAATTGTTCTTGAGATGAAACATTAAATATAAAGTGGGGAATAAAACTCTTCAGCTGAGGTTATTGAGTCAGTGGGATGGAGCTCTGGGAGAACGGTGTCAATAATTAAATTACATCTAATTCAGTTACAGAGAAGCAGGTGCACTTCCATTAATGAGCCCATAAAAGGCAGAAAAACACCAGCTAGAGTTTCTATTAGATTTTCATTTTTTTGCATTATAAAAAACTGTAATGCAAAAAAATAAAATTAAATACTTAAATAATAGTTTGAAGCAAGAATTTCCTGAACGCGAAACTTTCCATAGTGAGAAACTCTTAATTATTCGTTAATAACAACCGGAGATCTGCCCGTGTCGAAACCCAATCAAGCTCCTGAGCTGTAACGTGTATAATCACGGAGCCCAGATCTGTTGGAGCTCCAGCTCGATTTCTCACTCCACTGCGTCGCTCCGACACGCCACATCGCAGCCGAGTGAAGCCGAGCAGCGGGCTCGCCACAGCGGCGCTCCTGCTACAGAATAAGCGCACAGATTACTCACGCGTCTCCGCCGCACACGTGTCTACTTACCGCTTAACCGTCCACGATCCGAGCAGATAAAGCGACGCGGGTTGATTCGGCTTACAACCCCAACTTTCCTTCGGCGCTTGAACGCATCCCGCTCCGCTCCGCCATGTTCACTACGGCCGAGATTCTCACGCGCGCACACACGCGCACACACACAGAGACACAGAGCAAAGCGTGTACCGCTGCGGGGAGGGCTCAGCTCTCTATAAAGCTCCAACTTCAAAACACACACTTGTGCTACCTCCCTTTATTCACTGTTTTCCTCAGATGTATCAGTAGTAATAGTATTTTAAATATTAAACGTGAACCACGTGTTCATCTGTAGGTGTACTGTTACTGACTGTAGCTCATCTGTTGCTATGCACACATTGTCGACCTACTTCCTCCATCAGTGGAAAACAACCACTACACAGTCCCCACTAGCCAGACACGTTTTCCCTCACATTGATTCAGCACTGATTGAGTGTTGCTTGGTTTTTGCTTTTGTCCAATTCATTAAAAACACCATTGGGATAATGTCAACCTTCACTGGGTCAGTTTTGGGTGAATAGACAAACTTACCCCGAACTTTTATTCACCCCCTAATGTTGGCCCAATACTGGCAAAGATGCTATGAAAAGTCCTGTTTTGTCCCACTGCCCAACTTTGGAGGCAGAGAGCCAACATAGCCATCCAAAAACAGATGTCGAGCTGAGATCAGGTTGGAGCCTTAAATATTAATCTACTCTAACCGCAGTTGCATATCTATTCTAACATTTATATAGATCGACTATAACATCACCACCACCTCTAGATGAACTGAACAACATTGATCACCAAATATACATCAGCAAACTGCTGATAGGGTCATGAGCACCCAAGGCTCACCCATGCCCTCAGGGATCAAAGCCAGCCTGTCCCGTCCAATCCCAAAAACAGAAAAGTCAATGCAGCACAAATTGCAAAAAATGTCAACCACATCCACATCCTTGCCTAGAAGGCAAAGAGTTCAAAGTTGTTGATCTGGCCTCCAAATTCTCCAGAACTCTTTTTGATCGAGCATCCATGGACTGTGATGGACAAACAGGTCCAATCCATGGAGGCCACACCCTGCAACCACAAGCATCCAAACGATCTGCACAACCCCAGAAGTCTTATGGAGGGGCTACAGCAAATGAGGAAACCACATAATATTGAGTTTAATGGTAAATATATACTGTATATTAAATATATATTTGCTCATCAATGTGTATTATTCCTGTTGGTAGGGGTGTTATGAAGGGAGGCCCCTGAAATACTATGGCAGTGAAAAAGTATGGCATGGTCAAGATTGGAGACCTAGTATATCAAGCTTTCAAGAGGCTTAGAATCTCTAGTGGCACCCAGGCTCTACACCTTACAACAAGTCATCATTTTAACAAATGGAATTTTCATTATATGTAAAGTAAACCATTTTAAGCATTTTTTGTTTTAATATTGATGATTACAGTCATGAGCCAATGGTTTTTCTCTCTCTTGCGCTGCGGAATTGTGGGTAGTCGTCTCCCCTGCTGGATCTTAGTGCGCGTCTCTCACTGGTATAATCAACATCGTGCACACACGTAATGTTTACTACAACACTGTGACCACGTGTGTGCATGTATAACTTTAGTTTTTTTTTGTGTTTGTAAGCGTGTGTGTACAGCGCGCGTGTACTGTTTATTATAATACACGTGTGCGTGCGCATGTAAAGCAAAAGAAAGTCTCATTAGAGAGGTTAAAGATTCATTTTCTCGCTCTCTGTCGTTATGTGTGTGCGCGTGCGTAAATTGACACCGTGCCCCTTCAAACACACACTTCCGCCTTTACACGCGCGCTGTCCCCCCCCCACTTCGACTTCAGACACAAACATTTACACAAACACACTGTCTCTGGGCTACACAGAAGCACTGCTTTGTTGCGATTCTTTTCAAAGGTAAAGTGCAGGTTCATTTGTTTGTTTGTTTTACTTTACAGCAGTGATTCCGTTAGTATGCTCTCACGCGAGTGTCATTAGCGATGTTCCTTGCTAATTTTTCCGACAAAACAATCTTTCCGTTAATGTGTGTGCTGACATTGACATAAGTTACAGCATACAGCAGTTATAGTATGATTGTTTCTACATAGGAATATCATTCAGGGATTTAGGCCTCCTTGTAGCACAGAGCCAGCACTGGTTAAAGTGGTAAATGACTGATCAGGGTTGTGTCTTTATGCTTGTTTAATTCTCCTTGAAATATTGCAGTAACCCTATCTGTACAACTCTCAGGTCTCTCAGGAGTTACTCTCAGGACTAATCGTTATCAGTTTGTAAATATAAATGGTAACATCCCTACAACTTAGGTGTTCTGCAAGGTTCTGTTTTAGGCCCACTGCTTATTTTTATCTGTACTGTACTGTATATGCGTCCTCTGGGTAATATCATTCATAAGCATGGTATTAGTTTCCACTGTTTATGATGACCCACAGTTAAATGCCTCAGCAAAGCCAGATGAGAGACACTAGCCTAATTAAGGTGAGGACATTAGAAACTGAATGCTAATTAACTTCCTTTTTCATTCTGACTAAACAGAAATACTGATACAAGAATCACATGCATCTAAAAGTAAGCTTTCTGATCACACAGTAACCCTTTCGTTCCAGTGTCCATCAACATTTAAAGAAAATGACAATATTCAACAAAAAGAGGCAGTTTCAACAGTGACCAAACACACAATGTCTAAACAAATGGAAAAAAAAACCCACTTTCCATGTCTATTTAACAAACAGACAAAGAGCAACAACCTCTAACACCAACACTGTCCATTAATAAGTGTTTTTTTGTCATGCCTCTGTAAATCTTGAATACAATGGAACGAAATGTCATTTCCACAGACCCACGGTGCACATAACAATAACACAAGATTACATGATGTGCAAATCCAGAACAGTGTGAGAGGAGTGTATGACCATGAATATGCAGAACAATCAATAAACAGAATATAGATTGTGCCGTTGAGCAACTAATGTTTGTACCGCAAGTCACATTTGCCACAATTCACATCATAATGAACACACACACACACACACGTATGAAGCGTTAATGGAAATGCACCTCGTAAACAAGAAAAGTCGTCGAGATGTCCACAGACTTTCAGCGTGCAATCTGGCAGCGCACTGGCGCGGCTCCGTATTTATTTTCGGGGTCGAGGAGGCGTCCTGAGGGAGCACTGAAGCAGAAATAGCATTCATTAACCTTTCACTGAGTCGCCATTGCACTCTGGACACTTCATTTCAATAATGGAGCTCCAGAAAGAGCTGAGTAAGCATATGAGTACGCATATGAATATGATGAACACCAGGAGTTTGGGAGCGTTCCTGTGGAAAGGTGAGCTCGGGTTCACAGTGCAGGATCATTTCCATGAACTTGCTGGAAAACCCTATTTGGAGGGCATAATGTTTCTGGATAAACATTTGACCTATAACTGATGATCTCGTTTCAGGCTAAGTTACAGTCGTCCAGTAGATGAGCGAGCTACTGATACTGTAAAGTGAGGCGCCGCTATTGCTGTCGAATTGGTTTTGCGTAGGAAGATTAAATAATTATTGATTTTATTTCATGGTCTGTGTTGAATTTACACTTCTGCTTGGTAAGAAGGTACTGGTTACTTTTTTTCTCCTCTGGCGAGGAAACGAGTGTTTATAGCTGCTATAACCTAAGTGAGAACAGGAACCAGATTGTTTTATGACTGCAGCTGTACAGTAAATGGATAAAAGTGTGCCGTGTTGCTTTTTAATAAAAAACATTCTAACATGTTAGGAAACTTTCATGTAAGGCGAATAAAACACTTTTGGATACATTATTTTCTGATTCTTTTCTTAACACTCTTAGTCAGACTTAGTCGTGTCTTATTTCTTACATGTTTATTGACAGTAACTAAAATTGTAAGAATATTAATATCATTTAAATATAATTATCTTTTTTGTCATCCTGCCACTGACTCGGTCCAGCTGACTGCATTGAGTTGAGGTCTGTTTCTACTTCATATCAGTGGGAGTCTGAGGTGCAATTCCATCTGCAGAGGTGACTTTGGTTTATAATTGAGTTTCCGCGGCGTGCGCACCCATCACCGATATTGCCTCCATTATGGGGTAATACAATTAGATAAGTCACATGTCCAGCTGAGACACACAAGGTCAGCTGGCTAAACCGGGCTTCACCTCTCACTCATGTACTTCCTTTACACAAAAGCCATCAGTCAAGCTTATTGACGTGTGTGTGTGTGTATATGTGTGTGCAAGCACGTGCATGTGTATCATGCATGTATGTATTAACACAACTGTAAACAGCACATTTAAGTCCAAAGGAAGTCTAGGTGAAAGAATACTCAACTGCATCCGTGGTGGAACAGTCAGGATTCCGAATGCCATAGTGTTACTTTAATTGATAGTTTCTTGGTTTATCAGGAGGTTCAACAGTCTTATTACGGTATAATGTACATCACATGCTTCACTTTGATCTCATAAAAGCATGAGACAGAAATTTGGCCGTCTCGAATATTAGAATTGACGAGTAGACGAATTGTGTATCTCGTATCTCTCTTGTGTATGCGGTCATATTTTCTTTTAAGTGCTCTACCTCTACTTGCACACTAGGTGGCAGCAGCAGAGGTAGCGCCATAGAGCGCATGAAGTTTGGAGAGAGAACCTAGCCGACTCAAATCATGTGTAGACCAAAAAGTGAAGCTGGTTAAAAGGATGTGTTACGGCACGTAGCACTGATTCTCTGAACGCATGTAAAACAAAAACAAATAAACCCACTGAAACAGCTCTTGATACACTAATGCTGAGATTTTTTACACATAGAGAATTCACATCAGGACCATAAGCATGCGTGCTGAGTCTTCTAATGCAGCTGGCTTTAAACTCAGAGCCTGTGGACTGTGTATGATGTAAATTACACTCACATCATAAAACAATTCAGAAGCACACTGTGTTGGTGCAACTTTAACCAGAAAGTTTTTTGTTGTAGAAACACAATGCATAACACAGTAAATAAAATGACTATTATATTTCTAATCTGTACAAGATTCTGATGTATCTCCTAGATTTGATGTAAGAGCGTGACATATTTACAATCTTCTGGTTAGCCAGCATAGCTGTACTGTTAGGGTTATATATCAGTAGGGTTCCTGCTGTTTTTTGCATTTACATGTCCTTTATTTTTTTTATTTATTTAAAAATACGCATATACAGTGGAACCTCGGATTGCGAGTGTTCCGCAAGACGAGTAAAGATTTTTAATAACTTTTGACTTGAAAAATGAGCAAGTCTTGTATCACGCATGCGCTTCTTGTTTTGACGCCAAGCGTCACATGATCACAACTGACCCGATGTTTTTTCTCTCTCTTGTGCTGCGGAATTGTGGGTAATCGTCTCCCCTGCTAGGTCTTAGTGCTCGTCTCTTACTGGTATAATCAACATCCGTGCATGCATTTTCTCCCTCAGCCT
>JAOVVB010000052.1:12015543-12027739 GCA_028570985.1 Heterobranchus longifilis
ATTCTTTTCAAAGGTAAAGTGCAGGTTCATTTGTTTGTTTGTTTTACTTTACAGCAGTGATTCCGTTAGTATGCGCTTACGCGAGTGTCATTAGCGATGTTCCTTGCTAATTTTTCCGACAAAACAGTCTTTCCGTTAATGTGTGTGTGTGTGTGTGTTCGTGTGAAATTCGAATAAGAGAGGAGAAAGGATTACTGAGTAAGACGAGAAGGGGGGAGGCTGATTCCTCCCCTTACTTCACACACACACACACACACAGCGCCTGTGCGCATAAACGGAAACACTTATCAGTCGAAATTTATTTTTACTTGTACTTTATAAGTACAGGTTAATTTGTTTTATTTTTACTTTATATTTTGTATTGATTATTTTTATGTATTTATTTTTGGTGGCTGTGGAACGAATAATTTGAGTTTCCATTATTTTTTACAGGAAAATTTGATTTACGAGTGTTTTACGAATTATGCTCGTAATCCAAGGTTCCACTGTACTTTACTGATTGGCCAGCCAGCTCACTTGACATCGATCCCATAGAGAATCTACAGAATATTTCCAAGAGAAAGATGAGATACACCCGACTCAATGCAGACTGAAGGCTCCATCAAAGCAACCTAGTCTTCAATAACACTCTGCAGTGCCACAAGCTGATCTCCTGCGTGCCATGCCACATTGATGGATTAATTTGACATAAATGAGCCCTGACCAAGTATTGAGTGCATGAATGAACATACTTTTTAGAGGGCGGACATTTCTGTATTGCAAATCCTTTTTTTGCTAATCTTAGGAAATATTCTAGTATTTTGAGATACTGGATTTTTTATTTTCATGAGCTATAAGCAATTATCAAAACAAAAATAAAACAAAAAAGACTTTCACTTTACAAACATTTATGTAATAAATTTAGAATATAAGAGTTTAACATGTTGAATTAAATTATAAAGAAAAAAAAAACAACTTTTTTCCACATTCGTTCAATCAAGTATCCCAAACCTTAAATGGTTAGGGTATAATCATGGGTTTATAGCGCCCTCGTTCTTTACTGAAAGGTACAACATGCGTTTTGCTTTGATTTTTTTTTGCTTTTTACTTTGTGCTCAAGACCAAGTAAAAGAAATAAAAAAATAATTGCAAAATTGTAAAACTTACTTCGTTTTCTCATGGACCCAATACTGTATTGAAACTGTATTCACCCTCACATGTGCACCTCACTAGAAATGCTCACCTCAGTAGGACCGCTCACTTAAATAGAATTGGCAGAGGGAATGAAAAAAACCTAAGAATAATTAAATACATAAAATTCCAGGGTCATGTTTCTAATAAAGGATGTTGGCATCTTGCCTTAAACCCTTTGGCCAGGGGACCACTGCAACTCTGACCAGGAATAAAGCTATAGGAATGAATGATAATCTGAAAAACAATGAATCTGATATAATTGATGTAGAAATCATTATATGGGTCTTCTTCTTCTTCTTCTTATTATTATTATTAATAATAACAATAATAATAATAAAATGTATAACAAATATGAATACTAATAATTCCATACATGCTTGGTTGTATCGGTGTCACACTCTGTTAATACATGCAATCTTTGCAAATTAAAGAAACACTGCAAAAATGCCACAAGAAGAAATTTTATTTTGGCACCCGTCACAACATAAAATATCGTTTTTCTTTTCTTTTTTTCTTTTTTTTTTACAGAACTAGCAGAAACCTCACAGAAGACTGAATGATTTGTTTATTACATACAAACATGATTGTATGACATGCAATTGACATCATCTACTCATTTCCCTGTCTTGTGGAATGAAGCTAATGGTCCTTTATATGACGCATTGAAGGCCTAGTGCTTTTAACACTCTCCTGAAGGCCAGATCACAAAACATGGCTTATACTGATCAGAATAGGCACCATCATTAAACTGAGACCTCTCCAGTTCTCATCCTCAAAGACATGATATTTAATGTTAAATATGTCTGTTTCAGTGGTGGAGAAACGCATAGGCCTACAGAGTCTAACAGTTTTGATAAGGTAAAGCTAATTTTGCAGAGTTGGTAGATGATCCATTTGGTTATTCTGAATCTAGAAAAATACCCTTACATGTATACTTAAGCAGACTACATGAATAGTATTTTGTGTTGCTGAGCTTGGATAGTATCTCTTGTTATATTACTGTTAAAGGACAAATAGCAATGTATATAATGTTATATATTTCAAATGTGCCCATGGGCAAATCTCATCCATATGGATGTACAAGAGGAAAACTGTAACACAACACAGGCTTCACTTTTAATCATTTGTAAGAAATACAACACCAGCTGTCTGATATTTATCCTTATGGAAATATTTACAGAGGTCCTGGTCAAATTCACCACAAATTGATTACTATTCAAAGAAAAGCATGTGTATCTAAGACAATGTTGCCCAACTCCTTATTTACAGTAAGTATGGAGCTAATTATAAGTAGTAATATTTTACAGAGCCCTTACTCATATTTTCCCCCAATTGATTTATGTTAATGCAAAAAGGTGCTATATATGTCACTGCAACAACTTAAAAGCAAAATCTTGTGCCTTCATTTAATTGTGTATTCACAGATAATTGTCTAATTCTAAAAGCAAACGATACACTCTTTACAACTAATACATTACATGACCTAACCTATAATTGAAATCCAATCCTGTAGAAAACACAATATTGCCACCCACTGGTTGAATAATGCAAACTTCATACAGCCAAACAGTAATATCATGGCATGTAACAAGATAAAGTGATTATACCTAAACCGATAAATGAAGATTTCCCCAATTTCTTTACAGTGAGCACATTACCACTTACAGGTTGAAGGCAATACTGAAACCGGGAAACCGTGTGACAAGGACAAATACATTTTCTGCTCTAACAGGTGAAGTGTCATTTGGAATGTCATCATTCCCTCACAAACACGAGCATATGTACCATGAAAATGGAGTATGGCTATTCCCTTTTAAAGTTAAAATACACTTTCTACTGTCTAAAATGACAGACAATTCTAAATGAAAGTAATATATTACATGTATTCTATCCTATATGTTTCTGTGAACTTTTAGAAATGAAATACATTGTATCAATCACAGATTGACTGATTTCACTTCAATAACCTAACGTGGCATTTAGTGGATGCCTAACACTTGTTTCTTAGGCATTTGTAATGGCATAATCGCTTTATCTAATATCACAGGTTACAAAAACAACCTACACATTTAATGGCCTGCAAAGTAAACAAAAGATTGTTACAACACTGATTGTAATCTTAATGATTATTAAAGAATTAATGAATAATTTATTCTTAATGAGCTACAAATGTATGTCTTTGAACAGAGTTATCATCATAACTAATCATCATCCGATATGTTAAGAAAGAGATTCGCTTTTTTCAGTACATGAGCAACATATCCACAGAAAGAAATAAAACAAGCTCACAGCAAGCTGTGGCTCATTGCCTACCATGCATGGAACTGGTGGCTGCACTGAATGGCTTTTAAATATAGTACACACATAAACATGCACTGCAGCCTCCGGACAGCACAACAACATAGAAATAAAGAACACCTATCCTTCAGAAGTCACATCACATCACTCAATATGACCTTGGATTTCCAGCGGTGTTAAGCCTAAAGACTAAATGTTAAGGACCAAGAATTCTAAATGCTAAGGATCAATGCCAGGTAAGAAAAGATAAGACTGGATAGAGACAGAGTAGGGTCCAGGGCTATTGCAGAGTGCAGTGTTGAGCAACACATGGTGCCCAGTGCTGTCTGGCTCTTCTTTTTCATGGCTAGAGTCTGATGATCATTGTCAGGTCGCAGTTCAGTGTTGGAGGGGAGCCGTGCTGTGCGTCACCTGCTCAATCCAGGGAAGATAGCGACTGACTCGTGCATACACGCCTGGGTATGACGGGTCACCGCAGCCGTGACCCCAAGAGATGACGCCTGTGAGCACCCAGCGGCCTGACTCACCCTGGCACACCAGAGGACCGCCACTGTCCCCTTGACAACTGTCAGCCTGTCGATGTGGGTCAGGGGTCATGCTGCCAGCACAAAGCATGCTATGGCTGGTGAAGCGCTCACCATATCGCTTCCTACACTGCCATGAGGGGAGGAGAGGGACCCAGGCCTGTAGCAGGGTATGAGGCTGATTAGTGTCTGAGAGAGAAAAAGAAGAAATAGTGTTAAAGTTATACTTTGCAATGTTAAAAAGTGTGTTATAGAAAATATTGTTTTCGCTCATTTATACTCAACCTTTTCTAGAAACACCAGGCACAAAGAACTATATACCCTGAATGAGACATCAGTGCATCAATTTAGTCTAGCCACTTCACAAACAAGTATGTAGGAGGAAACTGGAACACACAGGAATCTAATATTGCTTTGTTATGTAGCTTTACATCACACTCATTTGGCTGATGCTTTTATCTAAAGCAACTAACAATAAAGTAACCAAGGGGTTAACAGTCCTGCTCAATGACCCAATCCACATTAGGCCATTTGGATGATTGATATGATTAGTAAATCAGACATATGTCGCGTTATCTTGTATTCAATCAGTCATCCAACGCAGTCATCGCTGTCCTATTGTCCTTAAGAGAAAAATCACGAGGCAAACGTTGTTTTCAAATGCAATTGCTTTTACAGTGTATCTCACCTGACATGCCCCAGCCAGTGATAACACATGAAGCAGGCCTCTTGCCCCACTTGCTGCCAGGTGCAGGTAGACAAGCTGCATTTGTATGAGGGTTGAACGACACACACTTTCCCTCAGCTCCCTTCAACCGAATCAGAGCCACATCATGCTCCCAGCTTTCATTGCTGTACTTCCTGTGCACTTCCACATGATCTGGAGTGAGCACACGCTCAAAGTCATCCTGCTCCTCTGTGTGGTAGTCACCCAGCTTCACCACATACTGATAGGCATCAGTGCCAAACCTACAACAGAGAGAGAGAGAGAGATAAAGAAAGAAAGAGAATTTGAGCAAGAGAGAGCAACCTTAACCACATTTACACTGAACTGTATTTACATTTTTTATCAAATGTGTCTCCAGTTAGCTAGAAATCCAATAAATGTATTGTGGGCACTATGCAAAATGCAGATCAGCTCATAATGCTGTCTTTCATTCCTTAGCTTCAGCTATTTTATGCAAGAGGCAGTTGCCTGTCAGAAAACAGTGACTTGAGCAAGGAGAAAGGTGTCCGGAAAGATGCTTTTGCAGTCATGGACCATACGTGTGTTATTTCGAGGGGTTTTGGATAACTAAAATGTACATTGGATAAAATGCACCACCTGAATTGGTTTGAACAAGTTAAATCCACCATAATCATAAATTAGAATACGTTTCATGTACTTTATATGTATATGAGGATAAACTGTTGCAGGTATGCATATGCAGCACAGAGTTTCATTCACATAACTGATTCATCAACTGTGCTCATTTTATTATTTTAAGGCATATTTATGCATTGGATGCAGATTTGTGCATACAAAATATATTCAAATCTGCACCTATTTCTATGCGACCTTGATGAATAAGAACCAATGCCTATTATTAAAAGTGCTACAGTAGACTCTTATCTGGCTGTTTAATAACCATGTCTGAAATAGCAGGGGATTTCACAGGGGTTTAGGTACAGAGCCAGTTATGATAACGGTGCATCATGGGCCATAAGTATGCCTACGCATTTAAAGTTTTTGAATGGAATTTGCCGATTAAGGCAACCAATAGCATAAATGCATCCAGTACTTGTGTGGCATTTTAATTTTGGGCCAAAACTGAGGCTGTGTTTAGACAATTAGATTCAGATTAATTATATGGGCCAAAAGCATTGTGGGCCAGCATCCAGCCGTGGCTCATTAGCAGTTAAAGCTTATTTTTAATTAAATATTATTTGTGCAACAAAGTGAAACAATACAAACATGTTTTTTTTCTCACTATCTAAATGTCAAACATGTCAAATAATTCTTTTTATATTTACAGGCTAGTAATAGTTCATGCAGTGTGGGATTTATCCTAGAAGTCTGCAGACCTTATTCCCACTTTGTGTTACATGCAGGATAGCTAAGACCTAAACTAGCACAGACTGTGTCCAGCAGATGTCACTCTCACCGTTTGAAACAGTGCGCCGCAGTGAGAATCCAGCATGAGTTGATGAGAGTGGCTCCACATAAGGGCTGTGATCCTCTTGACTGAGATCTGAGCCACAGTGATGCTTGCCATGGCCAGTCTCCCCTGGCACATACCAACAAAAGAACAAAAAAAAAGCGTTAACAAGATAAGCAGTATTCAACCCACTTACAAATTAAGCCAGCAACAAAAACAATGCAAATGTGCTCAGTCACTTGAAAGACTTGCTCCCGCCGACGATCCGCTTGCTGCGTCTTTCAGCCCCTGCCCTCATGCCGCAGGTATGGGTCCCTACTATAGCGATATCTTCCTGTGGCTCTGGAGCATAGCCACACACCACTCCTGCATCCTGTCCATGCTTACACATGTGGCTCCCTTTAGCAGGACACTCTCCCAGGAAAGACTCTTTGCCTGTGCATCTCACATTGGCCAAATGGATCTGGCCCTTCCCAGAACCAAAGTAGCCCATCGGCCGTGCCTTAGACACTCCACTGCGCCAGGAGAAAGTAAGAAAGACTGAATTGAGGAATGAGTTAAGGTCGGGCATGACACAGCACATTACACACCAAAACAGGCAAATGGGTCTCTAATCAACATAAGCAGTTTGTATTCTTCTTTCAAATGTAAAAAGGTTCTCCTTACGTGAACCCAAGCTGTCTACAGACAACAGCAGCATTGACATCATTCCATCCCTCATCACAAACACTGCCCCACTCTCCATTCAAGAATATCTCCACTCTGCCCTCCTTCCTTCCATCTCCGCCCGCCAGCCGCACCAGAGGACCTGAGAGCACCATAACCCATTCAGGAGTCACACTGAGGAAAATGGCTCTTAAATCAACCAGTTTATTTTCTCCTTGTGAGCACAGTACTCCCATAAGACTTTGTGGGACATGAAGCAAGATGCAAAAAAAATATCATCATGAACTATAGAGGGGAAAAAAAGGTAGATTAGAAATTTTAAGAGGACCTTAAGGCAGTTTCCATCAAGACGCAGCCCACATTTTCCAACATAATTTGCAACTTAAAATGCAACAGCAAATCTGCTGAAAATGGATTAAATTGGTGACGCTTAGGTGAAAGGGTAATGATGGAGAGAAAAAAAAAATCTAAAGTCCCAGAGATCAGATGAAAGAGTCAGGTTGAGTGATTGTAAAAACTTTAAATGACAATGTTGTGACAGTGAAATGTCAGCCAGAGGGCTGTGATCCTCAAGGACTACAAACAGCTTTATTGAAATTCAAATGGAAATCTTTACTGACAGCAGTACATGTGATGCAGGAATGCATTTATTCTGCCCTTTGGGCTGCAGTCAACAAGTGACATTTAGATCCATACTGAATTTGAATGGTGGAGAGCAAGGTGCTAATACTGATGTCTATCAGCAAACTCTGTCCCCCAAAACACACACACGCACACATACACACAAACACATACACGCACAGAGCGTATGACGAATTTTCTGTCAGTAACCAACCTGTTGTTTCGGGGGCAAGTGGAACATCATTAGTCTCTGCTCTATGACACCGTATGCCCACGTCCTCGCTGTGAGAGCAGTCATGTCGACCCCACACACTGTGCTTGCACTCCAGCAGTGAGAACTCAGTTCCTTCACACTGCACATCATCCATCAGGATCAGGCCTGTTCCCTCACCAAACACCCCAGCAGGAGCCACCTCTGCACTTCCTCTGCACACACACACACACACACACACACACACACACACAGCTTTTACATTATTGAAAAACGCTATTATATTAACAAAACTGTTAAATATATTAAGCAGGATTTGTTGGGCTCGCAGTATTGAATAAACATTTTAATGAACAGTTCGCAGTTTGCTCACTTTCCTGATGCCAACTGGCGACTTTTATTCATTATTAACAGTAAAAGCATTAGCAAGGGAAAATGTCCTGATTGCATTGTTGCTCATCACACAGTATACTTTCTTTCTCCATAAGAATTCATTCTATTTAAAAAATTTTTTTTCTTTTATTGCCACCTGATGAATTAATACCTTAGCATTAATATACTGTTAGCAACTAACGGCCATACAATGTACTGCAACTTTTTATATTATCCATGTGCTGGTGCTATACTTGATGATTTGAGTTTGTTTTGGTACTCTAGCACATGACTTGTAATACAGTATATCTATACATGGAAGTAAAATATAAGCTTCATATACAGCTACAAGCCACACAAAGGCTTTTAATCTCACATAGTGCTTTCTCAAAAACCTAAAAATAAAGAAAAAATACACAGATCTAATATAAAACAAACTTGTAAATTTGCCACATAGTGTACTTCTCTTGCACTAAGAGGGGGGATCCATAAGTTGCTAGGGTACTAGCTGAGGCCTTCACAGCCTAAGTGTGTTGACTGTACCAGATTATGTCTTAAACCATCCACAATAAAAATGAGAGCATTCAGAAGTAGTACCTGAATCCAAGCTGTCTGCACACCACCTGTGCATGATGCTCAGTCCAGTTGTCATCACAGACTGTGCCCCAGTCTCCAGAGTGATACACCTCCAGACGACCCTCCCACGGGTTGTCTCCATCTACCAGTCTCACCACTCCATCTGCAACACATATCAATCCACCAGACGGTTCTAGCTCCACTGCAGTTCTCAAGAGCACCTGATATGCATTGTGCCTAACCAATTAATATCGTAATCCTCAAATTAAGTCACTAAGTATTACATGGCTTTTTTTGTTCATTTTACAAAACAATAATAAAATTAATGAATAAATAATAATAATAATAATAATATGCATTATTACTCTATTACTTTATCACTTTAGTACTTTGTTAATAAGTTTTTTTAACCAGATATCAGTATACCATTTTATTCTGTTTTCTAAGCAGTTTGCATAAAACAGGGGTAACCTTTCACTTAAGGGTGTAGTTTGAGCTACATGACATCTACAATAGAATTCACTTATATAAGTTTACTCCACAAGCAAGGATGCAGTCAAATATGTGTGTGTGTGTGTGTGTGTGTGGGGGGGGGGGGGTAGGGTTTCCAGCCCAAAATTTCACAAGTAAGATTTTTTTGTATTGTTGACAGATTTTATGACAGTTTTATGGGTTAATTTATGTCAAAACATGATGATCACAAACTTTGTAACTTAGTCTAAGAAGTAAAGTAAGGTCAAAAGAAAGTTTTAACAGTGAAAATTATTATTCTATATCAAGTGAGTGCTGTATATTTCTCCAACTGATAATAAGCACCTTTTTTTTGTATACAGTGGAACCTCGGATTGCGAGTAACGCGGTTTGCGAGTGTTCCACAAGACGAGCAAAATTTTAAAATAAATTTTGACTTTAAAAACGAGCGAATCTTGGTTTACGAATACCGAATAATGTAGCATGCATGCGCTTGTTTCTTGTTTTGATGCAGAGCATCACGTGATCACAACCGAGCCAATGGTTTTTCTCTCTTGCGTGCTGCGGAATTGTGGGTAAGCGTCTCCCTTGCTCGGGTCTCTCACTGGTATAATCAACATTCGTGCACATGTGTACTGTTTACTTTAAAACTGTAACCACGTGTGTGCGTGTAAAGCATCTTTTATTTTGTGTACAGCGCGCATGCTGTTTCTTACCACACACGTGTGCGCGCGTGTAAAGCAAAAGAAAGTCTCATTAGACAGGTTAAAGATCCATTTTCTTTCTCTCTGGGTCAACCTGCACTTTGTCTCTGTATGTGCGTGCGTCATTGGACACCTGCCCCTTCCCACACACACCTTCTCCTCTCGCCTTCACACACACGCACACACACCCCTTCTCTTCTCGCCTTCACACACACGCGCACACACCCCTCCTCAGCTCGCCTTCACACACACACACACACATACACACTCCCTATCTAATGGAAACACTGCTCTGTCGCGATTCTTTTCAAAGGTAAAGTGCAGGTTAATTTGTTTTATTTTTACTTTACAACAGTTAGTTAGTTAGTATGCGCTCATGCGAGTGTCATTAACGATGTTCCTTGTTAATTTTTCCGTTAAAACAGTCTTTCCATTAATGTGTGTGTGTGTGTGTGTGTATGTAAAAGCGAGGGGAGGAGGGGAGGAGGGGTGTGTGCGTGTGTGTGTGTGTGGAGGTTTTCACATCCAAGGAGTTGTCGTAGTAATGTGGTGCAAATGGTTAGAAAATATTCTGTATATTATAAAAAGGGGAAAGGAGGAAGTACTACAAAATAAAAGTTCAGATATATATATAATAGTTTTAATCAATTAGCCTATGCTGATACATACGTGCATATGTTAAGCTAAGTCTGTACAGTGTGCAAAAAATATTCATGCAGAGGTAAATTTTTTGCTTTTTAATCATCATAGATAAATCTTTCAAATAAGCAAGAACCACTAAGCCTATATATACAGTATGGCGGCACAGTGGCTTAGTGGTTAGCACTGTCACCTTGACCCTTTTGGTCCTGGGTTTGATTCCTCCCTCTGTGTGCATGGAGTTTGCATGTTCTCCCCGTGCTTGGTGGGTTTCCTCTGGGTTTTCCGGTTCTCTCCCACAGTCCAAGGACATGCAGATTAGACTAACTGGCGTTCCCAAATTGCCCGTAGAGTGTAAATGTTGACCATACAAGATGGGCGTAAATAGAATGGTTACCTTTGGCTTCCATGGTCCCTAGTTGGACTATAGAGGTTCCTAGATGGATGTACTGTATATGTATACAGTATATAGGATCACACACTCACAGGTAATGGTAACACATCTGCCTGCGGGCTTTTTGTATAGTTCGTAGTTAGCTTTGCTAATTTATGATGATAATTTGTTGTCTTAGCTAGTCAGGTAATTAGGTTTTCTTTTAGCTAGTTTTGTTCTTTTATGTTGTTAATTTGTGTTGTATGTAGCACTTTGGTCCTGGAGGAACATTGTTTTGTTTTACTTTATACTGGACTGTATATGATTGAAATGATAATATAAGCTTTCTTGATTTGACTTGACCTCTAGCTGAGTAATAAAACGCACCAGCCAATCAGGTTACAGTATGCAAATAGACTGTTATCTATGCACTTAATGTACAGGTCACTAATGCAGCATATCGCAAAATAATTAACAATTCAACAACAAGAACATTTCCAAATGCTTTTAGAGAAAAGGCTCTCTGAGGTGACTCTGTGTAAAAGATCCTGGACAAATCAGAAAAGCTGCCGGTGAGAAAGGGTGCAATATGTTTGTTCATATTTATCTTCATTTTATTTGTTCAGCGACATGTGCAGCGACCATGACATGAAAATCTTTTCTCCAGCAATGGCGTAGGAAATGAGAGCAATCAGCAAGTTTAATATTTGCTCCTCTCCCTCCGTCTCTGTGTGTAAACAGGTTCGGCTCAGAAATGAGAAGTGAGAAGTTGTGGCAACCTATTTCTGGTGGCTATTTACAAGAAAAGGGAAAAGAAGAAGCATGTGCATGGTTGTATCTATTCCTGTACTGAATGTGACTGTAGACTTCCCTATAAGTTCAATAAAAAAATACATCCATAAAGCAGAACCTTAAAGTAAAAGGACACCACTGAATGTTTCATCATTCAGGAAAAGAGTTAGGTTTGGTGTGAAACTTAATCAAATTCAGATCTATTTCATGAACAGGAACTTCCCCAAGATCAATCAGTGTGATGATGAAATAGATTTAAAATTGTCTGGTTTTTTTTTAAACACATAAACAAGAGGGAAGTGACTACACATGTTTAACAATGTTTAGGAACCTGAACTAATGTGAAGAAAATTTAAGAAATAGGAATGTGACCTACAGAAAGTGATTTGGCACAAAAAAAAACAGACATTTCAAGTTCTGTTTGTAGTCCAATGCTATCCAAAAACTACATATCCCTCGGATCAACGCGGCTGTGGACAAATCAGAGACCGCTCTTTCATCCGGGAATCTCACCTAACAACTTCCGGGTTTGCCAGCTAACCGAGTGACGTAGTCATGCCTTGTTTCTTGATTTCTAAAAGAAAGAAAAAAAGATTATCAGAAAAATCTCTGTTTACTACCTGTCACGAACATGTTAG
>JAOVVB010000052.1:12027839-12039439 GCA_028570985.1 Heterobranchus longifilis
GCTATAACATAATGAATTTTATGATGAAGGCCTAATATGAGCTTCCCCTGTTTCAAAAGCTAGCAGCCGCCACTGATCCATACATGAGCTGATAACTTTAAAGCAGTCCATCAAAAAATTTACACATAAACTTCCAGTTTTGCATTTCTCATTTGAAACGTGTTCACAATACGTCCACAGACAAACAATTTCTGCTCTGTATAAAATGAGCAAATGATACAAATGCAATGCATTCACATCATATGCATCACTTTACCAAGGCAACATCGCCACCATTTTGCGACATAATCTACTCTGACTCTGATGTTACCCTGCCAAAAAAAAAAAAAACACCGCCTGATGCCATTATTGCTCTCCATGATGCTGATGACAAAAGCACCAAAAAGGTTAAAAACACGGTTTTATTATTGCATGTTGTTAAATTCCCCATCAAAATGGTAGTTATTCTTTATTACCAAAATGCAGAAGATCATTGAAGAGGTCTCCATCTCCTCCTTCTTCCAGTCTGCTTCTGGTTAGGAAGTTCCTCATATCTGCCTCCACTCTCTCCCTAAAACAGGGGAGTGAGACCCATGAGCACATCAGATACCCTGAGATCCGTTAGTGTTAGTGTAGTTGAAGGTGTACATTTTTGTTCTATGTTGCACTAAATTGTAGAATATGTACAATGTAGAATCTTATCAGTTTTATTACTAGTTGAATTTTGTTTTGCATATACAGTAAGAGTGCACGGGTTACTTTTTTTTAAATTGTGAGAGTGTACCGGTTGATTGATCTGACAGCATGGTTCAAATCCTCCATTATCAGGACTACAAGACTCACATATTGTTAATCAGCCAAAAGATGTTTGGTATTTAAAGATTGCTTCTTTAATTATGCATTGGCTCTATGAGGTTAATGTAGCTAATTAGTAAGGGAAGCTTACAGCCTGTAGATTCTCTCTGCCTGATTTAAACCATCTTGAGCTGTCTGGTATCTCAAAGAAATGTATTCAGCATCTGACTCACTGTTATCAATATATATAAAAATAAACAAATGTTTTGCAGATCTGAATATATAATTGTGTTGATTAGGGATGTGATGACTAACTATTGATCATTTAAATGCTGTAAAGATTTGATCAGATAAAAAAATCTATTAACAATATTGTTTTACGTAATATTTCTCCGCAGATCACATATGTTTATAACTTGGACCACAAGAGGGCGCACATGTAGTTTAGGTGGTCTTAAGTATCGGATGTTGAATTTTTAAGAGCATTGTTTTTGAATGAGGACAATTTCATTACCTCAATACCCTAGCAGTATTTTAATAAAGGTTAATAGCTATCCTTACTCACCGGACTCCTTACATACTTGATAATATCAAATATAAAAAGTTTGTTCTCCACTGTTCCAATCCTAAACACCTGATTGATTCGACCTGCATATAACCACTTACTCTTCTATCGTGTTTATTTTCACAGAGACCTCGATCTCAAAACGGGGTCCCGGGTTGTCTTAAAAGACTTTTTCAATAGCACAAACTGGCATAGGATAACAAGTACAGAAATTGGGTGTGCACGAACTGGTCGGACTATTCAGAGAGACCTGTGTGCATTTACATGAAAATTTCAAGCACAGGACAGTGATGAGACTCTTAGATGCAGTAAAATATTCGAATGGTGCAAACATTTTGTAAAGAAGGCCGTATGTCCATGAATGAGGATCCTGGTAGAGGTGGCTCAGAGCCCAATACAGTCGTTTCTGTCAACATTCAGCAAATTAAATGCCTGATCCTTGAAAATCGATGAGTAAATTGTTCGGGAAGAGATGCATCTGTCTGTGGAAACACCACTTGCGCATTACAGAAACTCAACTGGGAGTTATTGCCACATCCTCGTACAGTCCTGACCTCGCTTCAAGTCATTTCCAAATGTTTGGGTCATTAAAGGAGTTCCTGGGAGGCCAGCGTTTCAGACCAAAAGCAGACAGTGAAGCATTTTTTACCTTGATGGTATCCAACTACTAATGAAATACTGGGATGAGTGCATTAGTGTTTTTAATGCAATTTGTTTTGGGCATCAACATCGCCTAATTGCAACTATAAAATATTAACACGTTGTCATACTATGTTAGTGTTTCTGCTTGGATTAGCCTTGTGGCTCTAGAACAAATCTAAAGGAGCACACTTCAACAGACATAGAACATGGCTGATTCATTATTGCATTAATAAGAAAGAAGTTGTGTAAATACTACTTTTTTGGCTGAAGTGTTGCTTCTGTAATGAAAAGGCTGCAGTCACACAAAAATAACAATGAGAATTTTCACAGGTCAGATAAAAGGTGAAAGCAAAAGCGCATCTAACAAACTTTCCACCAGTGCATACTTCCTGATGGTGCTAATGAATTGGATGGCAGTATCCGTGGGTGGCTTTTTGTGTGTGTGTGTGTGTGTGTGTGTGTGTGTGTGTGTGTGTGCATGCGCGTGCTGTTTGCTCGTTACTGAATCCCACATGCGTGCACCCCATTAACCTTGCCTGACTCACACACGCTCATTACCCCAGAGCTATGGCTGCCCTTCTCAAATCAAACACCTTTATAAACCTGCGGGGGTCTTTCTTCTATCTCCGCATGTCTCTCTCTGTCTCTCCGTCTCTCCATCTCTATCTGTCTCACTCCCACACACATCCATTTAAACACAATGTCGCATGCCTGCGTAGGAAATATACCAAAAATACAGGGCACACAGAATCTCATAAACCTGCTGAACTAATACATCACAGGAGACAGAGTAATGTAAAGGGCTCCAGCTGAAGCTTTCTCTTCCAGCCTGCTTAAAAATCTTATCTTCTTCCCTCTTTCCTGACTTTGCTCTTCCCTTCTGTCTTTACACCCCCCCCCCCCTCGCTAGGACGATTCTCTCTATCTGTCTCTGTTTCTCCTCATTTCATCCCAGCTTTTTCCTCTCCTCCGGCAACAAAAATGCAATCAGGAGTTTCGCTTCATCTATCTTTGCCCGTTTTGCCTGAGTGCCCAGGCAGCTGTAGAGCCGAAGGAGAATAAAGTATCTGACTGGCTCACGAAGTATCTGACAGCCTCGGGCCTTTTACAGGAAACTTTACCATGTCACCTTCCTCTTGTAGTTTACAGCGTCGTGAGAACTACAACTCCCTTCATCCGCCGCTGACGTGTTTATCTCACAAAACTTATGACCCAGACGGCGAATCCAGCCTGTACAGTATATCACATTTGAAATTCATGATGATGAACTCGTCCAATCTTGGCTCCCAGAACACAAGCAGAGCTCAGCTGTTTCTCTGACATTATATACAGGGGAAGATGGAGCAATGGAGCAAAGCCTCAACATATGTTTTATATATATTAGCTTTATAACCAGAGGGGGCACGGTGGTGTAGTGGTTAGCACTGTCGCCTTGCACCTCCAGGGTCTGGGTTCAATCGCCCCTCTTAAATGTTCACCATAAACTTATAATTGCACCTAGTGGTCAATACTGTAACAAGCCTTAAGTAGGAATCAGGAAACATCTTCGGTAGAAGAGGAGAAGCAGCGTGGACTAACGTATACGAAATACCAACACACACTCTACATACTTTTGCAGCCAACAAGGTTTGCAAATGGGAATTAAACCTGATCAATTTCCATAATGACAGGCAAAGTGTAAGGGCAGACATGGTGTCTTCCCTGTACATAACCATGCCTCTTGTAAGATACAGTATATCGCACAGCCTGGGAGAGGAGATAGGAGGGGGGGAGGATAACGTCTTTACATCAGAACTGCATGTGTGCAATGGTGACGTACCTCGTTTCCTACACAAAGGCTGGGGAAAAGAAGAAAATCTGTCTCACTTTTCAACCTAGTTATAAGAGAAAATGTTGCCCTGGATAATGATAATACCTCTCCTGTCTGCATCTCAGGCACTTTGACAGGAAACTCAGATGCTGGATCAGAACGAAGTGCTAGACTGTACACTGGATGACTCCTGAAGTTGTTGACTCTATTACAAGGTTATGGTAAAATAAAAAATCACTAGACAGGAGCCTACAGTATACTGTAAGTCTTACAACTTCATTTAGTTTAAGGTTATGCTTTTAACTAAAGTCTCTTGGAAATTAGAAAATGAAAACCTACAATGCCAAGTCTATCTCTGTCCAATACCACCCTATGCATCAGTACGTTACCAACATCCTTGTCCAATACCAATGTTTTAATACCAGTTTATCACCACAAATGACTCAAGAATAGACCATCTTCAGTATTATTCTGATCAGAAATACAGTACAACAGAGATGGTACGTCAGTCTACAGCCCCTGGACCCTTACAGTATATATTGTGCGGCACCAACATTATCCTTGGTGCTTCCTTACACCCTTTTTGGAATTATTCAAATATAAAATAGGGTGGCATGGTGGCACAGCAGGCCACCTCGAAACAATATTGTCCCTGAGTCAATCCTGAGCTCTGATTACTGTGCATGCAGAATTTCACATGCTTTCTCTGTATAGGTTTCCCTTAGGTTTCTCTGTTCCCTCCCACCTCCCAAACACATGCTGGTAGGCAAACCGCTAATGCCAAATTGTCGAATTATGAATGAGTGTGTGAATGTGTTTGGGGTGCACTGCGATGGATTTGTCATTCCATCAAGGGTGCATTCCTACACTGTAAAAAGTGAAAAGATCTTGAATCTAGTCAAATTTAACAGCATTTCCGTTATTTGAGATTACTAGATAACTAACCAAATATATGATTACTTCATACATAAATCTTACAAAAGTATAAACTCCTTGTTCTATTGGGAGGTGAGTGTAACCATTTATATGCTAGTATAAAAGAACATGATGTCATCCTGGTTGTGAAATGGATAGAAAAGTGTTGCTGACATGCAAGTTGTTGGGCCGTTAGACTTCGGACCTCTGGATACTATAAGTGCAGTGCAATCATTAGACGGTAAAGGCAGGAGTGTATGTTTAGGTGTGATACCTGGCTCGGTTCAGTTTGTGGATCTCTGAGATCCACACTTGTCTGTGCTGGTCTAGGAGGCAGCTCTCTCTCCTCTCCTGAGCAACACGCCGACTCTTCTGCACCTGACACAGAGCACACAAACATCGAGGACATCAACTAATGTGTAACTCTAGCATTACCTTCATACACTTGCCCAAAACTATTTCACTCTTCTGTGATGTACAGTATATGGGAATAATAAAAGTTACTACTTTCACACTTCTTTCACACTTTTACTTTTGTTTACTTCCCTGTACAGAAGCCGATTCTGTAATTCCCAGCACAATTGGCACAGAGCTACACAATACATACCTCCTATAGCACAACCACGTTACTTTCACTGCACATCTAAAATATGTTTGTTTCTTCAATGAGTGAACCATTAGTTCAGTAGGTTGCATGACAATTAGGTTAAATACACATGTAGCGTACATTTCAATATCCGTGTAATTAGTTGTTCATTTTCCCGACACTGACCTGATGTCTCACTCAGACTCTGTTCCCTGGATATGAATAAACATGATGATAAACGGATCATTTTTTCCCTTTCCTATATTTTTTCCTTCTATTACTCTTACTCTTCTATTCCTTATTACTTACTCTTCTATTCCTTATTGTCCGGTCCTGTTTCCTTTTTTCTTTCTCTTTTTTCCATTTCCACTCACTTTCACTTATTCTCTCTCCACGTCTTGTTTTTTTTTTTTTATTCTTACTGTACAGTATGTCTAACATTCTGCCTGTCACTTGTAAAGCAACACTACCCGATGTGCCGACATGCCTGCTCTTGAAGTCAATTCCAGATATTCTCTTTTTTTGTACGCATTTTACATTTACATTTACATTCGCGTACATTTGGATAGACAGATGCGGTAAGGGCCTTGCGCAACAGTAGCAGTCTTGTCGGTGATGGGATTCGAAATTCCGATCAGTAGTCTGGAGATCTAACCAGCAAGCCACCACTGAAAATCCTCCAGAAAGGTCTCCCGGTCAGGAAAGTTAATCCAGATCTTCTGCGTGGCAGGCACAGATACGTCCCACGATACTAACAAGAACGGACTTTTTTTCTTAGTGTCTTCTCTTGTTTTTTCTTTCCTTCTTTTTGTCTCATTCTGGATATTTCACTTTATTGGTTTTACTTTGTTTCGCAAATGTAGTTTCTACTTGAATCTGAATGTTAATGTACATTACACTAATATACAGTAGGAGGGGTGTTCAAGTCAACCCGAGACTTTTGACTGTGCGGAATAACAGAAGACAGTTATGAGAGTAAAAACTCCCTTTATTTCACAGGAGTGACTGCTGTGGGCTCAGAGCCACCTCGACTGGAATCGTCATTTACATACTGTACATACACCCTTCTTTAAAAAACGTCTCATCACCGTATTGTCTTTGAAGTTATTTGTAAATGTCACACAATTTTACAGCTTCATTCACAATTTTATCCCAAGTCCTGGTTTGACTTGAACACTCTTCATAGCTAGGGTTTTGCTTTAAAAGAATAAACACGTACAATACCTTTTAGTCAGATCACCGTGCTGTAAACAAACTGTGTTGTGGATTGGAATACATTTTTTTTGGGGGACGTGAGCAGTGAGAGATGATAATGGATGTAAGATGATGAAATGTTATTTTGTCCATCGAGAACTCAGCGGCAAGAAGTTTTAGCAGAGCGGAAGGAAGGCGTGGAGAGAGTACAGCTCAAATGACTGAGCGCGTTTTGTATTAGCGGTGTTGTTGTTGCATTATGAGTGGTACTTTTCAGCCACTTATGCTTATTAATAGAATGCCTTGTGGATAGGTTCTGCTCTGCTGGTTGTTTTGGTCATTTTATTGACCGGAAGCTAAAGGTAATCACATTTAATACTTGAAATGCCTTGCACACAGCACACAGTGAGAAATAATGAACAACAACTCGTGGTCTAGCCTCGTCACTACCGACACTGTGTATTTGCAGGCAGATGGTTTTCATTTGTAGCATCTACTGTATGTCCACTAGATTATGTTTTTCTTCGTAATTAATTGTAGTTTAATTTAATTAGTAAAAGTTTTAGTATGTGGCGGTACTGTGGCTTAGTGGTTAGCACTGTTGCCTTGCACCTCCAGGGTCGGGGGTTCGATTCTGGGGTTCAAGTCTGGTTTGTGTGCATGGAGTTTGCATGTTCTCCCCGTGCTTGGTGGGTTTCCTCCGGGTACTCCGGTTTCCTCCCACAGTCCAAAGACATGCAGGTTAGGCTAATTGGAGTTCCCAAATTGCCTGTAGTGTGTGAGTGAGTAAGTGTGTGTGTGTATGCAGCGCTGGTTTTCCAGCCCAGTTAGAAAATAGCAATGTTGTGACAGGAATGGCATCTGAGGTAAAACCTGTGCCAGACCTTACGGGTCAAATGTGGCAGCCTCTAGGATTCTCCCAAATCAGTTTAGTTATTTGATTCAGTATCTTGATTCTTTTGTGTAATAATTCATGTATCGCCATCCAAAATTGCCATCCAAAATTCATGTACCGGATCCAAAATCTATATATTTTTTAATTATTTTTGAACTCGTATGAGGTCCATTTGAGGTGATAAGATGTTGTGGTCCTCTATAATCCTCTATAATATAACGGCGGTACTCTCTAAACTACTCACACATTGGTAGGAGAAATTATTTCCTAAAGGTTTTTTTTAGAATTATAATTAAATCTAAAAATAACTCATTTCAAATTGGGATGTTTATAAAATTGTGAACTTAAAAAAAAATCACAATAGGTTTGATGGTGATATTGTATCGAGTGGTTCCCATCCCATCTGTGTCATATGTATATCTTACTGTATGTATGCACACACGCACACACACACACACATACACATACACATGCATGTACATGACAGTTTCTTGAACGTTTAAGATTAAAAATTTAAAAATTAGGATTATCTGATTAATTTTTTAAAAATAATCGTGCCTGAAAAATGTAATGGTCACCCAGCCCTAGTATAAACCTGGAATATACCACAGTGTTTTTTTGATTATTAACTGGGAGTCATGTACTGGAATCAAACGCAGACAGTCTCTCTTTTATATTTTATTAAAGCGATGATTTCATCCTGGGTCTGTCAGCCTTCATTTCAGATCTGGTTCTCTGCTGGGAAATCCTAAACACTTAGTCGAGACAGAGGGAGAGAGAGAGATTAAAAGAGGCATCGAGGGACATATCAAGCATATAGACAGATCACACAACCAAACAGTTATGAGTTCACTCCTCCCTCAGTGTGTTTTGTAGGTAATACATGTGTAGAAAGAAATAACTTGATTTTCCTAACAGTATGAGTTTAAATCATTGTGTGTGTGTGTGTGTGTGTGTGTGTATGTGTTGGACAGACATAAGAGACATTGATAGTGCTGAGAGCCTGTAGAGTGGCACGGGCTTCAGGGCCTCTCGGGTTACTGTCACAGCCTTCCTGTCGTTTGAAGAAAGCAGAGCGAGTGGGACAAACACACAGAACTCGAGCGTTCTCCTGTGAATTACACAATACACCAAATATGGTGCGGAGTCCTGCGGAGATTATCCCAACCTGCTTTCTCTCTCTCTGTCTCCTTCTTTCTCGCCGTCTGTTCGTCTAGAAGGGGTTTACAATGTGATAAGGAGCAGACATGATCTCAGTCATGCCTGCTCAGATCAATAGCAGTTTAATCCACACTTTAAGCTCTGATGTAGTCACGTGTGTCCGCTTTATACACAACACGATTACACGTCTGGACTAAGATCCTGCGTGTAGTGTATTACTGGAAGCCTCTAGAATAACATTCTTCTCATTTGTGTTCCTCAGAGCTGTGTTTTTCCTCAGTTGTTAGGTTAGGTTCAGTGCACTACACAGAAAGTGTTGTTTGTTCCTAGCACTTAATCAGAGAGAGAGAGAGAGAGAGAGAGAGAAGTGTTGCTCGGTGTTAGAGGAGCTCACTCCATCTGCCATGTTACACCTAACAACATGGCGCTTTCACTCTTTGTCTATTAGATAGGGGACGGGAATCACCAGTCATCACCCCATGCGTTATCATCACGATGCCCAGGTGCCGATTCTGTACATATAACGATTTTATAAATATCCTGATTCGATATTATATATTTTTTTCGGATTTTGTTAGAATTTTAAGAACTTTAAAAAGTTTTATACGTTAGCTTTATTCAGCACCTTCAACAACTGAATTGATCACGAGTCATTAAATGTAGCCGTACCTTATAAAATTAGTTTTCTGCTTTAAAAACCGAAAGCAGCAGTTAAACAAAACTTCAAATTCAAGAGTTTAACATTTAACTTCAAATTTAATGAAATTAAAAGTGCCATTTTTTTCTAAAACAACTTTACAACTCCGACCTTATCACATAGATTGTGCCAGTGTGTGAACAGTTGAGCATGAAATGGCAACGTTTAATATATGTATATATATATATATATATATATATATATATATATACACACACACACACCGCCTCAAATGCCTAAGTGTGTTGAGCAGTTGTGAGCACGTGGGCGCGTGCAGCTGCTTCTAACGCATGTGTTTCGTGGCTAATTAGCGCATGTGGTGTTTTGAGACTGGTGTAATAGCGTGTAATGAGTTGGGTTGAGACTAATTCACTCATAGAGTTTGGAGAAGAAGGCCAGTCTGAGGATTTTTTACACTTTTGGTAATGTAACTCCGTAAAAACGCGTTTCTGTTTCACCACTTGGAAGCTCATACACTCGGCACAGAATTGTCCACGGATGTCCGGTCATGCCTGATTAAGCTGAAAAACCTCCGTATCCGGTCACTGATCGCCTGGTGCATCTCTACTATAAATGTAATGAATTTATAGCATATTTTAGCAGTTGTGAGCATGTGGGCTATATATATATATATATATATATATATAAAATTGATTTCCGAGTCAATGAATCGACTCACAAAAGAGTCGCTGAACTGAATTGTTCTTCCCTCATCTCTAATATTAGATAAAGCTTGTAGGGTGAGATTTACCAGATAGATACCCAGTTGCTGATTTTTCAAATTCTAACAAACTTAGCAAATAATTCACTTCTACCACACAGGATGTTGTGCTGTGATAATTCTTTAGAGCGCCCCACCAGTAGGATTATAGAGGAATTATAATGTTTTACCACCTCATATGCAAACATATATACATTTTTAAAATTATTTTTCCCAGATTTTCTCCCTAATTTAGTCATGTCAAATTCCTCCCCGTCACTATGGGGCTTCCACATTAAGGCTACTACTACCACTCAGTCGGGTATCAGTACAGGTAGTCCTTGACTAAGAATTTCCGAGAATACGAACAGACCATGGTTCCACGAACATTCGTAGATGCGTATTGTAAAAAAAAATAAATAGACACTGCGGCGCACCAGATACCAATATTTTTACAATTATATACAATATTTTCAGTGAGTAAGTAAATGTATAAAATGTCCAAAGTCCCATATATTGTATGTGTGCATGTGCGAGTACGGGAGAAATTAATCCTCCTCACCGGTGAATAAACCTAATTTCGGAAAATCATCAACAAGACAACGTGGTGTCCGGGATTCCCCCTCGCGATTTAAAGGCACAGAGACAACAATGTTACATTTGACATGTGTGAGATTCATTTCATTAGGCGTAGTTATGGTTTTTGGCCACATGATGGGACAGATTTAAACAAGTTGATTGGTATAATTTACATTATATATCCGTATCAAACGCGAATATGACTCACTTTGTCATACTTAAGAACAAATCCGACTTACAAACGTGCTCCTGGAACGAAACTCGTTTGTAAGTCGGGAACTACCTGTACATGAATTGCCACAAAAAAGAATCATGATACGTAACCGAATTGATTTTTCTCCCATTTCTAATTATCTCAGACATGGTTTCAAGGGTTAATTAAATCCTAAGTCATATTGCTGAATTTGTGAACTTCTTGTTTAGGACCTCGGTATAAGCATCAGTGACCCAGCCTTAGAGACGCTGTGAAGCAGAGATTCAGACACAAGTTTTTTTTTTTCTCTCTCTCAGTATGTCGCATTTTGTTCAGAGATATTGTAGTGTTTTTAATCCATGAACATTTAAATTGGTTGGAAGCCCAGATGAGATCTTGCCATTTCTCACATAGTAAAACACGAATTCTTGTAATCGATCATTATGCGGAAGAAGGTATTAACGGGAAAAACACAGGAAGCCTAACAACATCAAAGCAACAACATCAGACTGATCGATAGCTACAGTCATGAGGGAACATACGCACTCATTTCAGTGAAAGCAAACCGTAATGCTGTAACATGCAAAGACGTCTTCTACAATTGCGACAAACAGTCTGTGTCCACAAACTTACGGCCATAGAGCGTAAGTAGACTACTGCAATAACGTGCATCTCGAATATCAGCACAGCCGTCAGTTTATTGGTCTATTAGAGTGCGAGTAGAGTCTCCTCTTCCAGCGAAGGAGAAAAGCAGTCACGCAATGGGATGTGAATAAAACAGAAACGTGTGGGCGAAAGTGTGTTTCACTGCGCTTTTCTGGAACAGCACCATCATCAAATGAGACGTTCACTGGAAGGAACCTGGCAAATGAAAGGAAATGACATCATT
>JAOVVB010000052.1:12039449-12041949 GCA_028570985.1 Heterobranchus longifilis
AGGGGAAGGGGGGGGGGGAATAATTGGTATCTTAGTTTTCCCAGCAGTAGACCTTGGCTGCAGACACACTTCTGTGTGATTCACAGCTGGGCCTTTTGGAATGAACTTTTGCAACCGAGCTGTGAAACTGAAAGCTGGGAAGGTTTGTACAACTCACTCTCCTTGCAGCCGGACAATTAGACGTGACACATGAGAGTCTGTGTCTCTGCCGTGGTCCATTTCGATAAAAACACTGCACTGTTTTTGCATTTGTGATGCTCATATATTTTTCCCTTTTTTTTTTTGTTTATCCTTTCACTCAACGTAGACACAGTGACAGTTGAAAGACAATGGATGTTAAAACCACACTGTACATATTATAAAGGATAATGCATGCAATTTTTTATTGGGTGTTATGCAATTATAGTTGTGAGACGATTGGATCCTCCCCCAGCCTTTATTGGGTTAAACGATCGTGCTCAGTGGTAGATGGGAGTTCAGGGAGGAGCAGATTACACTCCAAGTGAATCATTTATGTGGGGTTGATCTCATCTACTTTGTCTCCTTTTGATCATTTGCCATGATGCTATCTGATATCACCCAAATGAGGATGGGTTCCCTGTTGAGGCTGGTTCCCCTCGAGGTTTCTTCCCTCTTATCATCTTTTACGAGATAGAGATTTAGGAGCAGCGGTCAGAATACAAAAAATATTTAAAAAACCTCTCACCCTTAACAAAAGTCTCATTTTGACAATAGTCATGTTTTATTATGTGCTGTTTGATCATGAAGTGAGAGCTTTGGGGTACTGGTTACCCAAAAACCTCATAAACCTGACTAAAATGTAGCTAATGTCATTTAACCCCAAGATATAAGAATGGGCAAAAAAAAAAGTAAATCCATATTCAGATCCTGTAATTTTGCATAGCCATAGTTCTGATAATTCCTATATCATCCTTGCACCCGCAGTTAATACATACCAGTGGTGTTCAAGTCAAACCAGCTGAAATTTCTTGTGAATTAAGCTGTAAAACCATTTACAGAAACTTCAAGCACAGTACAGTAATAAAACTCAAACAATTTGATTTTAAAGAAAATTAATCAGTTCGGGACGATCAAAAGTCCCGGTTTGACTTGAACACCCTTTCTATGTGCGTGATTTAATCTCAAAGGCCGATGTTTATTTCAGGTAATACACGCATTGTGAGGAATTTATGTAGTTAATAATTTAAAAACTTTTTGTTTGTTTTTTTAACAGCTACTTTTGCAAATACTTTAATCCATATTGGCAAACAAGTAAAGAAATACATTGCACATTAAATAAATAAATTACAGGCTGATTAATAAATATATTGTACAGCTGATTGACAATATGTTGCAGAATGATTAGTAAGTAAAATATATTGCACGTCTGGTGAAAAATATATTGCCATTTAGGATAATATATTGAACATAAAAAAGAGCAAAACTGTGTGTATGTACAAAATGAGAGATTTTCCACATTGATATTCATATCAAACCTCCAACGTGCTATTATATATTATATTAAGTGAATATTATTAAAATGCTTTGCGCGTCCTTTCACATGTGTTCTATAGATTCAAGGTGTGCATATACGTCATCACGCTGCATGACACACAGATCTTGTTTTTACACACTGGGGTTTTAAGTGATGATTTCTATCTGCTGCTGCGCAAAATTATGTAATACCGTAATATTGTAATATATACAGTATATATTTTCTGTGTATTTAATACTTGTATGGGTACTATAGCATACGTATTGATTAAACTCTCAGTTACATGCTATCATTCTCACTTACCATCCGAGAATACAATATGTAGGTCTGTCTCTTCAAGGACAGAGATCACAGTGAAATGGCAGCGATGCGTAACGTGCTCATGTTTCTGGAGCAGGTGGTAGAGCGAGTCGTCCCCAGTGTTTCGCCTGCCTCCAGTCTGTCACATCGTCATCCGTCTGCCGCTGCTCAGGGTCTTCATTAACACTAAGGACGGACCTGTGTGTAGAAATTAGGTAATGCCTGAGCAGGGATCATGCTGAAGCGTGACGCTGGACTGGAGGGTAGAGTTGTCTTTTCCTCTTTAGCAGACACCAGGACCATCATGGCTTCAAGCTTTTATATCTAATACATGCTTGCTTTCGTATTTCAAAATGTCTTGGTACTGTAGGTCTTAAAACCATAAAAACATACTGCCAGGACAACACACAATCTTAATTTTTTTATATAATGATGGAATTCATTTTACACAAATAAATACCGCTTAGGTTTTAACTGGATTCTTCAACGCTTGATATTTTAGTTAGGATACAAGTTAAATGTCAGGCTATCCTAAAAGTAAAGGTGCCAATATTTACAGTTTAGCCATTAGGGATGTCCCGATAACGTATCAAGCTAATAAGAAAGCATTTAACGTTTTTTTTTTTAAGGGAGGCTGGATTGGAAATCTGCTTTAACATACCAGTGGGAAGATGAAGGAGGAGATTAAAGACCTACTGTACAGCT
>JAOVVB010000052.1:12046949-12064786 GCA_028570985.1 Heterobranchus longifilis
ACATTAAACACAGAAGTTGAGGTAATAGTAATATATCTTATTAGTATATAGACATCAGAAACAACCAGAGGGGATTTTGTACACTGCAGTTTAGACATTAAGCTAGAGTTAAGGTTCTACAAAATCTACAAAATGCATAAATACACCAAGCCGTAACCCCTGTAGGTAGATGTAAATTCTTTGTACACAACAGCCTGCTGTGAGATTTAAAAGGTTTTGCGCTTTTTTTCCATCGGTACAGAGGAACCTTGAACGTCACACAGGAAAGCTTTACATTCTGATAATGCTGATGTTATTGAGAAACTGCACACAGGTGATTATTCCTTTACATTCCGACCAGGTTCCAACCTGGCATGCTACCGTTTTTTTGGGATACAGTCCTAAATCCAATGTAAATGTGTACTGTAGATTAATCAAGGTTACAGCACAAAGAGCGGTACAAAAACGTTCCTCCCACTTTAAGAAGCTTGCAGTAGCATCTTTCCACCAGAGAGGGCACAATTCCAAATTCTTACATCCAGCAGCTGCGGAATAGATTTGCACGATCCAGATCGGGTACTTAATATTTTGCCGCAGTGGACAACAAAGCAACTATTCATGACCCGCGCTTTTATGCGACGCCAGGCTTCGGTCATAGCTGCCAAGCTCTAACACCCACTTTCTAATAGCTGAGGCTGTTCTTTCCTTCATTACGCAAGCAACTCACCTTTTCCTCTGCATCCTCCCCCCAGAAAGGCCCATTTCATTAGCACACATCTGCTACTGAACACACTGCCAGTCTTTATTCCAATGCCCTTGCGTAAGTCGTAATGCCTGTGCTAATGGAAATTTTAGAACATTTTTAAGAATATATACCGAGAAAAACGATACCGCTCATAAGAACTTGCGGTTCAGAGCTTTTAATTATTGAAAGGTAGATTCCCGACTCAGGTGTCGTGCAAGAAACGTGCAAGAGGGATTGTGACCTGTGTAATCATTGTGGTTTTTATTTAAATAATAAATTAATGCTAATTATGGGCAGTGCTGGGAAAGCACAGGTCAAATATACGAGTACTCTACCAGTTAAGATTGATTTCAGGTAATGAAACAAGAGAGAATGAATTGTAAGGTTGCACTTTCTACACTTTATTTCCATAAAGTAGGTTCTTTTGTTAGTAAAACATGGGGAAAAAAATCTTAAACTACTCTGTTTTACATCATGCTTAACCCTAAATCCCTAATGTTCTGCTACTTATTTATTTATTTATTTATTTTTTACCATACCTCAGTTGTTCATAAAAAGGGTTTTATAGCCTGCTACCTGTTTGTACGCTAAATAGCTAAACCTTACTCTATTTAATGACTCAGCTCATACATGATTGCTATTAAAGTAATTTTGAGCTGCATCAACACATCCAGAATTAATCACAGAGCTTCACTGAGACAAATAACTATAAAAAAATAAAACATGAAATAACTATAAAATAACTAGGATTTTGAAAATATAGGCTATAGTTTGGCAGATGCAGTGTGATGGTACATAAGGAACATACATCATTATTATGATTCAACAAGTGTGTTTGTATATATATATATATAAAATATATAATAAGTTATAAATAATAAATAAGTACAACAAATAAGTTGAATTATACATTTTAAAAAATCTGACTAATAGATCATATTTATGAATGAGAACTGAGAAAGCGCAGTTGTCTAATCAGATCCCAGCACTAATTATTGGTTGTCAAAACTTTGTTGTTGTTGGGACAATGTCGGTATTAAGAGTGTTTTTGAATGTAAGAATTACTTTGATGAAATGATGAAGGAACAACGGTTGATTACATGATGACGTGGAACATGGAATGGATGCTCCAAAGCATTGTTGCAAATATGACAAAACAACACTTAATACCAAACTAATGGTCTGAGCAGGGCTTGAACTCTGGTTGTTGAGCTTGGAGCACTGCTTTATTTGCGTAGGACTATAAGGGAACAGTTGTTAGGTTGTATTAGCATTGTGTTTGGGTCATTTATCCATTCAAAGTCATCTCAATGTCATTCTCAAGTCTATCTTACTTCAATAATTCCTACGGCCAGCCAACGTTAGGCTTCATGCCGGGATTGTTCTTAAATTAATCAAACTGCTTTTGTTCAGTTTTAGTTAATAATGTGCCAGTGTACGTTTTAATTTTCTTCTTTGTTCTTGTTTCCTCCAGACCGGTCTTTGTTGGCCACCAACACAACAAAGCAATCCCTAACAGAAGTACCACATGATACAGTTTCACCCACCACCTTATTATATACTTCCTTTGAAGCCCTGGGACGGTCCAGTGACATCCATAGCACTGTCTTGCCTAACAATGAATCGCCCAAAGCCCCAGAGTATTACTATAGTGACACCACCAACACGGTATATGGCTCAGCATCCACACCACCTTCAAGTTATACCCCTGATCCAGAGCCTTTCACTGGCCTGCCATCCGATTTCCCTTCACCTGGGCCGAAACCTTTTGCAGAACCGCCATTTTCACCACCCGAGCTACTGAAAATCAGCAATAGTGACAGTACATATGGGAACCTTAAAGAAATTTCTAATCATTTAGTCACCAGTCATCACTTAAATATCCAAAATAACGTACCCCTAGATGATCCAAGTCATGCCATTTTTAAAAACTATGTGACACCATCTTTCATAGAACCAACTATGGGTCCACCAGTGGTCTACTTCCCAACCAGCACTATGGATGTGGACTATGGCTCTGGTTCTGGTGATTACCTGGAAACAATGTCCTACATGGGATCTGATGGTGATGACAATTCTTTGGTCGCCAATTTTCCTTCTGACATGTATGACTTTGTGGACTCAAACTCTGAATCCTATGATACATCTTTTCCTACGAGGGTAATGATTCCTTTGTCCACAAGATACTTTTCTCCCAGTCCCTCCATAACTGTCCCTGATAGTCATGTCACCATGAACGTTTTCCAAATTTCATCTTCCAGCACAGCAGTGCATTCCAGTGCCACCTCACATGAGAGCAAGATGGTCAGTGAGCCTCCAGAGTCGTATTCCATCTGGTCCGATGTAACCATTGAGCCCAGCGATGTTCTTCTGCCTGATATGAATAGTCTGGAATACTACAATATTCAGATTTCAAAGAATAGCGAAACCTTGACCGAACAACGAGCAAACCAGTCCACTACCTACACTGTTCCTCCTAACCATGTGTTAACAGGAATGAATGGAGAGTATCTGCAGCCCATGGATAACAACTCCTGGCCTGAGGAATCTTCAACAGACATCCAAGGATTTGATTTGTCCAACTCAACTATGTCAGATTTGCCAGACATAAGACCTAGTCTAATAAATGGTACTTTTCCATTTATGTACTCATCAGCAATAACTCCTCCAATGGACTTTTCAACCTCCCAGTGGGACCTGTCTGCAACTCCTGACTGGATTAGCACAGAATCTGCCTCCTTTGTTCTTGCAAGCAGCAGCTTCCCATCAGTGGTTTTCCCAGCCTCTGCTTCAGAGGAGTCTGCTGTCATATTTCCGACTTCCACAAAAAACACCTCCTGGACTGTCAACCCTACTTTTCCAGACATTTCACTTCCTTCTTCTTCTTCACTTTTCAGTAATGTGTTCACTCAGACGCCTAATGCCCCTGCAGAGTCCACCGAGTCGACCTTCAACAGCACCTCTACATTTTCTGTGACCGAGATGGCTGACCAAGGTTTCACAAGCACAGAAAGGCCTTTCAATGAAGTTACAGATGATGTAATGACAACAAGCAGCAGGCCAGAAGCCTCTACCATCTCAGTGTTACAGAACGAGACAGATATGGATACCCTGGACTCAACAACTGAGGTGTTTAATCCCACAACACAACTGCCTACAACCCCATCAGTGACAACGCAGACTTCTACTCTTCATACTACCACCGTTCGAGAATACCTGTGCAACATTACCAAACCTGATACATACTTAGTGCGAGTCGGTATGTTTCTTTATTTTATTATAGCTTCTCCTTTAGTACTAGTACTTGTTTGAAAATAAAGGGGTAAAGAAGGGAGCAGACTGCTGGAAATATATCCTTATCCTTGTTCTTAACCTATGATATCCTTTTCCCACAGGTTTTCCACTCGGCTCCACCGCTGGTTACGCCAAAGCAAAAGTCAGAGAGATCCTCAAAGCTGAATTCAATCGACCAGTTGAACTGCAGGTGAAATTTTAAATTCCTGAACATGTTTGGCTGGGCCCTTTTTTTGTCATTTATTTTAGTCTGTTTCAGGGTCCAGTAGTTTTAATAGTTTTTCTTGTCGTATTAGCTGTCATGATAGTGATTACTTGTGCTTCTCGCTAAGTAAACCTCAATCTTGTGATCCAATAGAAGATTAGTATAGATGACTGTGGTCTCTTGGATCAGTAAGATCGGCTGCGAGAGGTTACAGCATCACCCGGGGATCGAACTCGCGATCTCCAGATGATAGGTCGAGCACTTAGCTATGCTCCTAACCTGCAGGTAAAGTGCAGGTTAATTTTTTTTATTTTTACTTTTATATTTTGTGTTAATTTTTTTTATGTATTTTTTTTTGGGTTGTGGAACGAATAATTTGAGTTTAACCAGTTCTATCATATTTAATATGTGCGTGTGTTGTTGTGTGCATGTGTCCTGACCAGTATAAGGGTTGCATGACACTCCAGCATCCTCCATGTGGTCACAGTTGTGTTGTTCCCAGCCACTGTGAGGGCACTCATCCAGTGAGAGCTCATTTCCTGTGCACTGCACAGCATCTAGTTGGATTGGTCCTCTTCCCTGTCCAAAATGAGCCCATGACCAGGCCTTTGGGATGCCCCTAAACAATAAACCCCTCGTAACTATTTACAGACCATCATCATCCAGTGTTAACATTCTTAATATTGAAACAATATGGAGATTAGATATAAAGTATACTTTCTAAAGAATATGCAATTTTTTATTTTAAGAATCAGGTTTATTAGCCACGTCTGTTGACAGACACAAGAAATTTGATTCCAGCTGTTGGTGACTCTTAAAAGTACAGCCATAATACATAATATTTACAGGAAAGACACTATCCACAGGAAGTACACAACATCCAAGACCTATACAGATTAAATAAAGACCACAATATACAGATGCCAGTTTTAAGATACAACTAACAACATTTTTCTGCTTTCTGTCTTTGTGCCATCTTAAAGCACTGCATTCCTACTACTACTACAAACAACAAAGCCGCAAGGCTCGATAAAAGTAAAAATACCACAGCATGATATCAATTATTCAGTCGCATCAGGCTTTCTTACATGTACGTACACAAACACTGAAATAAGAGATGACTTGCAGGGAAAAATCTACCAGGTCTCAGTCACTGATTGTGAAGTATTGGGAAGGTCATATGCAGTGCTTTAGAGAGGATTTTTAAGACTCTTTCCAAAAAGCAGTTAAAGAACAACAGATTGTTGGTGTTCTCACAGGACCGGAAACATAATGTGTAATGTGCTGCATCAAATGCGAACACCTGAACTCACCCGAGTCCAAGCTGTCTGCAAACAACCTCAGCATCCATGTCGTCCCACTGGTCGTCACAAATGGTTCCCCAGAGGCCATTGTGATAGATCTCCACCCTCCCCTCAAAGTCCTCCTCCCCTCCCACCAGTCTGAGAGGAGGGCCGGTACCTGTTTAAAGAGGAAAGCGTGCTAACATCAGTGTTCAATAAAGGATACAAGCATTTACAGTCCAATTGCTTAAGATAGTTAAGACATAAAATCAGCATTCAGAATCTTTCTCTCATTAGGTGATTTTATTGGGCTGTCTGTTAAATCAGTGTTATGGTCTTATATTTATTTCCGTGCCTTGCAAACATTGATAAGCAAAATAAGTGGTGCTAATCAAGTATATCTCTGTCTCTGTCACCCAGCAGGTAGCCAGGTATTTATAAGGCAGAGCTTGGCAATCATTACATTGTCTCTCTCTCGCTGTCTCTCATTCGTTCTCTTAGTCCATCATCTAGTATTTCTTGTGTCTCATTCCCTTTTTATATTATCCCTTTTTTTTTCTTCCAACACCTCTATTATTTCTCTTCTGTATAATTAAAACACATCAAAGACAACATTTAACGAACCTTTATTTAAGCACACACTCGTATCAAGAGGAAAACACGAAACATGAAAGACAATAGCAGATCCTTATTAATTCTCTCCTCCACCTACTCCTTGTTCTTCTTTCCATTTTTCTCCCTCTTCCCAGATGCATACACTCTTCTGCATGTACTCAAAACAAAGCTCTTCTTGTAAGCATTAGTGTGTAGGAGGCTGTTTTTGCTAATCATTTAAAAGGTCACAGTATCAAGAACCTCACTGAAAATCTCCTGACCTTCAGGTGGGGCACACAAGACCCCGGCTTCATTGCCATGGCTACAGTCATTGGTTACAAACTTCCGACTCCGGCACTCAAGAAGAGAGCTTTCGTTGCCTCGGCAGCCGAGGCGAGTGTAGTGGAAGAGACCAGAACCAGGTCCGAAGTAGGAGTGCTGAAGCGCGGTGCCAATCTCACTGCAGATATCAAGGCATAATGCATACATATCTTTGCACAGAGACATCAAAAACAGACACTAATAAATATGCATTTATTCATATTTCCCAAGCATAATGACAGCAAGTGAAACTATTGTGAAGAAAGTACATAGAATCTGAAATATTACTAATACCATCTGATAAACACTGATACTAAAACTTTAAAAGTATTTTGGCCATCATACCCCAGACCAAGCTGCCTGCAAACAACACTGGCATCTCGGTCATTCCAGTGAGTGTCGCACACAGATCCCCACTGGCCATTCAAGTACACCTCAAGACGACCACTTTTAGAGGAGGAGCCTCCCACCAGCCTGACTGCACCTAAACGCAGAGAGAGAGAGAGAGAGAGAGAGAGAGAGAGAGAGGTGTGACAAGATAAAAACAAATGACCCATGCATTGCTTTATAAATTATCCTATAACACAGTCACTGCATTAGCACCCGTGACTAACGTATTAAAGAGTAATTCATTAAGTGTCACAGACTTGCTTAGTTGGCAATAATAGTGCAACTCTCATCAGCAGTTCAGTTAGCATTGCTTTGCATTATGGAGCCTTTCTATTCTGTCGGGTCTGAAGAAAAACACATAAAGACTTATTTAGAATTTTAACTTATAAGATGAAATTTGTACTGGAGGTAGGCTTGTACAGAATACATCTACAATGAAAATCTTACACTGAGAATATAATGCAAATAATGTTAATGAAAATGAGAGAGCTTTTTTCTCTCCTGTACTTGACAGCACTCGGACTCATACAAACACTTTAAGCAGCAGCAGATTAACACAAATGATCAGACATTGTGGATTTTAAACAAGCAATTTGTATTAGGATTGTATTAAAAAAAGATCTTTTTAACTTTTCTACTGTTGACTCTCTGCTGTAAACTAAAAAACACCATCCTGAACTGGTGGCGCTGCTGGTAAACAGGTCCCCACTGTAAGGCTGGTGATATTATTACTCCCTCTAATACAGTATACTACTCAAACCTACTGCTACTTACTTTGTTATTGTGATGTTTTTAATGGCTTATTCCTAGCAGGGAAATGCAATATTACAAAAGCCATTTTTATTACAGTGGTATTTAGGTGGTGAGACTCTGAATTGTTGGCTGTGGGTCAACTGTAATAACAATAAAGTTTTAGATGAACTTTTTATAAACACTAAAAATGTTTATTTTATAATAATTTTTAGTGTTAATTATATATTCTTTATAAAGTATAAAATATATTACAATTTATATATGTTTTATTACTCATATAGAAATGTTAAAATGTGTGTAACAGGCTAAATGTTTGTAGGGATTGTTACATCCAGACCCACATAGACATAAAAAAAATAAATAAAAAAATAACACTCTGGTTAAGGCTTACTTAGACTTTTAACTAATATAAGGTATTATTATTGGAGGATTATTCAACTGATTTTGTCAAACATTTTATTTCATACTTTAAATTTCTGTTATTATTAAGTAGTGATATTTTGGGGAAGTGCTGGAGGATGAAGGGCATATGCAAATGAATAACACTACATCAATAACACAGAGAGGTGATGGTGATAAAGTAGGACAGTCTTACCCTGGTGGCAGTCACAGTAAGCCCAGCCAATGGCACCAGAGCTCTGCCTGAAAAAGCACCAGGGGTTGGACTCACGGTCGGGGTTTCTGCAGTAATTGTGTTCTCCCAGGCCTCGGCCAGGGTACTGCTGTACGTAATCAGGAAACTCTGTCCACTTCAGGCATGGTGAGCCGGAATCCGTCTGAGACACTGTGCCATTGTAGTAGCCCAGCTCAGTAAAACCTTCTGAACAGGAAAGAGGGACTGCAAAATGACAAAAAAGAAAACAATGAGCTGGTGGTACCATTCTTATGATCTTAAAATCAAGTTATTATCTGTCACTTCCCCAAAACATGTATCTAGGTGAACTGGCTACTGTAAAGTGCCCCAAGGTGCAAATACTTGTGTGTATTTCAAATTCCAACTGTATTCCCTTCTTGTGCCCAGTGTTCGCAGGATAAAAATATTTCACCATATTTTATTTCACAATGCTGTTATTTATTTAACAAATTCAGCAAAAAAGAAAAAACATGTTGAGTAGTACCCCCTTACTACTGCCACATGAGGGTAAGTTGTAGCCATGTGCTGCTTATCATCAGCCCTTGATTAATTGATCATCAGCAGGTGTGCAGACCTCTATAAAGCTTTGCCATTTTACTGGTCTGTTGCATTCAGGTGTGTGTTAACACAATGGCAAGAAGGAAAGACATAAGCAATGATCTTTGATAAGCAATTGCTGCCGCACATCAATCTTAAAATTATATGAGTTATAAAACCATTTCCAAACAATTTAGAGTTTAACAATCTACATGCATGTGGAAATCATTTAAGAGAGTTGGTATCTTCCCATGAGTGGACGTCCCAGCACATTTACCCCAAGGTCAGACCGTGCATGGTCAGATAAATACAAAACACCCAAGAAATACATCTCAGATGCTACATGACTCAGTGAGCACGTTAAATGTTAAAGTCCATGACAGCACAATTAGAAGAAGACTGAAAAAGTATGGTTTGTTTGGAAGGTTTGCTAGGAGGAAGCCTTTTTGCGAACCTGCGTCTGAACAAATCACCAGGCTTTTGGAACAGTGTCTTACAGATGAGATGAGATGAGACCAAAGTGGAGTTGTTTGGCCTTATTGCCCAACGCCATGTTTGGGGAAAACCAAGCCAGAAAATGCATTTTCACCTTTATATCTGGAATAATCTCCACAATAAAAGAAAGAGAGGCTCTATGTGCAAAGTTGCACAAGTCCATGTCTAGCAGGTTTCATGGCCAAAAGTATAATGGGAAAGATGCATGCTCTGCAGCAGTTTTTATCTCTCAATACTTGCCTTGGCTCTCTACTCAAAACCTATTCTGCATTCTGATTTCTCAGCCTCAGACTTGAACAGGGAAGAGAGAACAAGACAGTTGAACAACTAGACTATTCTCCTATCTTGCTCACAGCAATGAAAACCAAAATTACAGAGGGATCTGGTCAAGAATGTCCTAAATGAGCCCCAAGATGGTGGAAGACTCGTGTTCTGACTGGCACATGGAATGTCATTTCTGTCAGTCAGGTCATTGGGAAATAAAAAATTTGCTTATTTTATTATTTCAGCTAAAATAAGAACCAAAAAAATGGAGTAGTAAAATCAAGAATATTTGACTTTTAGGCCATCTAGGTAAATTGTGTTACCTGGCCACTGTGTGTTTGTACAGTATGACTGACTGTTTCAATATGTGATCTATACTCCATACAGCACACATGGTAAAAACAAGCGAGTGAACATGGAAAAACGCTCACACGCTGTGTGGAATGGAAACCCTCTTGAGGACACTTCCTTGTACCATATGGGCTGTGAAATTGCAGTCACTGCAGAGCGTCTTTCCTCCAGCAATCTCTGCCACATTTGTTAACCCGTGTGATCCTTCAACAGACAAAATCCCCGTGTTTCTCTAAATGTAGGCAGAAAAGTTAATTTTCCAGCATTTCATTACCACAGTGCGTCAAACTATCCAGCTAATGGTGACTGGACAAGGAGAAGAAAGGGGTCACGCTTAAAGCCAAAAACCCGAATATCAATGCAATTTTAAGTCATGGAATAGTCATACAGTACATCACTATCAATATCTTGTTTCTTGGGTTCACAGTGATGTGTGTATCTAATTAAACACATTACATATAGTAGCTAGCGGCTTATGAGAGAGTAAAATGATTTGATGTTGGGTATGTTAAATCTATGTTGTTGAAACAGTGTTGTGGTCATGAATAATTTCTGAATAAAATGCATACTGACAACTTATTATTTAATAAATCTCATGTAGTATAGTGCTAGGAAACAGGATGGAAACGTCTCGAAAACTTTTCTTCTCTTCCAAATTCTGCCTGTGTGTAAGGAATCAAGGTCAGCCAGGCCAGTGTCAGCATGAGTCTTAAAAATGCCATCAAATGTTCTGAGTTTTTGGCATCGTTCATAAATTGTGCCATCCTTTAAAAGCGAGAAAGAAAATGCAGTCAAGGTTGGAGAGAATTCAATCTGCTGGACTCATTAATCTCTTGCTAATCTTAGGATTTGTTCAATAGCCAAATCCAGAACACCATGACTCAGCGATTTCTTCATTCATACATCTTGCTACTTCAGTATACTATACATATTAAGGGAGCACCAGTGTTATCTCTCAAAATTCATCAGTGACAGAGGGACGCACTGTTAATCACAGGCTGGAGTGACAAGTCAGCCGATGCTTTGTCTGCCGACACATCCTGAGCCTGGCCAGACACATCAGAGAGAGAGAGAGAGAGTAGTATGGGGGAGATGAACGATTTCCCAGTCAAGCTTAAATGGACCAATTGCAATTAGGACATAGCTGAATTACAGATATTGAGGCAGAATGACTAAGAGCTCTTTCAAAATGAGTTGTGCCAACGTGAGCATCACCCCTGGGGAAATCACTCAATGTGTATTTCAACTTAATTGAGTACATAAAGATGTGAGGATGGGGGATTGCAATAAAGCTGCAGATAACGTGGAAGTAAGAAAACAAAAATCTGTCTTCTCACAGGCCCTGGTATTTCGGGGCATCCGGCCATGCTGACTTAGCTGCTTCAATACTCAGAGTGCAGATTCTTATCTTATTAAATTAGTGCATCACTACTGCCCAGAGATAACTGCTTCTGTAGCATGGGACCAAGTTAGAGAGGTGTTAGACCTCAAAAAAAAAAAAAAAGAAACCAGGGTTAAATTAGGTTTTATAGAGTTGAGGCCTCCGCTGAAACAGCGATACAGCTGTCACATTTGGACTGCACAAATGATTAGTTATGACTTAAATAGCCATGATATGTGCGGGTACATGAGTAAATTGCGGCAAATAAAATAAATTGATGATGATTCCAAATGACTATCATATAATAAAAAAATAAAAGAACACTTGCCTAAAACAACTGAGAACAAAGTGCCTAATTTAGGCAAAGGCTAACATAAACAGAATATTCCATACACAGTGTGATCTGCCTTGAAATATATTAAAGACCATCTGGTGAACCTGGGAACTGTCACAGTAAATGAGTGAACCATGTCTTCTTTCTTAACCTACAGGAATATAATACTGAATAACCATCAATGTATTGTGTAGCCCTAATGTAATAATATATTACTTTTTTATTATGTAGCTCTAATGTAATAAATATAATGACTTACATTTTTTAAATCTCATTATACTGTACATCTGAGGGTTAAGGGCCTTGGTCAAGGGCCCAACAGGGGCAACTTGGTGATGCTGGGATTTAACCCTGGGACCTTCTGATCAGTAGTCCAACCCACTGAGCTACCCCTGCGCTACTACCCCTGAGCCATACTACCCCACTGTGCCACCCCTGCCAAATACAAATAAAATACTTATTTGGCACAACAATATAATTCTGCTGTAGAATTGTATAATTCTGTTTTATCTGATGATGTACTACTATATTATTATCAGATTCTCCCAAGTTCATGAACACAAACGATTTGGACACACAAGATCAGTCATATCTCAGACCTGCAGACTGTTCAGTAAGCCCTATCATTACTATGGTGACATTCTTTTGCTTTTGATATTACTTTCATACCAGAGTAAACAGAAATATGCACATAGATTAGATATGGAGTATGGGACAGAATATCAAAGCTGTCAGAAGCCCAGGGCTGCCAAAGAAACAGTGAGGGGGAGGGGACTATATTCTGCATTCTGTGTTTCTGGTCAAATATTAAAATAGACATGCAATCCAATCCGATGTCAAAAGCCTACTTGGTTTCCATGCATTAAAAATTAAATAGGCACAGAATCAGTCTGATAGAAAAAAAAGTGAGATTATTTCCGTTGTCCATTGGTGTTATTTTGTTAGACAAGAAGGTGACATCAAATACACTGCACATTCACACTGGGAGGAAGGAAAGAAGGAAGCAGAAGCAAGGGCTTGTAGATTGGTGCTCAGTGGGAGATTATTCATGCTCCGCTCCTGCGCTACTGAGTGAGCTTGAGCAGAACGAATGGCAGCAGAAATCATATAATTCACACAAAGCATCCATACAGAGTCCTGGGACACATTAATTTTCAGCACTGTGCATTGGGAATCCTTATCCCTTCTCCATAGTAATCAATTTTTCCCTTCTGCAATAAGTTGTTCATACAGTTCATGTACACATCTGCACACACACATACCAACTGGGTGTAGAATCTAATGGTTCGACTGGTACATCGAGTTTTTCTGTGTTCTTTTTTTTTTTTTTTTTCCAAAATCATCCATGTAATTTTCTATGTAAAACTATATGAAGCATAAAGTGGTGTTGAATGGATTAGGAGTATTGATCCACTTTAAGATCAGAGAGTCAGATATGAAGCTCACTGGACAAATAAAAAAGATGTTAACTAACATGAGAGATTACTGAGTGCTTGTGAGGCACTGGATGTTGCATTGATCGCGTTCTTTCATTGATCTCCAGTATATGTTTCAACACAGTCATGGTCATGGTGGATTCAATTAATTAATTATTTTTATGTTGCATGTATGGGTAAGATTCAGAATTCCTACACACACACTTCTGAGTCTAAAGATATAACTCCAACCATTTTGGCTTTTTACATTACTAATGGCCACAATAACACTCTGTCCATGCAAAAGCCCTTAAAACAAAACAAACACTACCTAATGCTGACCCACTTACATTTGATGTTTGAGCTCTTGCCAAAGACTGTTCAGACAATCCTGTTATTGGAAAAGAGACTGTCAAAGTAAAAATAGCTCAATCTGAGTGCTATCTACTTAAGACCCCATGCAGCCTTCTGATTGGCTCAGTCTGTCTGTGCTGTTTATCAGTCTTGATGCAGTTGCATCAAAGCACTGAGTCATTAGCACTACGGGATTGATGCTGAGTAATTTAATGCTTTTGGGGTGTACAAGAGAAGAAAAGAGGAAAACCTGATAAGAATCAGTATGAGATCAAAACCCATCATGGGGCAGCTGCCTTCATCAACCTGAACAAACATCTTTTACATTCTCTAGTAACCTGAATAATAGCAAAACAGAATGTGTCATATTTAAAAACCCTGTGGATAGTTAATGAGCAATTTATGCACCGTCTTATCTGATACCGTCAATATACAATCTATACCAGATACTTTTCTGCATCATACAGTTACATCATTTCATTATTCACCCTTAATGTTTGGTGTATATATATATATATATATTAGTGTCATAGCCTGCAAGCGGACTTACCTGTATTCTGAACCGCATTCAAGTAGCTATCATCACCAATCACCTGCAAAAAGGATGTGCAAAGAGTTCAGAGGCAGGAAGCTGACAGAATTAAGGAGAAATGTTCAGCATGAGCTGGTGCTTGTTTTCCCCCCCCCCCAAAAAAAAAACCTGAGTTTTATCTTCTTAAACGTGACACACATTTAAACAGCAATGCGTTCTGTCTCTACCCACGCTCTCTCACTCAGCAGCAGCAGCCATGAGAGGCTTTATGGCAGAACTACAGACAGGATAATAGATGATATCTGCTAAATATTTAACTTGGAACATTTTATAGTTGCTTTATCTTGTACTGAGGTGTAATTGTCATATGACACATAGAATGTTTTGGGTGCCTAGCTTCAATGCATTTTCTTTCACTGTTAAATGAAGATAGTTCCACAACAATGTGCTACCTACAGTATATGATGACTGTATCAAATGTATGTTTCGTCATCCTGTTCCAGTCGGTGAAGAATAACAGGAGTTTCAGCACAGGCTGTAGCACTGTATCAGCATTGTGTCTAAATTCATCATCAAATGTACAAAGTACCAATCAAATATAATTTTTAGTGACATTCTTTATTCAAGTGATGAACTACAGTACATACTGTAACAAATTTTTCCATGAATTAAATTTAGTGAGTGCTCTGAAAGTTTTCGTCACACATATCATTCACGTCATATGCAGGTTAAAATCAGGAACGTGCCAAAGATAAAACAGTTGCACATGCAATGGACCATAGTGGTGGCTGTAAACCTTAGCTGTGAAACTCTGCACATCCACTACATAGCCCTGACCACACTTTAGGATTATCACCTATTCCACACTCTCTAGGATTAACTTATTTGGTGTCCTTCAACAGTGACACTGTGCGCAAATGCTGGCTACATGGCTACAAAACCAGCATGATTTTACTGATATTTGTATAACCTCGTTTTTTGGAATCTTGGTGCCAGACAACCCAATAAATTCGGAACAAAAAGTTATCACTGGTTGCAATAGGTGTTCAGGGTTTACTCACTAAATTTGAAATATAGCGGGACACAAGTATGATAATACATATACAGCAATTTAAATCTCAGGTTCAGTGATGATCACCAATGTGACCTTGGCTGAACACATTGCATTCATAAATTATTTCTTGATTGACACTCTTCAGTGTCTAATTTTTTATTTGGACAGCAATCTCGATTATTTGAGGCTTTGTTTATAACTGAAGTAAATGCACAGACATACAGTACATTTAAGCCTTATTTAAGCTGTCCACCACAGACCATTAGATATTCTGTTTTTGTACTAGCACATGCAGGCTCCTTCATAATTTACTTATTATTGTCTCCACTTTGTAGTAATTTACCCAACATGCAGCCACACATTAGTCTGCATGTCTGTAGAGCAAAACATGAGAATGACTTGATTAATTTACCATGCTGAAGTACTTTAGGGACTGAGTAAGGCACCGCCAAGCTAATTGTGTTACATACAGATACAAGACTCAGTTATGAGCGCTGATATTTGTGCTCATATCAACACACTGTGGCCAGTTAAATCCATAATTGCATCTGTCAATCTTCTACCAAAGCAGCAGCTGGGGCCAGGCACTGCCAGCTGTGGTACATCCTGGCAGCAAAGAAAATACACCTAAGGAGAAACCTTCTTATTAAAACAGTGTCTTGGGTTGCTCCTGATGTGGTAAATTACACCACATTAATTGTGATTTTACTGTCACCCTAAGCATGTGCTGAGGTTATAGTTAACATTCTACAACATCCTGTAGTGTGAAGTTATATTTAAGAGATATTAAAGAATATAAACATTACATGATTGTAAAAACAGAAAATTAAGAATGAAAAGTCACAAAGCACAAAGCGTTTGAAACCTAATGAAATGCATCACTGCTGTACTACTGCTTGATTCTCTGATCAAATAAAAGACAAATCTATGAATACTGACAACGATAGATGGAAAAAGATATATAATTAAGAATATCCTTTGAATTGCAACGTCTCTCGGGTCCCCAGATTGATTTTAGCAGTGTAGAATCACCATAATGATTACACAGAAGGTATATTACTTATTAATATCACTTTGCCAACAGATGTTTGGATACAGATGCTATGTCGTCTAGGTACTGAAGGACTACAGATGAGCTACAGATTGCACAGAGATTTCATTTGTTGATTGAGATTTATCTAGGAGATTTGTTGTGCATGAATATTCAGTGATGCCCTTGCTATTATGGACTTTATTGTATATAAAACCTACCTACCTACTGTATATTTTAGCCCCTACTTACAATCAATTAGGTAAGAAAAGCATGCATGCTCTAAATGTCTCCAGTGTAGCATGGTCTATTTTGTCTCCTCTTTTCAATAAGCAGTGATATATTCCTGTGCACACCCATTAAAAACATTATGAATGTAGGTCATCTTTGCAAGGGTTTCATAGCCTGTGGGCTAGTAATTGAGATTGAGACAAAAACCATCAAATAAAATAATGTATTTAAGCATTCAAAGTACAAATATTTGTTTATGAGGAGATGCTTTCAAATATAGGACAATACAGGACACCTGAATTATCTGCACTCTATGATCATCGGTTAGCCAATGGAATTCTTGATGACCAGTAATAATAATATGTAGGAAACACTGATGCTGATAAACAACCTCCTGGTATATAAGGAACATTTCCTCTGTACAAGCCGCTTGTTCCTGTTCCAGAGGGTGGAGGCGACGCCTGAATCCATTCCGGTGCTTTACTGAACAATGAGATACGGGATACACAGTAACAAGCTGCAGTGTGATGAATGAAACAGACACTTTCCGTATCAAGTGCAGCCACAATGCGTCAAGAGAGGTGTAAAAGCGGTAAAGTGTCTGAATGGTGCGCTGTGCGGATGTCCTTTTATTTTCTCTCTCCGTGGTACAGTAGGGAGCAGGAGATGCTGTCTGTGGGTGCAGTCTTACCTCCGCCAGCGCGGCCAGGCAGCAGAAGCAGGCGCTGATCAGGGCGACGGTCCCCCACGCGCGCGACTCCATCCCTATCTCTGAGCGCCGAGCGCGTGCATGGTCCAGCTCTCCAGCACACTCCTGCAGTGAGAGCTCGGATTACCTCCGAGCCAGCGTGGATCTGATCGGGCTTCTGCGTCTAGAGTTCTGAGAGGCTCGGCTCGTGGGCGCGGCTTAGAGTCGTTAATTTTCGACGCTCCTGGAGCCCTCCTCTCTCATCCACTAACACACCCCCTCCGTGCTCCTTCTCACCCCCTCCTGCAGCAGGTTAATGCCTGATGGCTGATTGCTGATGTGTCGTGTCACGCGTCATGTACACACACACACACACACTCAGACACACACACATGCTCCAAATGTCCAGATTACTCGCTGTGAGCGTGACGGCCCGTAACAGCCTACAACGTTCGTTAAAAAAAAAAGAAAAAAAACCCTGAGACTACACTACCTGCCTCGTACTCACATGTTTTATTAGGTATATAAACGCAAATAAATTAATTATAAACATATTCATGATCACGACTAAATTAACCCAACTTCTGTGCGGGACTTCAAAACGGTTTGGAATCCAAATAGATTTGGTTTAATCTTTACAGGGCCATTGCTACAGTACCAGTGTCACTACCAGATAATAATCGCATCTCTTAAATCATCACAACTGAGCTACAGAACTGATAGGATTGAATTTTGCCTACCTTTGAACTTGGATACCATTCCAATACCAAGCATGATTATGTTGCTAATAAAATGGCCTCTAAGTGCTAAGTGTAAGTAATGCGTTCTTGTCCTACCTTTGGCAAAAGTCTAAACATCTGGCTACACCACTGCATTTCCAAAATAAAAAGGTTATATTGTAAAATAAATAAATTAAATTACTGATTTATTTCCAAGTTAATTTCACCTCAGGGTCTCTGTGCATGGAGTTTGC
>JAOVVB010000052.1:12067495-12077834 GCA_028570985.1 Heterobranchus longifilis
ATACATGTAAACCTGTTTTAAGAGACTCATTAAGCAATATTAGCAACCTTTAAAATGGCATAATAGGACCACTTTAACTAACTAATGGTTTTCTTATGGACACTAAGTTGTTTAATCCCAATTTTGTGAGTTCTCGTTGTACTGTGCATGTGGAGATGCTCTTACTTTCACTGCTAACAATAACTGTGATTTCCACTGGTGATATTTTTACAATGCAACTTTAACAGTTTTATCGATTTATTGTCGAACAGTTCTGTATGTTCTTTCCATCTTTGGTGGGCATCAGTGAGCATCAGTGAGCCTTTGGCACCTGCCCCTTGTTGGCCAGTTGTCCTTCCTTGGACCAATTTTTATAATTTTTCCCAGGCCGGAAAGAAAACAATTTCCAATCCTATGAAGAACTTCTATGGAAGCTAATTCCAACCAAAACTAATTCATCCCATTCCACATTGGAACCAATAAGAGGGATGAAAACTGCATCTCTACTACACACTGGGAATACCCCATAAATCCTGCTGTTTTGGAGATGCGCTGACCCAGTCATTTAGCCATCAGAATTTGTTCATTGTCAAAGTTATTCAGATGCTACTATTTGCACATTTTTCCTGCTTCCAACACTATAATTGTGAGAATAGCCTGTTCACTTGCTGTCTAATACACTATATACCACCCCTTGACAGGTGGCACTGTAATGAGCCTATCAATGTTATTTACCTGTCAGTGATATTAAAGTTATGGCTGATAACTTAAATACACTCTTTTGTTGTTTTTTTATGTCCTGTTTTCCTGCGTATAAATATGAGATTGGACACATGCAAACTTCTACTATAATCCCTTACTATGAAAATGCAAAGAGCTTTCACCCCAAAAGAGAGAAATATTTGTTAACCTAGATACATCAGGATAAGGATATAAAAATACAAAAGCACAAAAATAGCATTACATTTTCCAGGGATTGGACGCATGAGCACAAAGTCCTCTACACAGTGGGAAGTATGGGAAATGAAGGGGAAAAAATGAGCCCACATATCTTTATTTTAGACCTGCAAAATATAGTTCTTTCTTGTGGGTATCAAATTTTAGAATGAACGAATTTTAACACAGAAATATATAAAGCTATATAAATGTAAAACAACTTAAAATGTTATGCATTGAGTAATGCACCAAGATTGCTCTTCAAGTATCTTCAATCTTGTTAGACTGTGCTTTTATTTTCTTCAGGCAGCTTAGAGAGTCAAATGCTGTATTTTATAATTACAACAAACTCTTATTCAAAACTGTACACAACAATTGTTGACAAATAACTAACAAAAAATGCAGCCATATGACAGAACAAACAACAGCTGGAAGCCCATAGGTGACCTTTCCGCTAGTGGCATTCACACAGACCGATTCAAACAGCTCTCCCACACCACCATGAATATATTCCCTCCTCAGATCATGCATTCATCCCCCCACTCGTTTGACCTCTTCACTAATATACTGCATTATATGCTCATCATCGCCTCTTTGCTTCAGTAATTTGCTCCCTCAACGAACATTGCTTTTAATGGAAAAGACAGAATCTTCTACATTTTCTACAGATACTGCCGTTGTCATAGCAACACAATGGTTAAATTGCTGGCAGCCCCTCCGACTCTTATTGCAAATTTAAGGACTGTTCAGACACAACAGTTTCTGTGCTGAGGGTACCGTTGTGACAATACAAAAAATATAACCCGGCAGGTGTTTAAGAAGCTAAATGTTAAAACATGTCGAAAGGTTTTGAACAAAGCAGCAGGAAACCTGCAGTTAGTCACTGAAGATCTCGGTGAATCACATAAGAGCACTGGGTAATACAGCTAAAAATACAGCTAAGTCTTTGTCGAACACACTAACACGTACAGCATGTATTACCATTGTTTGTTGTAACTCCCAGGCCTGAAAGAAAACAATTTACAATCCTATTAAGAACTTCTGTGGAAGCTAATTCCAACCAAAACTAATTCATCCCAAAGTTGACATTGGAACCAATGAGATGGATAGAAATCATAAAGTAAGGGAAGAATCTCTGAAGACATATACACATTTATGCCAAGAGGTAATTGTTCTCTAATGCTTCTGCTTTAATGTCTATTATAGCCTACATCACTCACTCACTCACTCACCTCTTATCCTGTACAGGTTCACAGGAGGCCTTGAGCCTATCCTAAAGTACTCGAGGAAGTAGGTGGGATACAACCCGGACTGGGTTCTAATTTGTTACAGGGCACAATCACGCACACCTTCACTTACAGTACACACAATGGGCAATTTGGAATGACAGTGGTAAGAAACCAGATTGCGCAGAGGAAACCCACCAAGCACAGAAAAAACATGCAAACTCCATACACACAGACCCGAGGTGGGAATCAAACCCTTGGCCCAGGAGGTCTGAGGCCACAGGGTTAACCACTACATCACCATACCACCTAACCTACATAAATCCTTGTCAGAATCAATGGAGACTGGACACAACGTAGGCATATAGGCTTAAACAGAGAAAGCTAGCCAGGCAGACATACATTAATAACAAACAGTGCATTACATAAATACATCAAATGTACATTCTCGCTAATGTTGTCTGAGGGTTTATAAATGCTGTACATAATTATTGCAGGACTAATAAACCATATCCAAATTTATTCCAAGTTTAACATTCATACACATAAAAAATTTTCATGCCCTTTGAACATCCATGCTTTTTATAACAAAAAATGACTTTTTCATCAGAGTCCTATTAAAATCTACAAACTCCTAAGTGAAGTTTGTACCATAGCCTTCATTATCCTCATCTGTCCCGAGCGTGAAGGCAGATGAGAGGCAGATCATTTATCACTGGCAGCCGCAGGGCGTCTGAATGTTGTTGTGTGATAGTGTTTGAAGCAGGGTGAGCTGTGGAAAACACAGGAGGTTTCATGGATATTTTTCCTGTTTTTAATCTCACCACTGATGCGATTACCATTGCATTAATGTCCTTAACCAGTCATGATGTCCAAAATAGAAAAATTTTCAAGTGATCCAATGAGAAAGATATCAAGGGAAAAATGAGAGCATTTTATACAGTATTTAAAATAGAATTAACTTATGCATGGTGATTGGCTTGCTTATTTCCAAATTTTTTCCATGACAGGGTTTTGAAATTTTCCTTAAATGAATCGTTAAAAGATCCTTTGTACTTCACAAAACACTTCATGGTTTCCTTTTCAACAAACTTCACATATTTTTAAGTTCTTTTTAGCCAACATACATTTAAGCAGATAACAATGGCAGTGAAACACATTTTTTAAGTTTAATTTGAAAAAACAAAACAAAAAAAAAACACTTACTGTCCATGCTTTACTTACCAGTACCAGGTTTCTGGTATTTCCAGTTCTAGATTTGAATAAAAATTGTGGTCAAATGTTGGGCCAACTTTCTTTTGGTTGGTGTGATGCTACCACAAAAAAGCTGATCACTTTCTTATAAAAATACATAAAAGTTTCTTCTTATACTAAAGCAATTTATTACATTAATTTGTTTTATTAAGGAATAAGATTTTGTATTTAACTGTTGTGGAACATAAAAAAAACAAGGTTTTGCTATGATATAGTACAGCAGCTAGAAAAAGCTTGCTAAACTAAAAGGAATAGCTTTACCTCACTCAGGGTTTCACAGTGTGGCCACAGAAAATATACAAATATTTCTCTATAAACACAATATAAGGATTATACAAGTCTATTTATTTAATCAAATGAATTCATTTTTAGTATAGGATAATGTGAAGTGTCTGCTGTACATGTTAAATAGCTGTTACCATGGAAATGAAGACGCATCATAATAAATCAGATTTTTCTGATAGCCAGCACTACTGTCTGAGGGGTCACTGGAGAGATGGATTATACTAAACAATAAATTAAAAAACTAATTGTTTTTAATTCCACATTTTCCATAATTTCATCTCATAATCATAAGTGTTTGTGTTTCCTGACACAGTGGGAACCGCAGTGGACTTACTGGCTTGCTAATTAGTCTGCCAAGTGCAGCCTGTTCCCTGAAGTCCTGCTGAAGCACTGTTTATTTATGCTTTTCTAGCAAATCCACACCTGACCTTCCATGCTGCTGCCATTGAGCAGAGCGAGAGAGAGAGGGGGGGGTTCTTTTTTTTTTTATTGCTGTACTTATTTGCTATCTGCATCCAAGCTCTGGCAATACAAATAACGGTAATAATTGTCATGACGATTAAGCAACTGCTGACCTTTGAGGGGAGAGAGAGAGAGAGAGAGAGAGAGACTTGCGGTCAGAGGTCGCCATCTAGCGGTTTGTTTAAATTAAAGAAAATGTGCATGAACACGAAGGATCAGTGTGGTCCTGATTTATCTACAAAACTATATATTATAAACAACAACGGGCTGTTTTAATCTAATTACACCCGAAACACTACACTATACAAAAGCCGTTCTGCTCTATCACACAGACGCATATTGAACGACATTGCATTTTTATTTTATTTATCTTGAGCTAAATGTTTGAGATACAACTGTTATTTAAATATAAGCTTAAAGTAATCGTTTAAGTTGGGTAAACAGCTTCCATACACCTAATAAATAACCTGACGAGGCTAAACCCATTACATCGCTGCTCTATCTTTAACAATGTACCACGAACAGCTCCGGATGTTCCACCCTTTTTATAGTGACGTCACGATTGACATGGCGTTCAGCAACACGTTATACGCGTGCCGCTTGATTGACAGTAACATCGACCAATCGTTACGCGAGAGCAAACTGCTATGGCGACAGTCGCCCGTCTGCTGATTTGCAACCCGCCGAAACAGCATCGGGGAAGAAGGAGGCCTTCGATCGGTTCGCCATGGACTGTTCCAGGATCAGTGCGGTTTAAATAGGACTTTAACTGTAGCGCGGTGAGTAAGAATACTGTCGCCAACTTTCATCTGATTCAAGCCTAGCGTTGTAAATCATCACTGAAGTGTGGTTCATAGGAAACCGTATCACATATCAATAAGACCCCCTTCCCAGCTGAGGCTTTGGCCTGCACATAAAAACCAATGGATTATCTGTCTCTCTAAAGTGTGCTCCTATGGGCTTGCACTTTCGAATGAGCTACTTTTGCACTTTAAAAAGTGTGTCCGGTCAGTGAGCGTTTAGCAGGTTGTTATAGACAGCAGTCTAACTATTGCATTTCCTCTGAAGGCTCTGGTTTACTAGACAGGTTGAGTTTCGGTATTTCCCTTGTTACCTAAAGCCCACAAGCTTGGTTATCTGTGGAGCTGGGAGTTGATCCCAAAAAGAATCGATTCCATGACTCTCGAAAAATCAAGAGTCGACTCAAAGTAGATTCAGCGCTTCACGATGTTGATAAATAAGGAAATTCTCTCATGGGTTCGAACCCACGAATTCCTAAAATCTCGAACTTTCGTATTCTCGCACGCCTTTGCAGCGAGCATAGTAAATTGTTTATGCGGTTAACACACTATACTGAGGTGTGTTATGTAAAAGTGACTTTTATAAACATGTGAGAAGGTATTGAAACTAACACATTCTTTCATATTTCTAGTATTTTATGGAGGAATCAGACACTGGTCTGATTGGTCACACTTCAACAAAGCCATCTAAATAATTGGTGTAGTTACTGGGATTTTTCAAGAAGAAAACCAAGGAAAACCTTGCAAATGGATCCATCCTCTGGAATGCACATGCCTGTTCCTCAAAACAGTGAGGTGGTCCACGTGGCTGTCGGGAATCCTATCTTAACAATGTACCAGCCTCCACCGCAGGGCCCCAATATTGCACAGATCATCACACAACAAGTCATACCCCAAGAGGTGACCTGTCAAACTGTACCACATTCAATTGCTTCACAAGTTCAGATCGCATCACAAGTGCAGGCTTCATTGCACGTCCATGGTCATGGACGGGGTCAATCTCAAAGTCACAGCCAGTCGCAGAGTCATGTGCAATCCCAAAGTCATGTGCAGTCACAAAGTCACATGCAGTCTCAAAGTCATGTACATTCACAAAGTCACATGCAGTCTCAAAGTCATGTACAGTCACAAAGTCACTTGCAGTCTCAAAGTCATGGACAATCACAAACCCATGTGCAGTCTCAAAGTCATGGACCATCACAAGTTCATGTGCCACAGAGCTCATCACAAAGCGAGAGTGTGGCAGCATCTCAGGATGGTGCCAGATCATCACTGCAGGTGCCCTTTGCAGAGGTTGCTTCTCTGTTGGATCCTAACATGAAGAGCTCTAAAGCCAGAAAGTACCATATCCATTATGAGGAAGTGAAGCGAAGACTGGAGCCACCTGAGAAGATGTCACTCAGATCTCTAGCTGCCTACACTAGAGTAAGTCGGGGTCCAGCCAGTAAAAAAACCCTCCTGGAATCGCTGAATGTGTTTGGCCTGTCACCAAGCACTAACACAGCAGTGTCTAGTACGTTCTCCAAACTTACAGAAGGTGAGGTCTATTCGTCTATTAAAACCATGAAAGAAAGTTTGATATTACAACTGGTTTGTTGTTTAATCATTGAAGCAGTCTTTTTTATTGACATTTTTTTTAAACAGTGAATTTTTGTCATTTATTTTTACACAGGTGACACAGCAGCACTCTGTAAAGACATGAAGGACTTTTCCTTACAGTATGTGGATTATGAAAATATGGCAAAACAGTTACTGCCGGAGACAAACCAAGTTCAGCACTGGTCAAAAATAATTGAGACGAGGTAAAATGTTGTACACTAGAATTTGGGCAGATAGCTGACCTTATTTTTCTCAATATTTAAAAGATGAGGCGGCACGATGGTGTAGTGGTTAGCACTGTTGCCTTGCACCTCCAGGGTCCGGGTTTGATTCTTGTCTCTGTGTGCATGGAGTTTGCATGTTCTCCCGTGCTTGGTGGGTTTCCTCGGTGAACACAGAAACATAGTCTGTGCATTTTACACATACAGCTCTTATCTTGTCAAATTTCTGAAATATAATTAAAAGCATGAATGATGTTTGACATAATTGCAGCTCTCCCTATGATGGAAGGAGGAGAGACTCTGATGATTAACTCAGCTGTTTTAGCTATGTGCTGCAGGGTCTTGTGGTTCAAGATGGTGCAGTTCTGAAACCAGCCAGTTATACAGTTGCTCAGGATGCTCACTACAGTCTCTCTGTAAAATGAGCTAAAGACACGAGCAGAGAGATATTTTTTTCTGCTGCTTTGTCACCTGCTCTTAGAAAAGAGTTTTGGGATCTCAGCACTGCTTTGCACCTCTGCAGTCATCCACGGCTTCTGGTTGTATCACGTGATGATGATCTTGAAGACAGTAATGTCACTGATGAACCTGCTGATGCAGATAGTCACTGATGTCATTTTCTGCTCTAAGTTTTCCTTACAGCCCTATACAGGTCACAAAGCACCTCTTAACTTAGCTTTGCTTGTAGTGCTAAGTCTTTAACACTAGGTACTGTACACATTAAGTTCAAAGATTAAGTGCTGTTAGGAGCATCCCTAATCAGCTTAAAAAGAGCCTGACATTTTATTACCCGCACAAGACACAATTTCCACATGATAATTAACAGTAGGCAAACATAGAAACGTTGCAAATCTAACAACATGACTCGTGGCATTACAACATTATTTTCTGGCCTTTCCTGATTGGTTGGTCCAATATACTATATCAGTATGTGGTAATTCTGAGTGTGCCGATAATTATATATTTCTCAGTTCAGACTTGTACTGGGTTGAAAGTGATTTATAAAATGTAGTATGGTCGACAATTTTCGGATCAATTGTTATAATGCTCATTCAGACTTAAACCCAAAACCTTAAATTTCAGTGAAACTTATGTAAAGGTTTTTTAAAGTCAAGTGTCTCAATTTTCACACAGTGAAAGATTACATTATTAAAAGGCAAATAGTGGAGTGACAACCTTTGGCCTTGTCCTGTGAAATCATCATTTACTGACCTGGAAGCTGACGACCCATGTGGAGAAACAGACACACACACACCTTACATTCACTATTACAGCAATTCAGTATTATTCTCTCCATAGACAGTGACATTGCTGAGACACTCTTGTCCTCCAGCTGCATGTAGAGACACAAAAAGTGCAGTGCAATCACAAAAAAAGATTTTATGTTTAAATTTATAATAAATTATTAAAAATAATGATAAATTTTGCATTATGTGTTTTTTATTATTAATCTACCTCTTGCTTCTGGATATTTCCCCACGTCTGGGATCTGAACTAGCTGTTCACATCCCTGTATACTTTAAAATAAACATAATGTTTAATTAAGCAAAAAGATAAAACTACTGTTTAAGTTGTAAGGTAAATTCAGTGCTTCATTATTTCATATCAACAGACAAACCCAAACAGCCTATGTCTCGTGCCCAAACAGATACACACTCCTCGCTCATATGCTGATGCACCACTATAAACAGTCACACTGCTGACACACTCTCATACTCAGTAAAGACAGTGCAAGATCACAAAAAAAGATTTCATGTTTCAAAGTGGTAATTAATCAAATATCACCAATACATTGAGTATTTTGAATTATGTATTTTTTATCTATTCCTTGCCTCTGGAGATTACCGCATGCCTGGCCCTGAGCTTGCCGCCATGATGAAAATCGGCACCAGAGTGATGAGAGGACAGGACTGGAGGTGGGGCAATCAGGTAGGTAATGATGCTGAACAAAGCAAAGCTGTGTATTTTAATGAAGGTTTACGATACATGACCTGTGTGTGTGTGTGTTGCATTGTAGGACGGCCCTCCTCCAGGTTTGGGCAGAGTGATCAGCAATCTTACAAAGAATGGCTGGATCAGAGTGCAGTGGGACACCGGCAGCGCGAATAGCTACAGGATGGGCAACGAGGGCAAATACGATCTGAACCTGGCCGTGTTGAGTCTGTATTTAAAATTGTGATCTACATTTACATTATCAGTACTGATTGTTGTGTAAAAGAGCTTAATCATTTACATTTGAAGAGATATACAGTATCTCCTCTCTGAATGGTTACATAAATGTTGAATTTGAATTTTTGAATGTTAACATGAAATTGTGCATTCATGGAAAAAAAAATTCCTGACAGATTCCTCACAATCCAAGGTTTTACTGTAATTAATACATTTGATTTGCAAAAAACAATTACTTTTTAGCTATTGTGATTGATGCGACACAATTTTCCTATTTGATTATATTTAACTACAACTATTGCATATGTTGTAAAGGTAAATTCAGCTCATCATTTCAAATCAACAGAAAAACACTGACGTGGCACTATAAAGATCCACTATGACAACACTTTAGTATTATTCTCTCCATAGAGACAGTGACACTGTTGCGACGCTCTCATCCTCCAACTGCATGTAGAGACACTGCCTAGTCACAAAAACAGATTTTATGTTTAGAAGTATTACATCGAAGTAAATACATTGAGCATTTTGCATTATGTAATATTTATCTAATTCTTGTCTCTGGAGGTTTCCCCACATCCGGGCCTGAGCTCGCCGCCATGATGAATATCGGCACCAGAGTGATAAGGGGACAGGACTGGATGTGGGACGATCAGGTAGGTGATGACGCTGAGCAAAATAAAGCTGTGGAGGTTGATGGAGATTTACATCACCTGTGTGTGTGTGTGGCTGCATTGTAGGATGGCCCTCTTCCGGGTCTTGGCAGAGTGATCAGCGAGCTGGGGAAGGACGGCTGGATCTATGTGCAGTGGGACGCTGGCAACATGAACAGATATAGGATTGGCTTGGAGGGCAAATACGATCTGAAGCTGGCCGTGTTGAGTCTGTGTTTAAATCTACATTTACATTTAATTAATCAGTAGTGATTTTTGTGTGACAGAGCTTAATCATTTACATTCGAGCAGATACACTGTATCTACATTCTGAATCGTTACATAAATGTTGAATTAAATGTTTAAATTATTTATACTTGTTACTATTTGATTAGATATTATATATTTTTATTTATGTATTTTTTTTCTTTCACAGAGAGTCCAAAACCTGTAGTAACTATAAATCCTGATACACAGGTGTTCAGAGGGGAGAGAGTTACTTTCAGGTGTGACATACAGACAGGAGGAGACACTGAGTGGACATACAGCTGGTATAAGAATGATAAACCACACTACACAACACAGGATTTGATCATCAGCTCAGTGACAGACTCTGACAGTGATAACTACACCTGCATAGCGTGGAGAAATGACTCTCAGCTCTCAGAGTTCAGTGATGCTTTTACTCTCTCTGTAACAGGTGAGTGTTTTTGTCATTACTTGAACATGCTACCCTTTTTTCTAGTTTCAGATTT
>JAOVVB010000052.1:12077934-12107238 GCA_028570985.1 Heterobranchus longifilis
TGCATGGAGTTTGCATGTTCTCCCTGTGCTTGGTGGGTTTCCTCCGGGTACTTCAGTTTCCTCCCACAGTCCAAAGACAAGTAGATTAGGTTAATTGTTGTTCTCAAATTGCCCATAGTGTGTGAATGAGTGTGTGAGTGTATGTCTGTGTGCCATGCGATGGATTGGCACTCTGTCCAGGGTGTACCCCGCCTCGTGCCCTAAGTTTCCTGGGATAGGCTCCAGGCTCCCTGCGACCCTGAATACAGGATTAAGCGGTAATGATGATGAGTGAGAGTAACATACATATGACATATGAATAAACATGATTTAAATTTAGATGCATTTGATACTGACTATGGTTTGGCCCTCCAGGACTGGATTTGAAGACCTCTGGTTTAGACAATCTACTGGGTGATATAGACATTGATAATTGACAGTGCTGGAAAAAACTAAATTACTTTGTGTTTTCGCTCTCAGGAATTATCTGGAAGAGATGCGTAAAGTTTTCAAAGACCCCACTAACAGCCGCTTGTTCTCCAACGTCACGCACGGCCTCGGTAATGGCATGATGGATGTTGCCCTTGACATCATTGATACTGTCATTGACCGGCAGATCCGCATCCTCTCTGGGAACACAGATCCCAAACCTGAGCCACCTATCAGGAGGATTCGAAAACGCACACGAAAACCAAAGACTGCCGTTGAGGATGGCAAACCTAAAGAGAAGGCCAAAAGAGGCAGAAAGAAAGGCAAACAGATGAGACTGGACACTGTCGAGCCACAGGGTCCACAAGCCACAGACATAGAGAGCAGCGTACTGACACTGGTTTCAGTAGGATATGAGACCATATCGAGTGGCCTCAGTGGCACCAGCACGGGTTTATCATAGTGCTGAGTGTGATGGATGTTGCAAGCACAACGTGCATGCTTAGTGTTGACACATTTTAGCTTTGTATTTTTTTTTTTCATCTGAATGTTCTATGTATTTTTGTTAGTTGTCTAAAATGTTTATATTAAGAAGGGTGAGTGATTTATATCATCTTTTTTTTATTATACATTATGTTTTTTGTTAGATTATTTTTTCTGTTAATGATAAACAAAATAAATGAAGATCAAGTATAAGCAGGATCTATAATTTAGAAATTTGTATAAGCAGGATCTATCATTTTGAAAGAAATCAAACCCAGTGTTTTGTGAAGTGCAGAGGGTGATTCAGATATTTAAAAAATGTTATTGAAATATGAAACATAATTTGGCCTCCTGCTATTGTCACCAGAGTCCATCTTATTTGGAATATTTCATAATTTTTAAAACAAAGGGGAATATTTTGAATTTTGGACTATTTATATATTTTTTTCTTTTTCATTATACTACATGCATATTTAAGGAATTAGTGGTCAACTGTAGATTGTATTTAGAAATGTATTCATACTGCTTCTACTGTATGTATGTGTGTATTAAATTTTTCATACATTTATTTTTCTGGCTTCCTATTTAATTGTGTTGTGTAGTCACTCTTATCACTCATTTTAGAATTTAGATTTATTTTAGTTAATTCTGTTCTGTATTATTTTTATGTGCTTGTATTTTTAACTCCAGAACATAACAGAGTATCTGAAGCGTGCAAATGTAAAAATCAATTTGTTTCCTGGCCAGCCACTATGTATTTCATGGCAGTACCATAGTGATTACCTATCATGCAAGAAGCTTTAAGGAGATTTAGGATTTGCAGTGTGATACAGAGGAGCATGACAAGGATTAAGAAAAGAACCTGCATGAAAAAAAAAAAAACAGCACAGCTCAAACACAGCGAAATAGCATGGCAGGGCTAGCTAATTCCTGGATGAGTTTGTTCATCACTATATACAGAATACAGAGGCCAGGATAAAACCGTGACTATTTTTTGTGAGATATAAGGTCTGAGGTCATGAGAATGTCTGTATGTAGTGTCTAGCACAGACTCCAGTATACAGAAGGGCTGTTGGGTACCACCGTCAGAGCACAACCTGTGTGAGTAACAGAAATATTATTAATCTGCAGTATATACAGGCATGAAAAAAAAGTTGGTTGCCAAAGATTTCTCATTTATGTCACATCAAGGTCTCACAGGCCTACATTTCTTCTTATAGAACTTGGTGCATTTTATTCATTTTTATTAAATCATATATTAATTTCCCTAACCTTGCATGATAACCCTAACCCTAAGCCCTTGCATGATAATATTCCTGTGCGTATTTTTTCTTTGCATGATTTTTCAGTTTTTCAGGGAAGCCTTTAGATTCACTCAGGGCTGCATTAGATGCTATCAGTGTGACCACAGAGCTGGTTGTAGAGGAACTTGAACCGCACTTGAAAACCGTGCTGACTGCAGTAGTACAGGGGAGTGAGTTCTTAGCTTCTTAACTAAAGCGAGAGAGAAAGTAAATACTTACTGGCATCCGTTTCATAATGACAGATTTCTGAAATGTGAATGTGTTTTTCACATTCCTCTGAGCAATATTGAGTGCGTGAGTGTGACTGTGCAAAAGGCTAAAGGTAGAGTTAAGACCATGTGGAAAGCAAAAAGACACTTTAAGCTTCATTTGTGTCTGTTTAAGGATTTGAGTGACATAACTGATTAGCCACTTGATGAATAGCTGTTTGGGGTGGCAGCACCTGTGTAAACATGATCCAGCCATGCCCTTAGTTCCTCATGTGTGTTCAAGTTAAGCGTGAATAGTTTGACAGATTGATGTATATTTTAGAGGTACATGGGTTATCACTAAACTTGGTGTAGAAAACCTAGTAATATATGTTGGTCTTATTCCCTGGAGATGTCCTGAGTAGTTTTGTGTGTGTGTGTGTGTGTGTGTGTGTGTGTATGTGTGCGCGCTCACATGCACTCTCCTCTATCAGAGACCAGCATAGCTGAGCAGGTGGTAAAAAGTGGCATTCTGCCAGTCCTGGCTCAGGCCTTGAGGAGGAAAAGCGCTCTCACGATGCACACAGCTAGACTGGTGGCTGAGCTTTCCAGGGAGGGTGAGCAGAGAGCCAGTGCTTCAAATAATTGCATATGAGGAGTCTGGTGCAGTAGGTATAACAACAGAATGCTATTATAGTGCTGAAACTATTTGCATTTTTCCATTCCTACGAATTTTTGCATTATTGCTTCATGCTTGCCTCAACATAATCTCTAACTACAGTTTAGCTGTACTGTAATATATACAGTGCTAACAGAAAGTTTTCAGAGTTGTGGTCTTACAATGGATTAAAAACCTTTTCCCCTCATCATTCTACACACAATACTTCACAATACACAAGACTGAAATATCACAAATGATGTCAGGAAATTAAAATGAAATTATGATCTATCATCTCATATTTATCTTTTGATCGCAAAACCAGGTCTCTTTCATGTATAGCAAAGCCAATTAATTGGTCTTGTCTTTTCAAAACTCTAAGAGGGGTTTGTGAAAATTTACCGAAACAAATCCTATCCTAGGGAGCCTATCCCAGGAAACTTATAGCACGAGGCGGGGTCCACTGGACAGGGTGCCAATCTATTGCATGGCACACATACACCACTCATACACACACTATGGGACATTTGGGAACGCCTATTAGCCTAATCTGCATGCCTTTGGACTGTGGGAGGAAACCGGAGTACCCGGAGGAAACCCAGCAAGCACGGGGAGAACATGCAAACTCCATGCACACAGAGGCAGGAATCGCACCCAGACTTTGGAGGAGCAAGGCGACCGTGCTAACCACTAAACCACCGTGTCGCCTTTGCAGATTTAATGTAGCTGTAGATGTGGTGTAGAGAGGTTAGGTTTTTCTAGGGTAAAAAAAAACCTAGATTATTACTTAAGCTCCTGGCTGTGTACTAATATTTTTACAATATGTCATGTTTACTCTCAGCTCCCTTTTGAGACTGGAATCGGATCCGCTGTTCTGAATCTGCTGCTCAGTGAGGACCAGGAGCTGCTGCTGCATGCTAGCCGAGCAATCGGGAGAATCTGCAGCGACAGCAGTGAGTGAATTTAAAGCCTCTTTCATCTCTTTTATTTCTTTACGTTATAAAATGAGAGAATGGAAAAATCTTTTCTCTACAAATTTTAGCGAAGGGTTGTAGTTATTAATGGTAATTAACTTCAAGAGCCTTTCAATACTTCCTCTTGAGGCAATGCGCACTTTCTTATTCCATCAAAGAGCTATTAGCCTGATTTATTTTTTTTTTTTTTTTTACATAATTATAGTTATAATTATACTGATGACTAAATTGTAGATGTTGAGCAGACAGACCCTGGTGCTAGTGACTGGTATTTGAATACTGTACAGATTTGCAGCAGACCAGGCTTTTGAGACTGGAAGCTGTCCCAAGATTAGTGTCTGTGCTTCTACAGTATTGTGAGAATGAGGCCATGATGAGCTCCTGTCTGTTGGCGTTGTGTAATCTGGCTGATATGGGTGAAGAGGATGGCTCTAGACATGTCTGGGAAAAGAGAAGCCACTTTGACAAGGATATGCATGTGTTCCATGGCACCTTGCAGCACTCGTTTGACCTTGTGTCAGCAGTGACAGTGGTTCGGCTAAACCAGCAGTCCCAGGGACAGTACTCGGTAAGTGTGGAAGTGGTTCAGAGATGCTCTACTCTTTTGTGGAAGAAACACAAAAAAATCATCTGATCATAGCAGGTTTTTAGTAATAGGCAAATACAATCTCATACAAACAACATGTAACTTTTTCACTGTGCAATTGTAAGTATACCAAAAATGAAGCCAAAAAAGGTGTGAAAAACAATAGGATTTCGATTAATAATAGGATGTGTATAATAATAGGACATTTGCTTATGCACAGCTCTCATAAGGAACTGCCACAGCATTTCAATTGGGGTGAGATCTGGACTTTACCTAGGCCATTCCAAAACTTTATTTTTTAAAATTTTTCAGTCATTCTGATGTAGATTAACTGGTGTGCTATAGATCATCTCCCTGTTGCAATACCAAATCTATATGTTACCAGAGTTAACAGAATGTTCATTGCTCTTTGTTACTGTATGTTGCCTTTTTTTTTTTTTGCTTCACACTAAACATAAGAAGGAATATACTGTAGGTGCTATCTGTTATTTCTATTGCTCTGTCTGTATGTCTTACACTATTGGACAGACAGAGGGCTAACCAAATTCACCAATTTGTATTCACAAAAAGTATTCACAATGCTGATCAAAAGTCTTGAGCCACCCTTATTTCTTTATACTGTGTTTTGCTTCCAATGAGCCAGCATTCTTGTATTTTTTTAATGTAGTCTTGAGGAAAAGTTCTCCAGTCTTCCTGAAGGACTTTTTTGCCAACCTTTTTGGTAAGGCTCTCATATCCAGTCTAGTCCTCATACCTAACCAGTTTTAGAGGAATGTTTTTTGTTTGTTAAGCCACACAGTGACCTGTGAATCATTCAATTATTACTGTGGCGACCCCTCGACAGGAGCAGGCGAAAGACTAAATTGTGATGTTGAATGCTGAGTGGTCATCTAAGGGTCCTACATCTCCCTCATCTCTCACTCATTGTCTATACTGCTTTATCCTGCATACAGGCCTGGAGCCTATCCCAGAAGACTTAGGGCACAAGCCGGGGCGGCATGGTGGCTTAGTGGTTAGCACTGTCGCCATGCACCTCAAGGGTCCAGGTTTGATTCTCGCCATAGTGTCTGCATGCATGGAGTTTGCATGTTCTTCCCGTGCTTGGTGGGGTTCCTCCGGGTACTCCGGTACTCCGGTTTCCTCCCACAGTCCAAAGACCTGCAGATTAAGCTAATGGGTTATGCTTAAATAGGCTGTATTGAGCAAATGAACATGTGAGTGTGTGTGTTTGCCCTGCAATGGATTGGCACACCATCCAGAGTGTTCCCTGGCTCATGGCCTAAGTCTCCTGGGAAGGGCTCCAGGCCACCCCACAACCCTGTACACAGGATAAAGTGGTAGGGAGTGAGGGACAGTGAGTAATATGAAGAAATGAAAGGTGGCTCATGACTTTATACACTACACAGTACTGTATTTTTAAACTCGCAAATTTTATGTCAATACAAAGACTTTCAGAGACTGAAAACACCAGACAAAAATATTAAAAGGTTTTCCTCATCATAATATGGCAAGAGGTTACAGGCAAATTTATTTATGTTTCATCAGTATGTCAAATGATTACAGAAATAAAATCCAGATTTTTTGCTTGTAATTCTATCACTCAAATACTTTTTATCTGAAAAAAGAATATATAATTCTAAAAAATGTAGCTTTTTATATGTTAAGTATGCCATTTCTTCATTTCTTAAAGAAAGACTTTTCTTATGTTAAGTATGATATTTCAGAACTGACATGTAAGTATGTTTTGCATGTTATTTCTGCTCTAGCTTTTCCAACTTGTCTGCTTCTCCTGTTCTTATTATTGCATTTCTTTTACCATTTATTTATAAATGTTGTAAAATATATTACATATTTTAAAGGAAACTGCAGGTTGTTTTGCTCAAGATGGTCTATGAGTTAGTCGCTCCCAGTCCATGCCACTGCTTGACCAGCTCTTGTGATTTACTGATCATTTCATTCCAATGCTCCAGCTCCCTGCCTCTGGCATACATAAATGGTCCAATGACCACCACTCCAAGTGATACTGTGGGGAGGTAAAATTGAAAAACAATGACTTGATTATAACAAAGGTGCTGTATCGTCAATAATTCTTATAGTAATATAAGTATTATTGGCCATAAGCTATTTGTACGAAAGGGCTGCAAAAATGTAAGTGCTACTGTATAACCAACTGTATGTCTATAAACAAATTCAGAAAACTTAGGGGAATAACAGTGCCACAGCCAAGCCAGAAGTTTTATCAGGTTCTGATAATAATTTTGTTTACTGTTTGCATGAAGTGGAATCATAACTTACTTGGTGACCTTTTCCTGGTACCCGGCTCTTCGGCAGGCTCTTCGAGGGCTACCTGCTGGACTTCCAGGCTCAAACATGCCGCATCTAGCTGCAGAGGGAGAAGCCTGAACGTCAGCTTCTCATTAAAAGTAGGGTTGCTGCCTCTGGTTATGGGTGTCCACTTTGTTTTCACTACCTGTGTGTGTATCTGCAGAGAAACTTGGACAGAAACATCTGTCCAAGTCATTTACTGGTGAAACATTTTACATAAAGAGTTACATTAATCAGATTATCTAGTTGTAAATTGGTGCTGTATTGTATATTTGACATTGCTGCGTCTCACCAGCATTGCTGGGACACTGAAGTCCTCGGGCTCTAAGCACAACCACAGTGAGGCGCTGTAGAGAGTTACTGTAGTTCAGAGACACTTGGATATTGCCATGCTTTGAAAGTGGCTGTATCATAACAGAGAATAGTATGGCACACAAACTTCAATCCACACCATTTAGCAAACCCCACTATTAAATAAGATAAGAAGGGAAGACAAATATTGGATGTAAACATTGGATCTTGTCTACCAGATCACTCTCAGTCTCAAGGTCTCTCCAAAGGACTTTGCCCGCTGACTTTTGCAGTTCGGAGTGTCTGAGAGGGAACAGAACATGGCCCACAAGGTGGTGTTTCTTCAGTCTGTCCACACTGCACAAACTCATGCGCAGAGTAAACTGGTCCATGCTGTTTGTAGATACCTTAATATAAAGTACAGTGAAACAGTTTCTTTTTACACATAGCCTGATTGTTGATGTTCACAATCAATCAATCAATCAATCAATCTTTGAAAAACTAGTTATTATATAAATATGAATTCCTTGATTTTTTTTAGAGCTGACTGAATTTCATATTTATGAGATGTTACCATTGCCATCTGGAAAATTAATTATTATTAATTATTTATTTTTAAAAAATTATTTATTAACATTGAAAAGCATCTAGCAATTTCAGTCATCAGTCTAAGTATAGCACTTAGTCATTTCTAAAAATGAAACTTTAACTAAATAACTAAAGGTACAGTCCAGTTATACGGTAATATAGTCTTATTATCTCCTGCATGTGTAGTCAATAGATGATAATAAATAATAATTTCAAAATATTACTCTTTACTAAAAAAGTCAATCAATCAATCAAACAATAAATAAACCCTCATCATGGAAAATATTGTTCATTGTGTTCATCAATTTAATCTCTCTAGGAAAAAATTATAATTTAATTATGCATTACAAAGTGGTCAGTGCAGCTCAAAGCAAACTTGAGAAACTTGAGAGTGCTTCTCTTTTGCACCTAATCACACAGTACGGACAAAACATTTACTCAAATGCATTGGATAATAATAATAAAAAAAAACCCTAAGGACACAGGACACAAATCTGTTATACCTGAAACACAAAGGTGTCATTGAACTGTGGGTGGCAGCCCTTGCACCGGGCCTTGGCCTGACGATGGTGTCGATCTTCAGATGGCAGCAGCTGCAGTTTGACCAATGTGGCATTGCTTTGGCACTGTGCTGGCAGGTTAGCAGCTTGAAGCAAGGAAACCACCAGCTGCTCTTGTTCCTGCTGATACTGCACAGCAAAACACAGGCGTACAGTGGAGCCACTGGGCTGTGCCCACTCACTTGGCTCTTCAGGAAGTTGGTACAGATCTGGCCTCAGGCTGCCCAGTGGGAACCAGCCTCCAGTAACAGAAAATCAGAGAGGGAGTGCAAATGGAGCAGGGAGACCAAGATAACAAAATGAGAATAGAGAAAATCCAATAATATAGCAATTAACATGGTTCTCACATTATTCTTAACAGGTCTCAAGTATGACTTACTGCCAATCGTTAGAGAGCCACGCTGGGTATGCAAATGTGGGTGCTGCTCCCATTGCTCCACCTCCTCCCTCTCTTTAGGCACTGCTGAATTGGATGAACTCTTGAAACTCGGGGGCAGAAAGAAGGGAACTTCAGCCAAACTATTGTATGATGCATGAGAGCAGAGTTAAACATACACTTTTCACTGGCCTGAAAAACTGTCATTGGGATGGTAGAAAGTAAGATCAGATACACACCCATAGCTGCTACTTTGTGTTGTTTGGAGGACAGGCGTGCATGTTGAAATAACTGGATTAGTGCTGATCAGTTGCCCATCACGTCTTTGGTTCTGTCTCTTCTTCCATAAGAGATACGCTGTCACGCCAATCAGCAAAAGAAAGAGAAGTACAGCAGACAGACCAATGGCCAATGCTACCATGGGATCTGATAACAAAAAATCAATGTTTGTTGCTATCACACAAAGTGCATCTGTGATTATTTCCAGTGGCTCCTTTGGGTGTAATGTTTATAATTTAGAAGCCTGAACTTTGGATCATGCTTTCTATTACTAGTGACAATATATGAATTGCTCTCTTCTCCGACATTATACTTGCCAGTGTAGGGGACAGACACTGACTCTAAATGTGGGAACATGACACATGTCAATGCAGCTAACAGATGGAAAGTTTAACCAGTGTGTCTGCCTACGAGCTTGGGCTCTAACAAGGTAAGGAAAAGAGAATGTCTTCCTGAGGTTAATGAGGCAAATGTGCCAAAAAATGTGTTGCAATTGTTGCCAAATGTTTAGTTATGGACAACATTCAAAAATCCAACAACGACAGTATCCCTCTATTGATTTTATAACCATATAATCATATACACCAGAGCACATTTCTATTTCAAAAAACTGAACAAGGTTACCAAGCATCAATAGTGTGAACCACTTAAAATGTATTTTCAGCTGTGAGGTTGGTTGCTCTGCCAACAGTCTGCACTATAGATTTTGTGAGCCAGAATACTATTACATGTGTAACAGATGTCTCAGTGGATGCAGTGAGGGAGAACTGGAGACATGATTTGCAGTGTGGTGTCTCTTTATTTTTGCCATAGAGCCACCACCCATTTGCCTTTCCTTGAATGTTTCAGGAGCAGGCACATGATGTGGCTCAAAGATTGAGACTGGGATTGTGAGATTGTGAAATGTCAGCTAACATATTCCTTTCCTTCAGTGACCATAGCCAATATCATATTCCAGCTTGTTCTGGTTTCTTTTTTTTCTTTTTTTAAATTATTATTATTTCCCTTACTTCACATATCCTACTTCATGCTTTTCTGAAGCTAGAATCTATATGATATTTTTATATAAAGTATAATTTGTCTCTACATGAGTGCAATTTATTTATAAAACACACACACAGAGTTGTCTCTCCCACATATTTCTCTTTTGAAGATATTTTAATAAAAAGTGCTTATTTTCCCTTTATATGGAGACTTTTGCGACACCCTGTAATTAAAGCAAAACATTTTGCAGTAAATGCAAATATAGAAATACTGTTATCGACAAAACCTTTCCCAGATGTTTACTTACCAGCCATGGATAGCCAAAGCCACCACCGAATCCCAGTTTGTTCTTAGCTGTCTTTGTGTGGTTATAAGTTGCATTGTCCCATACTGCTGCTAGTTCCATACATGTCTTCAGCAGCTCTCTTGCCTTTGAGCCTGGCCACAAATCAACCTAACCACCACAGTGTTCCTGAGGCTGCCCCACTTGGTTAATCAACACACACATCCAGAGGCTACATTACACACCAGACTTGAGTCTAGCTAAAACTGATATTTCTGTACAGCAACCAACACTCGAATCTAATCTTGCACTTGTAATTTTGAAGATTAGTGTCATCTGCTGTGTTCTCACCTACATGTGCTTTATTTGTCATATGCTCCAATGTTTTAAGTATGAAAGAAAGGCTTCTGTTCAAAGTAAAAAAATAAATGAAGTAAGTTATAAGTGGTAAATGTCTGACCACTGATGCCACACGTTTTAGAATCAGGTTTTTGTGATTTATCTCAAGTGTGTAGAGCATTAAAACAACCTTTTTTTGTATCAGGAAAAATCAAAACCAAGTCAGTTCATCATCTTATTAATACTAATCTCAAATACTTATCTTTATTTCTTTGTATCTACATTTGAAAAATGACTTCTCACACAATCAACACAATATCGACACCTTTTCAGATAGACACTTATTAATTTCTTTTATTGTGTAATATATCAAAACTGGCATGTTTATACACTGACTCTTTCATTATGATAGCTCATTGACAGCATTATCCAGGTGAAAAATTAAATTACTACAAGCAAACTAGCATTGTTACTGCTTCTATAATATCTTGCTTGAGCCAGTCTGTTACATTCACAGAAGGTTAATGATCAACTATGGGATACGGGGATGCTAGTAGAACACTTATCAGGATTTAATCAATCCATTTGTCAGGTTTTCCCACACTACGTTTTTATAGAAACAGGTTAGTAATAAATTACTGCATTGTATGTTTTTCACCGCTTTATACTCAGCTGCTGTAAAACTACTTGTGTGCACCTTGTTTACTGACAGCAGTCCATCTGTTACCTCTTCCCTCACTGACCAGATGTGTCTCACTGGTTCTCATTTATTAGGCACAGCAGTGTTTATAGACCACCTCACCATCACCGCTTGGTCAAGAACAGTTCATCCACCAAAATGTCAGGTAAAAGCAGTCTGGATTATTTGGTCAGAATCTGACAGAGATGATTGCCATTAACATGCTCTTTGCATGGAAAAAGTGGGTCCATGGTTTGTAGCTGTGCACCGACAAGCTGAATGAACAAAGAAGGTGTGCCCAATGAGTGCTCAAAAACAATGCCTCATACTCTTGCGTAAGGACAACACCCCTGGTCATCACTGGTGGTCTAGAGGTCTCTTTCCACTCATGAACTTGGTGAAGAGGGACTGACAGAATATCTGATTTATTGAATTTCTCTCATATATTTGTATATGCTCTATTAGTGTAATTGATCTAGTTATGGACCTCCAGATTCAGTGAGTAAAAACTGGGATTCAGTGAAAGAAATCAAGGAACAAAATCACTAATATGATTACTATCACAAATCTTCTTATATAGTGTAGAATATCAAATTTGATAAATTCATCAAATTCATAAAACTGTGGATTTTAACCTCAAAATGTGTATTTTGGGATATACTTTTATTATTATTATTATTATTATTATTATTATTATTATTATTATTATTTCATGGAAAAAGCTTATTATAATTAGATTTTTAATAATTTTTTCAATTTGTACATTACAACAAAGTGAGTTAAATAGGTTAAATATTTTTCCCATTAAAAAAGTAACAATATTAGACTGATTATATTACAAATTGAAACATTTAAAGGTCTGAAAAGCAGATTTAAAGCTTCAAGATTGCTGGTCATCTAGGACACTTGCACTCTGGCATTTACGATGTGGAGCATAATGTTTTCATGACAGGCACCATTCTATTTTCAAAACCTGTTTTCTAAGGTGCTGTTTTCATTGTTCCCACAGCAACCTTAAAAATGTCATGATGAAAATTCATTGGGCTCCCATTGAGCATGGCTGTTTCTATAGCAACAAGAAGAGAGATTGGCTGAAACTGGATGAGTAAGAGACGGCAACTGTGCATGTGTGTGCATGGTCTGTAAAAAAGGGACAGGGAGAAAGCAAAAATAAATAAAGGAGTAAAAGGGGAGTAAAGTAGGTTGCAGCACATGAACAAGACATTGCACTATTAAACAACTGTCTCTGCTTCTTTCTGTTGGTTTTAGTAAGTAAGTAATAAAGGACAATGAGTCGAATGATGGTGGTTGTCACCAAGAAACGGGGCTGTCTGATTAGCTTTGACATCTGTAGAATATTCCACTGACAATTCCACTCTCTCCAGTGTAACCTCCCGCCCCCATTCTCACCCTGAACACCGCCCTCCTCAAGCCCTCCTCCCTCCACTGAGGATTTGTCTCTCACAGGCAGAACCTGGGGTTTGTAATCAGATGACTGAATGTGATAATGCAAGACTACACTCACTCGTCATCTCATACACTTCTTTAAGAGCGTGCAGGCGGAGAAGAGGAAAGAAGGAGGAGGGGAAAGACAGACTGAGGCAAAAGCTTTCCAGACGGTTGGACCAGGGAATGTGGGAGGTGTGTATATGTGAAGTGTGCATGTGAGTAATACAGAAGAGTGGATGTGGACTTACCTGTGCAAGGGTTTCTCTGCCGGCCAAAACTATAGACTGGAGAGTGACTTGACAGTAAGTAAGGAGGAGTAAACAATAGAGAATGAAATAATAATGGAGAGGAAACCTTTCTTTTTGCGATCTGTACAGTATTTCTGATGTGTTTGTTTTGAGTCTGTTCAGACTGTGACTAAGAGAACAGGTTTATGGTTTAGGGGTCAATCATGTTTTATGACGCAGGCATGTGGTCAGTTGATATAAAACATCTAATGTGGTATTTATGAATCTAGCTGAAGGACAACTGTTATATCTTTCCATAATGACCTTGGATGGATAAAGTGCGCAGCATGTGTATTATTGGAGTTTCAGTCATGTTTCTAGCAATTATCCTTACAAAGTAATCTCAAATATCAAAGTTAAGCCATTTTCAATACATCTACTGTGACTTAGGGGAAGTTATGTGTTTATTATTAAGGATTAGCTTTTAGATTCTAACATAATTTTATAATTTATGGATTATATTACAAACATATACTTTAAAGTCTTGGTCAAAAACTTTTTAAACATAAAAATCATAGTAGCTCATAGTAGCTGAATCTATTATTTACATTTCGCTATAAATTTATTTATAACGTCATGTAGCATACTATATATTTTATCATGACTGACACAACTCTGTATGTAGGTTTTTTTATTTCTGTATTTTGTTTTTACATGAATAATAGCTGAGAATATGTCAGGATATATAATGCATTATAATATCTGTTCACAGAACAATGTAGACACTAGTATATACCAAACACAGGCTGCCATTGTAATACTTGTCCTGCCCACTGTGATGCATTATAACAACATTAATCCTACTGAAAGGTGAAGTGAAAAACATTGATTATGTTGTTATAATCAAGCAATGGAATATATTAGGAAACAAGTGAACAGAAGTTGACTTCTTGGAAGCAGGAAAAATGGGGAAGATTTAGCATATCAGCGAGTTTTGACTAGGGCTGAATTTTGATGGTTAGATGACTGGGTCAGAGCATATTCAAAATGGCAGGTCTTGTTGGAGTGGAATTCACATCTAACAAAACTAGTCTAAGCAGGGCCAACTGGTGAACCAGTGACAGGGTCATGGGCTCCGAAGTCTCACTGATGTGTGTGGGGAGCGAAGGCTAGTCCCTCTGCTCTAATCCCCTAGCTACTCAAACTACTGTAGTACAAGTTGCTGATTACTGATCTCTGCAAGAACACAGACTGCATAACAGCTTGCTTTTTGGGTCTGCGTAGCCATAGACCTACAGTATCAGGAGTGCCCATGTCTCTGAAAGCACCAGCAATGGGCCGGTCATGTGAGCATCAAAACGGACCCATAGAGCAAAGGAAGAAAAATGTCTGGTCTAATAAATCAGTTTTTCTTTTTCATTGTGGATAACAAAGTGAGTGTTTTCCTTTCCTGGGGAAGAAATGGCACCAGGATGCACTATGGGAAAAAGGAAATCCAGCTCCCTGTGTGATGCTTTGGGCAATGTTCTGCTGGGAGACCTTGAGTTGTGGTATTCATGTGGGTATGTCACTTCGACATATACCACGTACCCAAGTGAAGTTTTAAGTTAAGCCTTTATTTGTCACATACATTACTGGACAGTGAAATGTTTTCTTTGTACATCTCAGGTCAGCCATGATATGGGTCCCCTGGTGTGAATAGGGCTTAAGGGAATTGCTTAAGAGGAGCTGGGGCTTGAACTGCTGACCTTCTGAATGCAGCATTACCTAAACATTATTGCAGACATACCCCTTAAGTGGCATCTGTCTGGAGGATAATGTTTCCTGCCTCCCTTCAAAAAAATGTCTAGGAATGGTTTGAAGAACATGACAAAGAGTTAAAGCTTTTTCAAGGAATGGCCTTGGCTTCCAAATTCTCCAGATTTCAATCCGATTAAACATCTGTGGGATGTCCCGGAGCAACAGATCTGGTCCATGGTGGCATACCATCACACAACAGGTTCTGTTGGTAACGGTGTCAGATACCATAACACACCTTCAAAGGTCTAGTGGAGGCCATGCTCTAACAGGTCTAAAGGTAGCTCTAAAGGTAGCTCGAAAGGTAGCTTTAATGTTATGGCTGATCAGTTTGTACACAACTTAATCATTTATATATATATATACACACAAAATTTAAATTACACAAAATTGCTGTGGTTAGTAGACCAGTACATCAAAAATGTGTATATTATTACTTCCATAAAAGCCTCTTTATGTGCTCTGTGTGTGTGTGTGTGTGTGTGTGTGTGTCGCTCACAGTTGTCATCAAATGACTGAACTGTGATATAAACACATCTAGTCTACGTAATGTCTGAATGTGTATAATTAGTGTGAATAGACTGTTTCTCTTTCTTTAGCCGTAATTGCCTCATCCTTTAACACTGTCATGCTGCAGCACGCTGTCCACCTGTGTGTGTAATTGAAGTACACATGTGTCTAATCCTAAAGCTCAGCTTGTTCTTAGCCTACTGTAATCTGATCAATTAGTAAGTGTCTAATTTATTAATCTCTAACTTTATCATTGTATTTTTCTATTCAATTTATGTTTAAACAGCAGGACATACACTTGCACCTACACAAATAAATGTTATTTTAAATTGAAGATAAATGAATAAACTGACATTGCAGTAAGTTACATGTATAAGTTATAACAAACCTTTCTTTCCAATAGGTTTTTTCAACATGGCACACTCTGGATCTGGACACTACCCCTCTAACAACCATTTTGGTTTTGCCCAAGCTGAGATCAATCAGGAGTGCCCAATTATCTCCTTATCAAGGAGTTCCTCAGACATGGCCAGTGGTCCTGCTCAGAGACCGGAGCCAGCCTGGTGCCGGCAACATCTTCGCAAAAGTCTCAGCAGTACAGCCTACCCTCCGAGACCTGCTAGTAGAGGAGGATCTGTCACAGGCTTGCCTTCTTCTTTAGATCCTGACGAACCTAGTATAGCTGTAGGTGGTGTTAATACCACTCCAGAGAGTGTTATTTGGTGTGAAAGACCCACACGACCATGGAGCATCACCGAGGACTCACAACACGTAAACAACCCCAAATGGTGTGCACCTTGTTCTCCTTCCATGCACCAGGATTTAAGGATGGGCTGTTCAGGGGGCAGGATGTCATGTTGTCAGTGCCATGCAGAGGAAAACCTGAAAGCCTGTAACAAAATGGTTTATGGTATGTTGTCTCCTGCACTAGGCACCAGGCCCTGTCTTAGGAACACACACAACCTTGCACAACAAGGGATAAATGACAGACTTTGTGCTCAGAGTTCCTTCAAAGATGAGCACCAATGTTTACCAACATGCGGGCCTTCATGCGTTAATAATACACTCAATGCTGGCTCCTTCAAAAACACTTGCCATGTTTTGCCCTGTCCTGGACATTTATTATCTCTACCAGCATGTGCAGGAGGTTCTTATTTACCTGAAAGGTCAAGAATCCATTCACCTTGGCATGGTTTTCCACCACTGGTGTCCTCTGTCAGTGAGACTGGACTAAACAGTTGGGCTACGGGTCACTGCTATGGACCTGAAACCTGTGGGAAAAACATTTCTACCTTCAGATTAGACCAAAATAGACAGTCTGGGTTTGGCCAGCGGGGCGTGAGAGATGCATGTAACATGACATCTCAAAAGGAATTCAGAGAAGTTGGTGTGCAAACTATTTCTACAGATTCCCTTATTTCTCCTGTCTCCAATGCTCTCCCAGAGATTCTTATGACATCTCGTCCAGGTTCAAACGTATGTCCAGACGGAGAGGATGTGGAGACCACAATATCTGTAAAGGAGGTGGAGTGGGATGCAGAGGGAATGACATGGGAAGTCTACGGGGCAGCTGTAGACCCAGAAGAGCTTGGCCTGGCCATCCAGCGTCATTTAGAGCTTCAGATCAAAGAAACAGCAGCTGCTGCTGCCCAGAAGAAAACAGCTGCCGATAATAATGGTGCCTCAATGCAACAACAAAATCGACAGAGGAAGAGCGAAAGTGTGATACGATTACTGTGTGGTCCAGCATGCTGTTCGCATTCCACTGCTGTGGAAGACTGAGGAGATGAATGAAATTGTAAGCTTATAAGCATGTAAACTGCCTTCTTTACCTCTTAAGCACTTTTGAATTATTATAAAAGATGAAACCTAAGCACCTGACACGGTATGTGAGGTCTGTTTGTCCGTTATAGTCGCTGCTTATTGATCATTTATTACTATTGAAGCAGAGAACTAAAAAATAACTGAAGAACTATGAAAAGGCAAGATTCTGGACTACTATACTCAGGAACAACTTTAAGGCAATACTTGAAATTAACATACACACATGTACATTGTACCTGAATTAAATCTAGACCTGGTAAATGTACAGTACTTGGAAAAAATGAGTAATGCCATAGAGCAATTAGTTATATACAGTAACAAACTCAAATTGCTCTTAGCATTGTTGTATACTCCTGTATGTAAATATCCAGTACGCCTTTATTAAAGGCCATTTTCAGATTTATCAGTCAAGTCCACAATCAAACTTTACTGCAAAGTACAGATTATAATTCACTGATTTAATTTTGCTATCTATTATACTTTACCATTGTAACTCCTAGCAGGTATAAGTTTAAATTATGTACATGCTTTATTTCAAACCTAACATAACATGAATAATGGTGATACTATTTGGTAATTTTCTTTAATGTTGGGAAACCCTGCTGATAAAAACACAACACTGAAGTAATTAAGACATTATACGTTAACTGTCCACTTTAATAGGAACACCAGTATACTTGCATTCGTTATTTTCCCCTAATTTTCAGCCTTCCAGTTTGGGTATGCCTGTTCAGGGTCCACGGTTCTGTGGATGCCGAGGCGTGCCTTTTCTGATTAATACAGTTGAAGTAAGAAACTGTAAATTAAGCGATCTTGCAATTTTTCTCTGACCTTTCATACAGTATCAACAAGGCATATCTACCTTCCCACAGAACTGTTCATCTGTTTTTTTTGTGTAAATTCTGCGTAAAATTCTCCAAGATTAGCAGTTTCTGAAAAAAGACACAGAGACCATTCTTATTTACGATATTGGCTTTAATTTAAGCACGTGACCTGTATCTGCATGAGTTTACCTGCATGATTAGTTACCTACATGAATGAGCAGTCTATTAAAGTGGACAGTGAGTATCACTAAATTACATAGAAACACAAATACTGGCCTTGTTTATTTATCCCTTAATACTTAATGATCTTTAAATGGTGTGAGAAATTTGTCAATATTTTGTTCTGATTTCTAATTTGGGAAAGCACACCTATTTATATGACAGACCAACTTGATTTAAACAGCATTTTACTTAAACATTATAATACCAACACCATAACGTAAATACCGTCAACTCTTAAAGTCCAGCCTCAACTTACTATGTATTTTTCTAGTAAATATTCAAGGGAAGTAACAACCTTTAATCAATTATGTTTCAATAATTTGCAGGATGACAAGCTATAACATGTCATTAATTAGAATGTATTGGTGTATGTTGTGTGTATGTATCTTTTGCCAGTTCTGGTCAGAGTGCACTCACAGCTTTATTCTTTTGCCAAAGCAAATCATACCTTTCTTTAGACCACAGCATTGTGATTCACTGTCAACAGATAATAATAATAAAGTGATGTAAAATGTCTAATGAAAATGAGCTTAGTATGTGCTACTTAATGTTAACAATGGCTTTTGTCTGAAGAAGTACAACAATAAACTGTTTGAGAAAATGAGTCCTAAGTGCTTTTTATTCAGAGTAAATGAAATACATAGCAATGTGGCATGGCATATGAAAGCAGATGAGGTTGTGTTTACATGCTTGTTTCTGCATGAGCATACAGATCGTGTTTGTGCATGAAACAGTAGAGATAAAGAGTGAGAGAGCAGATTAGGATCCTGTTAAACAGTGTTCTGGTGAATTGTTCTTTCCCCTTGCATTGTCCTTCCATTGACATTTTGAGCATTTAGATGATCAGGCACATTCTCCGGTATTGACAGTACTGAAGCACCTAGTCTCACAGTGTGTGTAGTGTCCTTGTTGTATCATGTTTCACTGTTTAAGGTAAACACTGCAACAACACAATCTGCATTAATGTTAGTTAACACTCCATCCAAAGTCTAATACTAATCTGTACTATCATTAATCAGAAAATCACAATGGTTAAACACAGTTTATAACACTTTAAACGTCGTGTTTGACATGCTGTCAAAACATAATTCAAGTATGGTGCGACACTCTACATGAGGCTTTCTTAAATGCTTTACACCTCCTTTTATGTCAAAAATTAAATGTGGACCCCAGTGAAATCCAACCATTCAAATGTTACTCACATTGGAGATCCCAATCCAGTTCTGTAGATCATGTTAAATAATTGAAATAATTTTTCACTAGAGAATCACAGTGCTGCAGTAGTGATTGCCTCTAGGGCTGAAGGAGTGTGTAAATGTGTGTGTGTGTGTGTGTAAAAGGTGCCCTGGGATGGAATGGTGTCCCATCTGGAGTGAATTTTCCTGCTACATTCACACTGGACCCACCCCAGCCCTGTCTAAAACAAAGTGGTTACTGAAAATAAATTATTACATTAATTTGATTCATTTAAACATTTATGGTTTTTAATGGTTCTTAAAATTATGTGGTAGTTTTAATTCTACTAGTTTTAAAGCTTTAACACATCACTGGTGTGACATGGTTTAATCCACCTGAATTTAATTACCAAGCAATTTGGCAAAAAGTTCATTATGTAACATTAGCTGATGTTCGCCATCATAAATTAGGCTGTTTAAAAATAATTAATAACAAACAAATAAATAATAACTTAATCGCAGACATTCAGAACCCTGAAAAGTACTTTCCCTGTTGTTTCTCTATTTCTCAAGAATAAAAGAAAAAATGTTACCTAAAATGTTTTTTTATTTTATGCCATCTGCTGGTAAAACACAAGAGGAGCAGCTTGTCATGAAAATCATAGGCAATGCTTGGATGGCACCATCACCAGCACAGAACCCCTGTAACTCCTGTGTGAACATTTGGCCTTTGATTGTATGTAAAGTGACTTACAGCGGAAACGGAACACACACACAACCACCAGTTGGGGTCTTGTTCCAGCACACAACAGTGGCTGCTAGGTAGTGCCAGGTTTAGAAGACATCAATAGCCCAATGATTCAACCATTGTTCTATGCACATGTAACATCATCAGCATTTATTAAACAGACACACACAAACACTATGGTCTTTGTATTACACACACACACAAAAAAAAAAAATCTGGACATCGTCAGATGAATTATCTAACCCATTGTGTTGTCATTTAGCACAATATATGAATCTTTATTCTACAATATTTTAGAAGGCCTACGAAAGAGGACCAGACACATAAGCTTAAGCTTCCTGATTTGGCTTTGTATGTGATCATTTGGAAATCCCCAGATTTTTCTGCTCCTGTTTTATGGTGTGACTGGCAGGAGGAAGTACAAACTACTCTGGGTAAGGTTTTTTGCTCTGTAGTGATGAATGCAATTTTTAAAGTGCTGATGAAACTCAAACAAAGCCCCTTCTGCGTCACCAGAACGATCTAGTGTGGAGGTGTATTGTAGAGCCTTTTTGTCCAGGTACAGAGGGTTGGAGCCAGCACAATGTACAGCTTCTGCCCTTGGTATAGTATAAATGGTGGACCTTCAGAGGAATTGCACCATTTATTTAGCAGTAGATCATGGCAAAGAGTACCTTTTTTCTACAACATATGTTGCTGCTTTTGCTGTGTCTTACACTGGGGACAGCTTACACCTATGCCTTTACTCCCAGGCGCCTCCAGCAGCACAAAATCCTCCACCTCGGTGAGCTGTAAAACTATATTATTACTTCAATTTGTGTACCACCTCAAAATAATACGATATTATTGTATTATAATAAATGCATTTCATGTTTATTACCGGCCATGCTGGTACTCACCTTTCAAATTTAAAAGTAAGAAATGTTTTGTTATATCTATGCATAGACTGGCCCAGGGATTGTGGCCTGGCTCACTTTAAACCATATACTACAGAACGCATTGTATCAGGCAATGAGGCCAGACCCCACTCGTGGCCATGGCAGGTCTCACTGCAGGTGAGCAGCTTCAGAAATATCTAAAAAAAAGAAAAGAAAAAAGAATATATTATTTAAATAAGACTGTAATGTTGGACATTTACAATCTATCGCACTCTATAGGTTCGTCCTAGAGGCAGCAAGCACTATGTCCATGTGTGTGGTGGGACCCTGATCCACAAAACCTGGGTGCTTACTGCAGCCCACTGCTTCCAGAAGTAAGATTGAGCAAAGGGTCATAAAACACATTGAATTTCTACATGAAACAAAACGATGGACTGGTACAATGGTGATCTAATGTCACAAAAGCAAACAAACAGACAAAAGCAGTTTACTTTATATAATTAGAATTAATAAAAGCATAATATCTAAGCTTGTTCTAAAAAGAAGATTTCTGACTAATACTAAAGTCAAAAATTATGCTAATAATCACGCTAATAATCACTTTTAAAATAGAAATTTAATATTCAAGTAATAAAACTTGATCCAAATAGAAATACTAGTAATAAGTAAATTGTAGAATTGTATAAAATTGAATAATAATATTTCAACCACAGCTGGTCTGAAACCCCCATCCTGAATAGCCATAATTAAATGACCTGATCTGTTCTTACTGTATCATACTGAATAGGGGTAAAGCTGAGGATCCCGGTAATTGGCGTATTGTTTTGGGGAAGCATCAACTGAAGAAATCTGAAGCAGTCGAGCGTATCTTCCCTGTGAAGAGAATCTACAGACATGAGCATTTTCACTACCCAGTGCACAGTGAACTGGACTACGACATAGCTTTGGTAAAAGCAGGCACAGAAATCCTCCCGAGCAACTTTATCCGCTACGCCTGCCTGCCGCGCAAACAGACCAACCTAAAACCTGGCCATTACTGCTGGGTGACCGGCTGGGGGGACACACGAGGTATCTGACCTCTCAATTACTACTATCAATATATTAAAAAACAAGCATTAAAAAATCTGTAAAGTGTTGGTTCAAGTATTTGACAGGTTGATGTTTGATATCATGACAATGTTTGCAATTTTGATCTGAAAGTCATAAGCCATCCCTTATTTTTTTCATATTTTGCCTTCAAAGAGCCAGACTTGTATTAATTTTGGCAACTTTTTGGCTTACTAAACTAACTTTATGAACCAGTCAGAAACAGGTGCAGATGATGACAGGTGATAATTCTGGTGATTAGTTATTCTGGTGATACTGAATGCTGCGTGGTTGGAACAGATGAGAGAGGAAAGGAGGTTGCTGCCGAGGTTTACAGTGTTTTCTCTTCTGATCTAAGATCTGATCTTAGCTTTTTTGTATATGAGGTGGAAAAGATAACGTGTCACTCGCTGAGTCACTAAACCAGGCCCGCCTGCCCATCATTGACCACAAAACATGCCGGCAGAAGAAGTTTTGGGGAGATCGTGTGAGGGAGTCCATGATCTGTGCTGGCTTCAGAGACACAGAGGGACCTCCTGCTGCTTGCCAGGTAAACAGATCAGGAGATGAAAAATGAACTCTAAAAAGCCCTAAAGAAGTCTCAGAAGATTCAATGGAAGTCGTTGTAGTTACATTTTAGGTCCACTGCAACTATGCATTTTATATATTTTTGCCACAAATTGTCAATTAACACAATTGTCACAAATACTGTACATACTGGAGTACTTTGGGAGAAATAGATTAATTTAGAAAGAAAGCAGGAACTTTTGTGTTACGTAAAACTACTATAAATGTATAAAATGACCTGTATTGACCTGCGTTGACCTTTTGGTGCTTACATGAACATCTGAAAAATTTCAATAAGTTTATTTATTTATGCATATTCTGAAAATGAAGATGTGACTGATATAATCTATACAATGTTTTAAATTATTTTATATTTATGGGAAATTACCATTAATTACAATTTCCCCAGTTTCAATTTTAATCTAAACCAGAAATAAAAAAAATATATATTTTTTTAATCCAGGGGGATTCAGGCGGTCCTCTAATGTGTCAGGTGGGTGAGGATCGCTGGGAGGTGCGTGGCATAGTGAGCTTCGGCCCCATCGGCTGCGCAGTGGAAAACAAGCCGAGTGTCTTTACTCGTACTGCTGCTTATATCCCCTGGATTGAGGCAACTCGCATCAGGGACTTCTTCTTCCATTGATTCCATTGTCTTCAGTGATCACCAAGTCCAACTCTAAGTTGTATAGAGTTGTGGAGTGACCATTACACCTGCATCTGGCATGGTTTTAATTCCACACATTCACTCATCCATCTGCAGTGCACTGTACTGAGCTCTGGGAGGGCAGGAAGTCCTTCTTAGATATTGGCACAGTTTTTGTTGCAGTGTGGGCCACTTCAGAGCATTACTCATTACTGTACAGTTACCTACCCCTTACCGCATTTCCGTAAGGGTATGTTGGCCTAGGGTTAGTATAACTTCTGTTATTCTTTTAAAAAACACATATGATAAAAATCAATGAATAAACTGGCATTAGTGTTTATCCTTAATAAAAATATTTGATTTAGACCCCAAACATCCTATTGATATTGTTATTAATGTACTTTGGTATTTGCACAGCCCATCACAATATTGCAACACACAGTACTCTTCCTAAAAAAGATTACTTAAAATATAACTTTTAACAAACATTCTAGTTTTCCTTGAATCATCCTGTCTACAATGAATCAGTAACAGCCTTATTGAGCATTTATATAAACTGTGCAAAGTTTTTTGCCACCCATCATTTCTTCACATTTTGCTTCCAAAGAGTTAAGACTTTCTTGTATTTTTTAACATAGTCTTGTGAAATAGGCATCCTGAAAATCACTCTCACCTAACCAGTTTCAGAGGAATGTTTTTGTTTTTTTTGTTTGCTAAGCCACACTATGAATCATTCAAGCATAAAAACATAAAACATCTTACTTAAGACATGAACCAGTGAAAAACAAGTGCAGATAATCAGAACAGTGTAATATAATATAATGGCGATGCTGAATGCTGAGTGGTTGGAACAGACAAGATGGGAAATGACGTTGCTGCTGAGGTTTACATCAACAACCCATTTTTAAATTGTGTATTTAGGCACTTTGTTGCCTAAACTCTTTAAGTTGTTAGTCTTTCAGTTGTTCCTGTCAAGAAGTCGCCACACATAGCTGGACACAGGCTTCATGCTGGATGCCCTTCCTGACGCAACCCTTCCATTTGGGCATTGGGTAGGAAAACCTACCACTGAGCCACCAATGTCCACCATGTTACGATCTCTCTAAATTTAATATGAAGGAATGAGAGGTGACTTTTATACAGTATTGTATCTTGTTACAATAAAAATTTGTGCTATTAATTTCACACAAGAAAACCAATCATGTTGTTGATTCTATAAATTTCATTGACCATGAAACATATAAAAATTCAATTTAATACTTTGATAGCTAACTTGTCTGTCAATATCATACTAGAGACTACAAGATGTACAACTCCACACTTAATTTACTTTTTTTTAATGAAAAAGCTTACCAATTTTGTATTCAATATTTGGAAGGTTATTAATTTAAAAGAGATAAATATTTTAAACTATTACAAGGACAATGGCTGAAATTTCTGAATTACATACTCAGAAGAGATATATTAGATCTCCTGTAACCATAACAGGAGAAGAGACTTTATTTGACTTGAAGATCATTTTGATCTACATATACATAACTCTTTTCTCCTGTCAATAGTGGGTGAGTATGCCAAGTGTGCTAAAGGGTACCATAAACCCTCTAAACGTGGTGAAATCTGTCAAAAGGTTAAATATATATAAAGCCCTAACCATGGAAATTAAATAAATCTTCATGATGCTTCAGTCAACCAAGAGATACCGCAGCCTGATATGATTATGCATGTGCATCATATATTTTGACTACATTTTACTTGGCTGAATTCTGCTTTTTGATTATACATAATCACACAACATATACTCTATGAGTGAAGCCCATACTAAATATGTGGTCCAAGGATCCCAAACTTTTGGCCATTCTGTTGCCCTCTATAATGATACATGGAACAAGAGCTATGAGGATAAGCTTTAGAGTAAAAATGTCTATGGTTGGTTTTCAGTGTCCTTTTCAATAATGGATCGGAGTCGTGCCTTTAAGGTGATCCCAGTTGCTGTAGAGGGCGTACAATCCTGATATTGCTAATCCAGCAAGGCCTCCTCGGGCAACGCCTTTTAGACCACCTTACACAAACATACACACAATTAAAAAATTAGAGAAAGTGAATACAAATGAAATTGCTAAACACAACTCAGTGGATATTTTAGTGCTTTTTCTATAGATAACATCTAGGTCATTCTTACTCACCTGTGGATTTAAACATCATCCCTGTTAGCGTGCCAGCAGCTACTGTGTTAATATCATCTTCTGCTCCTCTTGCCTTTTCTATAGCTACACCAAACGCACTGTACAACAGAGCTGTGAAGAGATGAGGGTGATTTCAGTTATGTATCTTACCCTGAGTGCTTATTAAAGCTCTGTGTGTTCTATTCTGTCTCTTCACGTGTTCTGCATTACTTTAGATGACTTACCTATTGATCCTAATGTGTTAGCCCATGATGCTCCCTGCCGTGTGACCATGTTTATAATTCTGAAATATGACAAAACAGAGTTAATGGAAAGCGCAGATACTATGTATCTAAAGTAACCCATTTAATCACATTTTCCAATTAACTGAGTACAAACTTTGACACAACTGCATGTCTTTTAAAAAATGACTAGAAAAATCGATTTTAAGTTAGTTAGTAATACAACAAACTAAACAAAAAAAATGTTTAAAAATGTCTGTTAAAAAAATAACAGTCCAATTAATATTACAGTGATATTAATCAAATAGGCCAGTTGTTTCTCTCAAATCATGTTCTCTTTCATTAATAGCTCTAATTAACATTAACACCAACACCAGGTGAACTGAATAACTGTTTATCAATTATATAAAAATCATCATATGAACTGCAAAGGGCAATTAGAATAAGACTACTTCAGTGTTACATCATGTGATGTGTGCAAAGTCAGGTTTTCTTACTTACTGTACATTTCTGGGTTTTGACCATGCCATATCTCTCGTCTCCTTCAGGCCCAGGCGAAGCCCGTTCAGTGTTCCGAAAGCAGCACCTTAAGGACAATAGACACAATCATTAACACAATGATAACAGTGTTACTACAGATGATTACTGAAATACCGGGTCATAGAAAAGAGCATTTCACCAGTCATGCAGGATCCTCCAATGGTGAAGAAGGCTAGCTCAAAGCGGCCACGGGTTTTGTTTGCTCCAGTTGGCAATATAAATTCATCTGTATCCTAAGAGATGACAAACAGAAAAACAAACTCAATTCAAGGTCTATAAAAAAAATCAATGTTGACTCATTTACTGTGAGAAAAAAACAAACAGAATAAACGATGTTGAAGATGATGATGAGGTTGATGACTAACTGCACAAACCTGAACAAGGTAGCGAGGGTCAACGTTGAGGTAGGGTGAAATCGGGTTCATTCCAGTCACTGAGAAGGAAAAGGCAGCATGACACGGTTAAAACATGACACGTACAAAAATAAATTTTAGCAAACTACATTTTTTAACTACATTTTAATGGCCATAAAAGGTCTCCACATATGCAACATGGTGTGAATAGACAATAATTAACATCATAGCACCAGGTAGCTTCTGACACAAGGCTGGATCACAAATCTCTCTCTAACTCCTAATCAAGGGCACTGGTGTGTGGAACAAGTAATAGTACACCCTAGCGCACTAGCTTTCCATTAGCGCTGTTTGACATTTAACCCTCATCTTTTGGCAACATAGTCCTGGTAAGAATGAAAAACATTCATCCTTGTTAATTAAACGGTAAGTCACCAGCTCTGCCAGTCAGGGTGACTTAGTTTTGCCAGTTGTGTTGGTGGAGCAAAATAATGGGTTAAACAAACAAATCATAATCTGTTGACAATAAATGGTGTTTGTGGAGCTCTCGTGCCTACGACCACATAACAGCTGCGCTGATATCCAACACAACAGCGCTCTACCTCATGTAATATTGCTTAAGTAGATACAAATAAAAATAGATAAAATTAACACACTGGATAGTAAAGATGGGGGGGGGAATTATTTAGTTAGAAATCGCGATTCTTTTGTCTGGCCATTCACATATCTCCACATATCTCCACATTGACTCCAAAATCAATCGGGTTCATTGCAATCTCTATATATAGGTCACAATTTATATATATATATATGTGTGTGATTTAAAAAAAAAAAAAATGGACATGATAGAGATGATCCTGTTGATTGGCCAGTGACCAGAATTAGCTGATTTTCAGTTTGATTGGCCATGACCGATGATCAGATATAAACAATTCACGAGCGCAGGAGCTACCGAGTGGCACAACAGAAACTGTTATATTATCAAAAAGTGTGCACGTTAAAAGCCCTCATTGTACCTTTCTCTCTAAACTCTCAGACCCACACACACTTCAGTCTCGCTAATTAGTCAAAAAATCTCACGCTCTCACGCTCAACTTGAGTTTTGAGACTTTTGAGGCATTTGAGGAGGTAAAATGTCACTGTTTCTTTATAATCCTACAGGTGGTACATGGAACTATCTACACAAAGTCATCCCATGTAGTAGGAGTGAATTATTTGCTGGGTTTGTTTAGAAATAATAATTATGGTGAATCACAGAGAGACGTGCTGCTCAGTTAATGGTTAAACTCTTGCTTTCACCAACTCTTGTTAATGTGTTTTGTTTAAATGCTGCACTTGGTTCGAAATGAATGTTAGAAGGAATGGATTACATTTAATTAATCAATAAATGTTTTTAAAAGTTTAACAATTTAACAAAATCTGGGAAAATGTAATATCAAATCATGATTATTTGGGGTATTCCCATCCCTACTGTATATACTGTTTTTTATTCTTGATCCTGCAGTACAATACATAAAACAAGGTACTGGAGGTCAATTGACAACCATTACGGGAGGTGATCTTACTTTTTTTTTTTTTTATCTAATTGGGCTATTGTACTTTCAACCATACATGAATACCTCTTGCAAGGTGCTGTACCATTGTATCTAAAATCTGCTTGATCTAATGTGTACACACACACACACACGTCCCCAGATTGCTGTAGGTATACAGCAGTGAATTGTGTAATTTCATAAGGCATTAAACATTTTGCAGTATGCTTTTAGATTAAAAGCTAATGTTAGAAAATGTTACGCGATATCAGATAAAAGCTAATGTTACAAAACAAACAGTCAGTTACACCAAGACTTTAACCAAAGACAACATAAGCATGCTCTCTACTTACATGGTAGTCCAGCCAGCGCCGTGCTGGAATACTCAGAGGCTCCACCACCAAAAATGCCACCAAATCCCCCTTTATAAGCGCCTGCGCCCGGGCTGTTGTTGTCCATGATCCTCACAGTGACAGGCCAAAGCAACCTCACCTGATGCTACCAAAACTAATGCTAACCTTAAATACAGATAGCTATATGAGTAAATCAGGCAGAGCGGCGGCGACACTGCCTTTCAGAGACTGTATACAGAACCAATAAGTAAGCGTTTTAATTAAATAGCGAATATTTAACTCTATAGTTAAAGGACAGATTATTTTTGATCGCCGGTTGGGTGAACCAGCAGCTCTGACCTCCACCACGCCGTGCGGCCGGAAAGCGGAAGGACATCACGCTGCCGCAAAACTGTTTAGGTACGTGTTAGCTGCGCGAGACTCTTGCATTCAGCTTGCGACTTTAATCTACTGTATTAATTCTTTGTTCTTATAATATAATGAAGTAAAATTAAATAGGTTGATGTGGAAATACAGGGGTCTCGTTTTTTAAAACAATATTATTTATTTTTCTCATCATTTTACAACACTTTGCGACAGTTTTTGCGTAAGGCATACGCTCCACCCACCTCAGACACGCATTGCTACTGATAGTGTGTTAGGTGATTAATTCTTTAAACATCCTACAATGTGATTTTCTGGAGTTTTTTTCTTCTTCTTATTTTGTCTCTCATAGCTGAGGTATACCTTTGATCAGGGGCGTAGCAAGCTTTTCAAAAGTGTGGGGGATGAATGTGGTTTGTTTGTTAAGAATAAAAATGATGAATACAATGACAGAAGGGTACAAAAGGTATTAACATACAAGATATAAAAAGCTTTCAATTTAAA
>JAOVVB010000052.1:12109396-12122019 GCA_028570985.1 Heterobranchus longifilis
TACAGGCCTCTCTCATCTTTTTAAGTGGGAGAACTTGCATAATTGGTGGCTGACTAAATACTTTTTTGCCCCACTGTGTGTACAAGAACAGCGTTACAGCGGTGAGGTGTGCCATAGGTACGGCCAGTTGGTTTAAGGTGGAGGTGGGACTGCACTAGGGATCGGCTCTTAGCCCCTTCCTGTTTGCAGTGTTGACAGATTAGGTTAGAGGAGAATCCCCATGGACTATGATGTTTGCAGATGAGTAGGGAGCTCATCATGAGTAGGGAGCAGGTTTAGATGAATCTATAGAGGTGGTGGGATGCTCTGGAGAGGAAAGGCAAGAAAATCAGTAGGACCAAGATGGAGAACATGTGTGTAAATGAATCAGAGGGTGGGGGAAAGGTGCAGTTGCAAGGAGTAGAGTTAGGGAAGGTAGAGCGGTTTAAATATCTAGGGTCAACTGTCCAAAGAAATGGGCAGTGTGGTAGAGAAGTGAAGAAGAGAGTTGTAATTTGCTTTGGGAGGTGATAATAATGGACAGAAATGAGTGTATTAGAGGGACAGTGCAGGTAGGACGGTTTGGGGTCCGTTTGGTCATGTGCAGTGGAGGGATGAGGGGTATATCAGGAGGAGAATGTTAGAGATGTAGTTTACAGTATGAATGTGGTGAGAGACGACTTGCAGAAGGTTGGAGTGACTAAGTAAGATGGGTATGAAAACATCGAAATGCTTATGAATACCAGCAGAGGGAGGAAACAGGACACAGACAGAAAGAGGCTACTAAAGAATGTAAATACAATTAAAGAAATAATGAATTAAGATATATAAAAAAAAAGGTTTCGATACTCTTGAATCTGCTAGAACAGCTATAAAACCATCAGATTATTTAACAGAGAACAGCTTTAATAAAAACAAAGAACATCATCGCTTGAGATATGATTTTGCGTTAAACACTAGATGGCAGTCAAGAGCTAATTAAAGTATTTGGACCGAGACGTTTTATTGATTGTTTAAAATCAGGGGGATAAAAAAAAACACAATTATATTTGAATAACCAAAATGTGTAAATAAATAAATAATAATAATAATAATAATAATAATAATTATTATTATTATTAATAATAATAATAATAATAATCTTATTATTCTTATTATTATCTTAAAAATAGAGGAGAAAGTACACAGTCCTGCACATTTTAGTGTTTTCTCTGCTTTAACAAAGCAAAGACAGGAAGCAATGCTAATTAATTGAGCATTATGAATTGATGTGTTGGGAGCAGGATGACAGTCAGATATGCAGGACGGGGTTGCTTCAGGACCACAGTTAGGAACCTCTGCTGTAGATGAATCATGGTAATCTCTGGTAATCTCTGGAAGCTGCATTGCATTGTGGAAGAAATGTCTGTTTGACTTCAGTCTCTATCAGTCACTATGACTGTTTAAGCCCAGTTTCTCCTTTCTCCTTCCTTTCCGGTACTTGAGGTGGAGCAATAACATTTGCTATTGTTGTTATTCTGTGAGCTCAGACTTCCTGGCATCCACACTAAATTATCCAGGGTTTTCTGTGGGAGCAGAAATGGCTCAGTGTTCCCCAACAAAAAGGCCATTGAGAGCCAGTGGAAGGCCTCCCATGGGCACCCACACTGTCGAACATACTAAATCGCTGCAGTGGACTTGGAGAAACTGCTCCCTATAGAAAATGGCTGCAGTTGGAAACAAGTGTGATGTCATTATACAGATTGTCTGACAATTATTTGTTTGTCATCCCCAGTTTTTCCTTTTCTCACATTTTACCATTTTACCTACTTTACTTTATGTCCCATCTCAAGCACAACACAAAGCCTGTTTAAAATACAGAAATGGATTTCTCTCTCTCTCTCTCACCCACAAACACACACACACACACACACACACACACACACACACACACACACACACACACACGCACACACACACACACCAATAGTACCCCAAAGGGACAGGGTTACCATGGTGACATGAAAGCTGTGCAGTCCCTCTGTACTTCAAACTGCTTTGGATGAGATGAGAGTTGGACACAAAGAGGCTTTTTACAAAGCTTATCTGGAATCTTTCAGAACTTCACATTTTCACAACTTTCTGTAAAACATGCTTAATTAGCTTATGTCATGTCTGCGGGAGATATGAGTGCAAATAAATGATTGTTTTTGTTTTATATTTTTGTTTGTTCTTGTTTAAATGGCCATGCAACGGTTATGCTTTTTTAGTGTCATGAATTTTCATTAGTACTCATGTTGTACACATGTACTTGGTCAAGTTTGCATGCTTTACATGTTTTTGTGCATATATAAGTTTCAGAAACATCACCTGAATGTGTCTGAAAATGTCCTGTTTCTAAAAATGTTATTTTTTTCCAAATTTTTTTTTTTTACCATGTGGCTTTGAGCAGGGATTTGCAATTTTTCAACAGAATAAAGGGAACTTAGATCCCTTGATCCATAACTTGTTTTGTCTGATTCACAAGCTCTATTGGATGGTGACTGCGGTTGCTCCTCTCCCACCAAGTTTGGGCAGAGTCCAGAACTCAGGAGCCAGTGTGGGGGTCCAGACTGGAGCCAGACAGTTGATTCCCCCTCTTGAGAGTGGGCAGGAAGGGCAGGAAGAGCAGCACGATGCGTAGAGGAAGAGGAGTGGAGAAGTATACAGAAGGGAATGGGACATAGTGTTTAGACCTGCATGTTGGTCTTGTGCATTTTAATTCCCACCCATGCAAACTCCACACACAACAGACCTGAAGGCGGAAAATAAACCCTTGACCCTGGAGGTGCACGGCCACAGTGCTAACCACTATGCCTCTGTGTATGGCATGTCTAAACTTTCTGAAAACAAAACCACTTTGTCTGTATTCAGAATATTTTGAATGATTTTATTTTGTTGTAAATACATACCTATTTTAATATATTAAAAAAAATCAGTCTTAAAATGTAAGCATATTCAGTGACCAGTCAAGTACATGCATACTGCCCCAGTCCTGAGTCACAAGGTAAGACAATGTTTCCATTACATTAATCCCAGGAAGGCTGCCGTACCTGATGGAGTGCCTTGCCGAGTGCTCAAGGCTTTTGCAGTTGAAGTGAGGGAGGTCCTTACCACCACCTTTAATCTGTTGCTGTCCATATCATGGGTGCCAGCATGCTTCAAAAAATCTGTTGAAATGATTATAGACCGGTTGCACTCACACCTATACCTGCAAAATGTTTGGGGAGGTTGGTGATTAAGTCCATCAAGGACCACACTGGACCATTACCAGTTTGCATACAGAGCAAACAGATCAACAGAGGACGCAGTGGTTATTCTGCTCCATTTTATGTTGGAACATCTGGAACACAAAAATATGTATGCTAGACTTCTCTTTGTTGACTTTCGTTCAGCATTTAATACTATTTTGCCAAACAAGCTCCAAACTAAGCTCTGTGAGCTCAAACTAAGTGCTGTATTGTGTAACTGGACTATGGACTTTCTAACGAATTGCTTACAGTGTGAGTAGACAAACGTATATCATCCACAGTGCGTATTAACACCAGGGTCCCCCAGGGATGTGTACTTAGCCCACTACTCTATACACTCTACACACACTGCTGCGCTTCCATTCCTTCCAATTGCATCATAAAATCGATGACATCACAGTGTTAGGCCTCATTTTTGTAAATGCACAAAGACCATCTACTTACTACTTACTATCGGAAATTGGACGATAGAGAGGGTTATGAGTTTAAATTTCTTAGCCTGTGATAGAGGCCCCATGTGGGGGCTATAATATCACCACTGGCATAGGAAAGGCCTAGCAGCGCTTCTTCTACCTGAGGAAACTGAGAAGAACCAATCTTTCTCAGCAGCTTTTGGTGAATTTTTACCAATGTGCTATAGAGTGTGCTGACATATGGACTCTTGGTGAGATTTTCCAGCTGCACTATGGCGGAACAACAGGCACTACAGCAGGTGGTGAAAGCATCAGGACTAATCTCCTGGAGATTAGCACCATCTACACTACATCCTGCCTTCGTCGAGTGCACAACATCCTGTGCGATCAGCATCACCCTGCACATCACCTGTTCTAGTTACTGCCCTCAGGTAGAAGGTACAGGTTCATACGTGCCAGAACCACCAGACTGTCCCAAAACCTCTTTCGACTGGCTGTGAGGCTGCTGAATGATCAGTTACCATCCTCTCTGCCCTTCCCCCCATCTATTCTTACATATCGCACATCACAATTACAATAACTGTGAACTGGACTTTGCATTGATGCAGCACACACAAAACACACAATCCTCCTGTGGTTTGTGGTTCGTGCCCCTCTCCCTTTATACCCTACTTCACATAGCCGTTATGGTAACTGCACTGCTGCACTATGGTTGCACTTTATTACATGCCGCGAATAATGATGCCCCAATGATATCTCGTTGTTATTTATAACAATGCCAATAAAGTTTAATCGGATTGAATTGAGGCAAAAGTAACTAAAAAACTATACAACATTTTAATAGTAGTTGGTAGTGACACCACCAAAACTGACATTTTGAAAATACATTACACCTCTCTGGGACAATGGACGAGCCATGGCTTTATATACATTATAAGTGCAATTATTCTGTAAGTACAGAAGTTCAGCAATTTTGTGACTGATGCACTTGATTCTCAAATCTTGAACCTTCAACACTAAGACAATGAGAATAAACAGTGATGATTTCCTGAAAAAGGGGAAAATAGGAGAATGCGTGTGCTTGTGGAAAGAGCTATCTCACACAATTGAGAGGAAGTGTTCCTCGAAGCATTAGAGCATACCGCACCCACTCCACATCCTCCTGCTGGACATGTCTTCTTTGTGTTCATTGTTTTAAAACACTGTTTGAGGTTCTCACTACCAATGGTTTTCACTAACCACAAACTTCAACTGATTAATTTAAAATATTACATTAAACATTATGGTTCTTATATAAAAAATGTAAAAACAAATGGTATGTGGAATTCATGTGGAAAAAAAATAAGTAAAATTGAAGTGGAGTTTCTGTTTGGCTCATGTGAAGGGTGGGGATGGGGATGATTTCCTCTGTCATCTGGTCACGTCAGACCATTAGACAGGGAAGGAAGGAAGGAAGAAAGGATGAGGAAGGAGGTAAGGAAACAGATTCTATTTTTACTTGGTGTTGGGTCAGAGGCTCCTGAGCATGTTTGCTTCCCACCCAAACCTTCGGCTTGGCCCGTTACGCGCTCATTACACTAGGCTCCTGTCACTATTTGTGTTTGCGTGACTTGGACATGGTGAGTTGAAAGGTCTCATACAGTGCTGAAGAGTTAAAGGATAGGAGTAGGCGTTAGATACTGAACCAGGGAAGAAGTAAGCAGGATTTTAATTATAGCCCATAGTGGGAGAAATGGAAGACTATTTATTTTATTTTGTACATACATATTCCTTTAGTCTTTTTCTTCATATTATTATTATAGTAGAATATAATAGAATATAATAGAATTTTTATTTTTTTTAAACATTTTTTTATTTGTATTTTTTTATACAGGTAATATTTTCTGGTTGATTAGGTTTTGAAGTATGTTTGTATGACTTTTAAAGCAAGGACACACATCTCAACCTTGCACGCACTGTAGTAGTAAAGTTGGCAACCTGTCAACTTACCTTTGCTAGAAAAACAGAGAAAGGGAAAGAATTCTTTTTAATTAGTCCTACATTTCAATTGGACATGCTTATGAAAAAATGTTAGTGAGTACCTTAATAAATAAATACATAAATAAATACATAGAGACAAAGACAAAAAAAAAAGAAAGAATTACCCCCTTAAGAGTTTAGATTTACACTGGTTGTGGCATCACACCAATTTCTCCATGTGGCTTCAGTACAGAAAATAAATAAAACCGATTCTTTAAAATAACACTTACTCAGGAACGTAGTGTACATGACAGCACATGTGAAGAAAATGCTAGATGGTGGGTGTGTTACCGGGTGTAACATATTGAAATAATACATGTTATTGTCATACTGAGTTTCTGCCTGTGTAAATTTATTTTATTCCCCCATATCCTTTTTCAAAATCTGGAAACAGTTTGATTCACATCTGTGCTCCAGTGAGGATTGACTGTGGCGAACAATGTATCCTACCTCACTTTAGTGTGTGACTAAAACAGCAACTGAGCAAACAATAAAAGAAACCACACACAGACGAAGTGGTAAGAAAGAAAGGACAACAGATTTGTGCCATGTCAGTTTTTTGCAAAGCTTAAATCCAATATACCATTTTTCTTGAAAGAACTCAGTTCTTTCATTAAAAACTACTTACATTTTCTACAGCACACTGTGGAGTATAATATTTTGCAGCTGTTGATACACTCATGGGAAAGCCTACAAAGTTCAAACTGCCATCAGCTGGAAATGATGCCTGCTGTAACCCCTAGCTAAGATTAGTATGTGTATTGGCACATAAAAGCACAAGAGAAAGAGCGACAAAGTTAGTTTTTTTTAAAACTAATATTTTTAATATCCTGCTATTGCTTTTCAGTACAGAGTTTAGTCTTTAAAATGTCAGTTCAACACTCCTTTGCTTAATTTCACACAAATTGATTCAAAAAGATTCAAAGCAGACAAATTATCAAGGAGGTTAAAAGATAAAGATCTTTAAATGTTAGTACCAGAGGCAAGAAACAATTAATCAGATTATATAAACAAAATGGTTATTAGCTCACACTTTACATGGAAAGGCACAGAAGTCAAGCAACACTAGAACTCAAAAAGACAAACCAAGTGACCCAGCTAAACTGATAAGGAATTGAAGTAATGGCTACAATATTATGCTGGGCATTAAATAATATAGTTCAATAACTCAAAACCAAAATAATAATAACCTCATTGGCATTTTGTCCGTATTAAAGTTGATATGATATGCTAACACCAGATTTTCATGGAATAACACAGACTGTGACCAAATGACTCAAAAACATCTCTTCTATCAATTTTTGTAATAAGGCATAAGAGTTCATATCAGAAAGCATGATTTAATGTTGTTTAATAACATACAAAATGTGATAGAAAAATACATTTTTATAGCTGTTACAGTGGTTATAAATAGGACCAGATATTTCCGATGGAATAAACAAGACTGCTTAAAAAAGGGAGGTGCAGTCAACTGGTGTAGATCATATTCATGGAATCAAACACACACACTAACTCACTCACTCACTCTCTCTCTCTCTCACATACACACGCATGCACGCACACATGCACACACAGAGCTATTTTTACACAATCTTATAATACTGATCATAAAAATATAAACAGGTTAAAACAAGGAAAACACCTTAAAATTTTCATCAACTCAGTTTTAAAATTAATTGAGAGGTTGAGAACTTTACTGTTTAATAATATTTTCCTGTGCCAATTCCCGCACGTCTATTTTTATTTGTTTTGAATCTGAATTTTCAAACCTTTAAAAACTCCTTAAAATATAACACGACATACAAAGTAACAAAAAGATATCCTTATGATCCAGTTATAACAACCAAAATAAGAAAGATTATTCTTGTTAATCATGTTACAAATTAAATAACGAAAGAAATCTTAATATTCATGATGAGTTTCTTATCAAATCGTTCCACGTTAATTCTCGGCTCTCTAATCTGGAAGACCTGCTGGAAATCGACATGCAACTTGGCAAGATCAACTCACTTGCATAGAGTTCTAGTTTTAAGATGACATTTTTACATTTATTTCACAGTTCACTTTTTAATGCTGTAAAAAATGCACTTGCTGAATCCATCTTACATCGCTAATTCGTAGGACCAGCGATTAAATAACTAAAAGCTTCTCTATAACTCTTTCATTTTTTTTTTTTGTTGCTGTTAATGTATAAATGTTTTGACACAAGCTTCATAGTGGTGGAGCAGACGTTACTGCTAAACCAGAGTGAGTATCACCAGTAACCAGTATTCAGTATATGCGGTAACACATGGCACGACTCAGAGTTAGAAATGACTTCTATGCATAAATGTTAAAATAACTAAATAAAAAAAATACATTTGCTGGGTGTATTGTAGCATTCATTTCATAACTAATAAAGAAATGGAGGAACTGATTATAATTGTTATGTTGTCAGTGATGAATACCAATCATCCACAAAGATTATATGTAAAATAAGGCACTTTAAAAGTTAAAAAAAGACATTTTGGTCTCTAAAATCTTTCCATTTTGTAAAGAAATAAATCTTTTTGTTTCGATGTTTAGTTTGTACATTTTGACATCACATACTGTTGTACAAAAGAAAAGAAATAATTTGAAAAATAGAGTAATTTTACTTGCAGCACCCTCATATCAAAAATGCATCAGCTAGTATTCAGTGCTTGTAAAATGATTCTTATTTATAAATGCATTTTACTCTATTTGTGTTCAGGATGCTGATGGGCAAAAATGGCTTTTACTTTCTCAATGTACATTTTAACTTTGAATTTCCTGTGCTCATCTTCACAATCTCTCGCATGTGAACATGCTAATCCATTTGAACACTTTACACAGCCACAAAGCTTCAGCTCAGTTCGTGTCTAATCAAAACCCCAGTTTAATGCTCAATCTTTATATTGTAATACGAGGACTGTTGTGTGTAAATGTCTGAGTGCAAGTGATAGAGTTTGTACATTGTGTTCCAAACCATATTATTGCTTTCATGTTGCATCAGTGCAGGCGGTGAAGACTAGGTCAGTTGACGGTAGAGGTCCTCAGATGGAGGGTTAAGTTCAGGGAGACCGTCACTGCGGTGTTGTATTAATTTAATTAAATCGGATTCATTGCTCACCAGCAGGCTGCGAGTACGAGACAAGTGAAGGACGAGAGCCAGAGAACTGGTCAGCACACAGGCAATGGTCAGGTCATCATTGGGTGAAGAGTTGAGAGCTCAGAGGGTCATTGGTTAGTTGCCGGTGGCAGCTGGGTGGTTAGGAAACAAACGGACAGACAGATACGTAAAGGGGAAAAAATAACAAAAGAAAGGACACATAGGAGGACACAAAAGAAAAAAGATAGAGAAGGAGATTAGTGTCCGCTAGTGACAGTCAGATGACAACATGACATTACTAATCAGAGCTACTGCCAGAGAAACTGTTTAATATCTACATTAATTAAGGCAAAATCATGACAGCCTCATGATTTCACACAAAAGCCCAACTCCCAGGTGAAAAAGGTTAAAGAAGCAGAGAGGTGAATCAATTACAGAATTCAAATTAAACCAACACCACTTAATGGTTAGTAGCAGTCAAAATATGATCGGCGACATGATTCTCAGATTTGATTAAAGAGTTAAATAAATGGGTGGCTTGTTCTCTGACTGCTATTAAGCATTAAAGTGCTCATTCAGTCCAAAGCCATGAAGCTGCTAGTGATAATGGGTTTGAATACATGAGTAGTTAAGGAGATGTGATTGCAGAAAATTAAGAGATACAAAAAGACTGGAACTTTTTTTCCTCTGCAGAATACAAAAAATATCCTTTTTGACTCAAGCAAAGTTTATTGTCTTTAAAATCTGTCTATTTACAAAAATACAAAAACACAACGCTAACAAAACAGAATACCAAAACAACTGCTGGAGGTGGGACGAAGAATAAAGAAGAAGAAACAATAGACAAAACTACAATATTTCATAGGACAGAGAATATAAAATGTACTACAGAAAAGCTAGAATATTTGAGCCTCTAGAAACATGTTCTGCATTTTTCTCTATCATATATTCTCTATTCTTCACATATACAATATAATCTGAATTTCATAAATTTTTGATGCTGTAGAAATATTGTTTTCATAAACGTAAAAAACAATCTATGCAAGTAAATAATCTGTTCTTCTTCCCAAATAAGACAATGGCAGCAAAAAAAAAAGCAAAGAAGTTTACAATAATAACAAAACATAGAAAATGGAATATTTATTCAGTTCATCTGCTCATACTGTGTCAAGAAAAAAAAGGTACGAGTTTCTCAATAACATCACAGAAATCGGATCATTTAACTCTTACAGAAAGGACACTCTTAATAATAGTGTGATGATCGTAGAGCTTGAAAAACCTCAGCCTCAGCCCAGTCCACCACCTTCATTTGTCCATCACAAGGAATTCTAAACTATGAGGTTTCATCTGTTTGCCTTTTTCCTGACATTGTTTTCACCTACCTAATAACACACAGATCTGTTGATTTAAGAGATTCAGTGCAAACTATGTGCTGTATTTTTTATGGAGTGGTATTTCAGTATGAGGAGATATTAAGAGTTCATAAGCACAGCATATCAATTTCATTATGAGATCCACTTTGAATATGAGCTGTGTTGAGTACATTATATTAAGTTTGTTTAGATTAAATGCTTATGATGACTCCTCTCCTCAAACAATTAATACCCTTCATAATATAATGTCAATTTTCCTCATGTAACTCTGACCATGACCTTTGTCTTGTGTTTATTGACCTTTACATTGGTGACATTTTACTATCTTGAGCTGATGTCCTTTTTTTAACAATGATATATTTAATCCATGACACTGTGGCACAATAAACTGTAAAAATCATTTGAACCGAAAGAGTTTTCACTAAACAAGATACATTCTCATTTTACTGTGGAAATTCTATGAATATGACTTAAAGACATTATATAAAGGTCAGGGCCAGTAAGCCAGATGAGATAGTTTGACATTTTGTGCAATTTCACAATTGTTTTTGTTTTTTTCATTAATCTAGTCAGCTTTGTTTGTCGGTTATATGTTAAGATTTTACAGTGCTAATTTTAATTTGATGTCAAACCAATAATCTTACAATTACAATCACATTTAACATTTATTGAATTGTTGATATTACGTAAAGATATCATAAACCCAATTATTTGTCTGATATGACGAATTACTGTAGTTTCATGACTGAGCCATCTGTGAAAACGTGAAAATCTTTAATCCTCTTAGAAATGGTTTATTTTCCTATAAGAATGGTCCTGGCAAAAACTTTAATGGGAGTAGTCATTATGAAACACGTCACAGATTGGTCAAATTATGTGAAATTATATAAATACAAATTATATGTAATTCTATAAATAAAATAGGTAAAACCATACGGGTAAGACAAGATGATGACTGCTAAAGGAAGCTATATAAAATGTACGCAAAAGTTACACAATGGGCTTAATTTTTTTTGTACTAAAGTCATTTTGCTAAGGAAAAGCTTCTGAACATGCTCTGCAAGGCTGATGTAATGTTGAATAATAATATCCAAGATTGGATTTACAAGCTACAGTACAGTGAATATCGTTGCTTGTTGATCAATTTCGCATTAAACATGTTACAATTATTTGTAATTATGTTGGTCTTTAAATAACATATTTTTTAAAACATTGTAAACATGGTCAATAACAAAAAAACAACAACAAAAAAAGCTTTATATAAATTAATCTGGAATGAAAGTAAAAACAGATTTTCAAGCACAGATTAAAACTGGCTGAATGGAATACACAGGACGTGAATGTATTTAAGAGTAAAAATTAATCACTAAGACATAGAGGGTGTAATTAACACAAACTAAATGAGAAAAGGAAAAGAGAACCAAATAAGTAAGCGCCATCAGCCTTCATTAACTGGGAGTCATTAAGTCATCCCGTGGTCGTCAGTGAAATGGAGCTCATGTAAATAAAAAAACATTTGACTCCAAGCAACCCAAGAACTCTTCCTCTTATAGCTCAAGACTTTACCTCAAAAACACGCAGTGTGATAAATCCTCCTGTGAACACATCCTGGCTGTAACACTTATAAAACGTACATAGCAGTGTCATTAGAGCCACTTGTACTTGTAATAACATGTGCTTTTGGTACTATTGACAGAAAAGCTCTCTCCATTGGGTTTGTATGTCAGGATGTATGGTGTGCGTATATAACAGGCTGAGATTATAGAGAAAGTATTCACCCACAATAATACAAATACATCAAATTACATATCTAAAAAAGCTTACAATTTGTCATAAATGAACAAAGGAATATTATGTTTAATCTGTAAAATAGAATAATCTTTACCACTTCGATTCCTACCATGTGGATAACTACATCTACATCTACGTTCTACTTCAGATGCTAGTCAGTTTATAAGCATTCTGCGTAAAATAAATAAGACCTGATCACAGTATGATGTGTTGAAAATCCAGTTGGGAAGAACTGGAAAAATGAGATCAGGTTGTTCGTTATCCAGATACTGACGTTCACGTACACCTCACGTGTTAATGCAAAGTGTAAATGGAGCTTATGCATCATCTCGATCTGATTCTCTACGTGTTCTTTAGGTCTGAGTTAGCATAGGTGCTAACATCTGCACAACACCTGTTACATTGCGTACATAACCATTTTAACACTAGCTTAATGGAGATAATTGAGATAGTATGGGTGCATTTTATGAACTAAATATAGTGTTACTCATGCTTGCCACCATCTTCAGTACATCCCCATCTTGTGAACATGTATAAACACACACACATGTATTCACATGCATTCATATTCACATGTACACAACGGACCCACCCACCCAACACACACACACACACACACACACACACACACACACACACACACACACACACACACACACACACACACACA
>JAOVVB010000052.1:12146587-12167655 GCA_028570985.1 Heterobranchus longifilis
AAATTCCTGTAACGTTAATGCAGTTGCTCTCAGAAAAGACTCCATGGAATGGTCCTTGGCATGGACTTATCGAGACGATTGACATGACGATTGACAAAAAGTCTAATATTCTTAACTCTGATTTGGGACACTTATGTGTGTGGTCTCTTAGGTAAAGCTTTAGTCATTTGGAATTGGATAAAAATAAAATAAAAAATCTGGACTTAAAATCATGACATGTTCATGAGATTTTAATGGGTATAGACAGCCGTGCTAAAGTATGGATGTAATAGATCTTGTGGCTAGCACAAAAAGCACAAAAATGTGCTCACTAAAAAATTGCTAAAGAAAGGTAAAATTTATTACACAAAAGCTTTAGAAGGGATAAAAGAACTGGCCTCTAACCGGGAAACAATCTGGGTATTTTTCTACTGCCAAGAAAGAGCTTGCTCTTGACTCTTAACACTTAGGGAGCCACCACACCCACATCAAGACGCAGCCAGAAAACTAAATCCTGTTTTACATTTCCATCAATGACCAAGACAACACCAACTTATAATATAAAACATGTATTGGATTTCTCCCAGTAAGAAAACACTATTTGTCTTTTATGCTAACAGATTTGTAAAAAAAAAAATTACAAGATCTTTCATCTGTTTTTTATCTATTTCTCATATCAAAATCTGTGCTTTTTGCCATTTCATGTCTTGCATTACAAGACATACATGCTGATAGCCAAGCTGTGATCAGCGTGTGTGAGCGAGTCACTGTGTCTCTTCTGGCAGGTGTGTAGCAAGACTGTATTTAGTAGAAAGCTAAATTTACAGAGACAAGCATTGCTACTTTGTGGAGAAACTGGCATGATGTAACCAGAAGAGGCTTGTCTGAAACACTGGTTGATCAACAGTGCAACCACATTAAAAAGATCAGGCTCCTGAATGGCATAAAGAAAACACATTTGCAGTAATCATACAGCCATCGGTACCCGGGGTCTAGAGAGCAGATTGGCTGGAGGGTTGGCATACTCACACTCTCACAATCCTAGAGACACTGGCCAATCACGGGCACCTTTGAGCTCAAGTAAGCAGAAGGGGCAGAAAGCACTTTTCTCTGAATGTATTATACAGTCCAAAATGTTGCGTGAGGAGCAAAAAAGATGCGGTGGACTGGCGTCATGTGTCTCAGAGATAGCATGTGATATCCTTCGCCCTTCCTGGTTGGTACAGTAGCTGTTGCCGAGTACCCTAACAGAGAGACAGGTAGGAAATGCCTACAAATATATTATTAGAAGAAAATTAGGGAAAACACACTCACACAAATAGAACATGTAAAAATTCGCACAGACATTAAACCATGTTTCGATTTGAACCAGAGAGCGTGACGCTGCCAGACTGCAACGCCACCCGTGGTAACAGTACCTGCTGTGCCACCGTGACGCCCACAGACTTCAGATCTGATCTTTTTAATGCTTAAGCCACCAGACAACATCCTAAGTGGTCATGTCACACTTGATGTAAATGGTCCTTAAACAACAGGTTGGGGCTGTCTAATTACAGTAGTGTCGAGAGCACAGCAAGCTCCCTCTGAACACATATATTTAGTGACGTTTCACTCTGACTGCACCCCCTTCATTGGTTGGTTTGCCCTCATGATTTTCCACACTTTCCTGCTTGTTCATATCCCTCTTTCTAGCTATAAGGTAGTGGCTTAATCAAATTTTAAATCAAACAAACATTCATGTCACATGTGTTCACTAACTACAAAGTAAAAAAAAAAACTCTGTGAGTAAATGAAGAAGGTCACTGCAACACAGTCCCATGCTTTGTCCTAAAATGCATGCCTACACAGCATTCCGCTCCTCTACCGCTCCTAATGCCATGTTCAGTTTGTCTAACAATAATGACATACTGATAGATAAGTTATGAAGCCTGTCACTAGCTGTGTGTCTATCCTTTGGGTGCACAGTGGGACAGTGAAACTCAAACGCCAACTGCAGCATTCTGAAAAAGAAAGCACATGAGGACAGCCAAAGGTCGAAAACAAGAGAAAACAAGCTCATGTCACTTTGTGTATGACACCATTAAGTGATATATGCAAATACAGCTTTAAATAATGTCAATATACAGTACATTGCTTTCGGTTCGCAGTAAATCAATACGATTTAGCCTAGCACTAGGCATACACTAGCCTACACTTCGACTGTTGCTTTAGAAGCAACACATATATTTGAGACAGCTAAGACTACTAAAATAATATGGTACATTTGTAAACTCACCCAGACACTCTGAACTATAATTAGAGAGCCTCTTTTAGAGTCAAGCAAAGTGCATGAAGTCAATGAAATAAAAAGAGTTATTACAATATGTTCATATAATATTTTTATTTAAAAGTTTACCAGTCTCATGCACTACACATATTCACATATGCATCTACATTGGTGCATCTTTACCTCTGCACTAAGAGTTACTCAATTACCTGTAAATATGTATATGTGCACAGCTCTATTCATCTGTATGTGTACATATATATCTGTAAATGTATACATATGTCGGAGATGAGTATTGATTTTAATCCCGCTAGCCGGCGTCACCTTTTGTTTTGTGATAGCAGTCATGCCTACACATCTAAGTGAAACAGCAATCATTATTTTTATAGACCAACAACTCCATTGTTAAACTGTAATCAATGGACTTATATTTAGCAAGAAAATTATGTGTCCTGGAAGTGATGTCTGGACTAAAAATTGAGACTTATAAGGCATCCTGAAAGACAGAGACCAAGTGATGCTCATTATACTATGAATTTTTTTCAGCAAGATTTTTTTTTTTATGTGAAAGAGTCGATCAACAGAAAGATTACTAGTGTGTCCCATCAACCATTGCATTGATAGCATTCAAGCTATGGAGGCTTATAAAAGGATAATAGATAATAGAATACCCTTAGGTACAATTCCAACATCAAAATAATTGGTTATTCAGCAACATGCTCTAACATCATTTCAATTAATCCAGATGTTGACTATCTAGCTCTTGTAATACTGTTACTAAGCTTTGGTCGTCTCTAATCTGCCTGAAACCTTTGACATTGTCTGAATCAGACATTAATGAGCCAGGCACAGGTTCAACACGACACTGGAGCCTTTCCCAGATTTCATTACTCAATGTATTAATTAAGATAATTTAATAAGCTGCATAAAAGCAGAGTGTGTTCATATTAGAGAACATAATTGTAGCTATGCACACAAAACACAAAACAACACACAAGCTACAAACCAAACCAAAACTATACTGACAATTTTTTTTCTCTTTTGTCCAGTGATTCTGGCTGTTAAGTGCTGAGAGCACACTAAGACAAAACTCGAATATGAGGAAGTGAAAACAGAAGCTTAGTAAAGTTTTCCTGACCTCCGCAGCTTTAAAGAGAACTAACCAGTTTAGCAGAGCACAATATGTGAGCTGATACATAGCCAAAGTCACTGTGCATATCAAGCAGCTTGGCTGAATAGCCTCCAGCCCTTAGAGCCAATACTCAAGACATAAATCTGCCAAAGTAGCCTTCTCTCCAGACTAGCGTGCACACATACTTTTGCTAAATCATAAGATTCAACAAGAAAGTAAGAAGGAACTAAGCCATAGGTAAAACATGCTTAGTATTTGAAAGCTAACGTACCACTTCTGGTATATTATAACTTGTTTACTGATTAGAAGCCTAAGTAATGATACTTATGTGTTAAAAGATTAAAATTTGTGGTGTAGAATGTGATCTATTCATGCTGCAATATTAATCCATGCTCACTATTAGGCTGTAATCAAAGTGTCGCTAGCCAACCTATAAATCATTACTTCTCAAAGTAGAGTCCATTACGCACAGTCAGAGATTCAATTATTTTTAAAACTATTATTATTATTATTATTTTAACTGATGTTACTGCATGTCAGTGATGTCAGACTAAATCTAATAAACTAAAATGTCTATGTTTTAAAGCCAATCTTTTGTCACAGTGATTGTTTTGGAAGGCAAATGGTCAAAAAAAGTAACATTAGAGGCAGGTTATGGGCTACATTTGAATAATAAGGGTAGTAGTGTAAATGTCTGGTTATTTTTGTTAAGAAGTAGTTTTAGGGGCTGATAAAAGGGGCCCCACATCCTCCACGCCTTTCATTTGAACTGGCCGGAGCCCCCTGCCGACTGTCTCCGCGCATGCGCACAAGTTGTGTGTTGACTACCAAGCAGCAACACCGCCCTCGCGCATTCTTTCACCTACTTACATCGCTTTTTTTTTAATCATTAGTCAACACGGACCACCCTTCTCTAACTCATCCCTCTTACTCGAACAGGTCTTTTTATTCGGGTAGTATTTGCTTAAAAAGTTGGCTTAGGTATCCAGTGAATACATGGTGTTTCTTAAAAAAAAAAGGGGGGGGGGAGGAAAAAAGTTTAAAAGCAGGGTGACATTTGGGGTGTTGGCTCTTGTACCCGCATCCAGCACGACTCTCTTCAGTGTCATGCACAGTGCATTTTATTCTCAAAACAAGCACGGAACAATTACTCAAACGCGTTTATTTAAGTTCGGTCAGGGTTTAAGATTGAGAGAAGTTAATAAAATCTCCCCTCACCTTCGTCCAGAAGTCGCTCTAGATGGTTGAAAATCCCACAAAAGTTAGGCAGGCTGCTCATCAGCTTCTTGTCGTTCATGAGCTGCATGAGATAGTCAGGACTCGGCTTGGGCTTCTCTTTTGTTTCCATTTCCCCCACCATATTTAAAAACCTTTGCATAAAATGTCAGAAATCTCAGTGATGAGGCTCCTCGACAGCAGGCTGTACCGGGCTGAGTCCTGCTACTCTTCACTCCTCACTTCTCCAGCGAAGTCGCGCTTCGAGCCAAAAGACTTTCAGAGTGTCTCTCTTACAAAAAAAATACTAGCTGAAGAAACAAATAGACTTCGGAAGAAAAGGAAAAACTCGGCGGTGTGCGTGATTGATAAAGGTCAGAAAATCTCCGGAAACTGTCCGCACTCCCGCATGACCGCTCCGATTTGTTGTGATAACTCTCAGAGACCGCAGCCGACAGAGTAACGCTATTCCCAGGCCATTCAAAATAACTGGACTCCCAGTTCTAGGAAAGACAATTCAGAGTAGCGGTTTATAAGCGAGACCCTGAGATGTGTGTGAAGTTTGAAGGGAAGCTGTGTAACTCCTCTCCGCTTGGTGTGTCGCTATTCAAGAGACTCTGCTGCTGCTGCTGCTCTCCTAACGCCCGCGGTCATGTGACCATCCGCGCGCGCTGCCATCAACTAAGCCAGAGAATAGGAGGGGGAGATTTATACATCTCTGTCTCTCTCTGTCTCTCTCTCTCTCTCACACACACACACACACACACGTTTATCTCATTCACGTGAATACCTTACTCTGACATTCCATTGGTCCCCACCGAGATATATAAACCTGCCTTTCACGCCATTCGTATATATTCAAACATATATGAATTAAATGTAATTATTCAGGCTCCTTTTCCTCAGTGAGCTTTATATCCCCAGTGTTTTGGATGGATATATTTTGGATGGTGCAACCCGAACTTCATATGAAGAAGTATAAAAGCTACCAAAGCCGCGCAATCTGATACAATTGTTCTACAGAAACATCTTCTAACATGCCATTATATTATACACTGCCAGGTTGTATGATTCAGCATACAAATATACCTTGGACAACGCTATGCTTCCAACTTTGTGGCAACAGTTTGGTGAAGGCCCTTTTCCATTCCATCATGACTGTGCCCCAGTGCACAAAGCAAGGACTATAAAGACATGGTTTGATGAGTGGAAGTACTTGACCAGCCCGCTCAGAGGCCTGACCTCAACCCCATCGAGCACCTTTGGGATGAACTGGAATGGAGATTGTGAGCCAGGCCTTCTCATCCAACATCAGTGCCTGACCTCATGAATGCTCTTCAGAATGAATAGGCACAAATTCCCACAGAAACACTCCAAAATCTTGTGGACAGCCTTCCAATAAGAGTGGAAGCTGTTATAGCTGCAAAAGGAGGGACCAACTCTATATTGAAGTTTATGTATTTGGATACAAAGTCATTATGGGTTTGGCCCAATACTTTTTATTCATATACTGTATATATCTATTGGTGAATAGATGATTAAAAACCCTGCAGACTAAAATATTTGTCCTTGCATGACAGAGTTCTTCTGAATCCACAGTAGTGTTTGATTAAATTTCTATCTTTGGATCGAAATTGCCCCATGTGGATTTCTTTGATTCCAAACAGAAGTGAACTCCAAGTAATAAAGTGACTCTAAAACAACAAGTGAAGAGCTGAGATAAAATTAGTAAAGACCCTTGCATCCCTGTCTTTTTCACCCAGCTGGTTTATAAATGCATTCAAGAACTCATTGGCTATTTCAGTAGATGCATGTACCATATAGATGCACTGTATATGTATACATTGCTGTACCACACACAGTTTGTTAGTCATAAGAGCAGCAATAATTGTATGTTATACACTATGGCCAAACCTTTGTGGATAACTCACCATCTCATTCATATATCCAGGGTGGATGAAAATTAACTAGGCAATATTTAAAGGCTACAGAACTTGTATCACTGGAGCACCAGCCCACTGTGCACCACCCCATTTTGCTCTTACTGTGTGTGCGTGGTTAGACCAGCATCTTGGTTGGCTGGGACGATGCGGGCCTCATGAATGGCCTCCAAGAAGTCCAGATCTCACTCCACAGACTTTTTTCCTGTGGGGCTACGCAAAGGAGGAGGTGTCCCGGACAAAGCCTCACACACTGGAGGACTTAGAGGCACGGATTCAAGAGGTTCTCAGCAATATATCAAACTACTTCCATCAAAAGACTGTTCATTCCATCTCCGGCCATTTGAGAAAACTTGTTGACGCTACTTGGTGCCTATGTTGAAATTTAAAGATTTGCTTTCATTTTCCTATGTATTCCTATTTTTATAATGTACATGTACAATTTGTTTCAATAAATATCTATAAAAAATATGGACTTCATCACCAATAATCATTTTAATGCCTAGTTACTACAAAATAAAAATAAAAAAACTGTCTAGAATATCTTTGTATGCTTTCGCATTACAATTTCCTGTCACTGAAATGAGGAGACCCAAACCTGTTCCTGCATGATAACGCCCCTGTGCGCAGAAGTTCATGAAGACACTGTTCACCAAGTTGAACTGGAAGAACTCGACTTGTACAGTCCTGACCTCAACACTACTCAACACCTTTGGAATGAATTGGAATACCAACTCCACCTACTTACCTTGTTAATCCACCTTGTAGGTATACAGTTATAGAGGGTATTTATTTTTGTGTACTTTATTAGCTTTATATCCCCATCAGTATCAGTGTTTTGGCTGGGTATATTTTGGATGATGCAACCCAAACATCATATTAACTACAGAAACATCTTCCAACATGCCTCTATATTATACACTCCCTGGTTGCCACTTGAATCTACCTATAATAGTTCTCATACTTCTCATTTCTTCAATACCCATGTCAAAGATGACCTTTGTCTCTGTTTTAGAAAAGGTCTGCATCAAGCAAAGAAAACAACTAAGGAAATTGCTTAAACTACTAAAATTTGGTTTAAAACTGTAAAATCTTGAAGGATAGTGCTAAACCATCTTCTTGAGGGAAGAAATGTGGTCGGAAAAACATCCTGAGTGCACATGATAAGAGATCACTTAAACGCTTAGTGAAATTCAAAGACTAAACAGTTGAGTAACCTAAAGAGAAACACTTCTCAGTGAGGCTAATTGGTTTCAATTTGCTAGGGAGCATAAAGTACTGTAGAACATTGGTTAAAGGATATGTGGTCTGATGAGTCCAGATTAATCCTGTTCGAGAGTGATGGACACATCAGGGTAAGAAGAGAGGTGAATGAAGTGATGCACCCATCATGCATAATGCCTGCCATACAAGCCTGTGCGGACAATGTTATGATCTTGGGTTGCTTCAATTGGTCAGTTCTAGGTTTAGCAACATTAAGTGCCCTAAAATTAGGTCAGCTGATTACCTGGAAAAACCGAATGATGATTTATTTTTTAATTAGTGGATGTTATGTTCTCTGATAGCTCGGGCATATACCAAGGTGATGATGCCAGGATTAATCGTGCTCAACTTGTGAAAGAGTGGTTCAGGGAGCATGAGATATAATTTTTACACATGGTTTGCCCACCACAGAGTCCAGACTTTAACCCCACTGAGAATCTTTGTATGTGCTGGATAAGATTTTATGGATTGGTCCGACTATCCCATCATCAATACAAGATCTTGGAGAGCAATTAACGCAACTGTGGACTGAAATAAATGTTGTGACATTGCATAAGTTTATTGAAACAATGCCATGACCTTAATCAAAGCAAAAAGTGGTCCAACAAAATGAAGTGGCTTGACAATGAATATGTGTCAGTGTTGTCCGGAGAATGGTCCGAGAATAGTCCAACCAAATGTTTGATCAGCTATAGACAATAGATTACAAAACCGCTGTGCTATAAATGGTCCATGGTTGAAAATCCCACAAAAGTTAGGCAGGCTGCTCATCTGATAATTTCAGATGTTTTAGCAGTGATCTAATAGTAGAACAAGGGCTACCAAGCTATGGGTTACCATTAGTAATTGTGTTTCCATAAAAGTTGTATATGATTATTTTATATGTATAAAGGTAAGTAAGTTGACCACTAATACTATTGTCATTGTATAGTCTCAAATAAAAGAGTGATTTCTCAAAATTTGTGTTATTTCCAAAACCATGCTCTCCTCTCTTTCAGCCATGAAACACAAGTAGGGGAGGCAGTTGGGTGCTAATTTGGAGATGAAAACAGGGATGGTGTTAGGCTGGCTGGGCATCAGAGGATCGGAATGCATGCTGTTTAACACAGGAGTTAGACAAATCCTAGAGCCCCCACCAACACCATGGCCAAACCGCTAAATAAATAGAGAAGTAATTAAGAGAGCACTGAGAGAAAGGCTGTGTTTCATTACTGCTGCTCCGTCTGGGGAAGCAAGATCCTCATAGACAGGCCATTACATAGCAATTACTGTAAGTAGAAAAAAAAACTATCAGTCTAAAATAATGCCATAACAATGTGTAAATCTTTAAGCAAGTGATATTTGATTAACAGCCTCACAGTGACACAGATAATCACTTGAAATGGTACAAAAGTAGAGCAATATCTGAGTCAATGAGTTGTTATTTCCATTCGTGGGCTTTAAACTCTGCAATTACTATAAGCTGACAGACTGAAGTGACAGCAATTAGTGAATGAATAGATCCACATCCTTCCGTCCATTCTTCCTTCCCCTCTTTTCAGTCTTCCTCTGTAGCTATAAAGCCAGAGTCATGATTCACAAGTGCTGTTTCAAAATTAAGTTCCAGTAATTTGAAGCAACATTAAACCATCAGGCCATGTCAGTCTTTCACATGTAAGACACATTTACGTCTGTAAATATCTATATGCCCTAAAGCAACAAGTTCACAGCACTGTAAATAGAAATTGTAAAAAAAAAAAAAAGAAAAGATGGTCATTTCTCTTGTTTGGAGAAGTGGTGCTTCAGTGGGTAAAACAAAATATACATGTCTAAAAACAGCCTTTTTTTCATGTAGAATACCCACTTCAGTATTTGTTTCCTGTCAGTAATTGCAGGAGTCTTATATAAATAGATAAATAATCAGGTGGAACCCTCAACATGTTTATTTCTCACAAGAGTTACTAAAACAGATGGCAGCACTGTTAGGCAAACTGTAAGAAACATCCCCATTTGTATTTAAATGTGTTATGACTGTGCTTTTTTAACTGTCATGTTTAAAGTAAGGGAGTGAGAAAGAGTGAGTGAGAGAGAGAGAGAGAGAGAGAGAGAGAGAGAGAGAGAGAGAGTAGGTGGGTGTGTATCCAAGCATGCATTTTATTTACATGCATTACATGCTATATGGAGATATGTCAGTAGCAATTTTGTTTGACACTGAAAAAAACTGTTTTACTGTCATGGCTTAGAAATTAATTTGATACAGTCCATATGTCATACAGTATAATAAAAATGCAATACTCTGAAATATGCCGGGCGGCATGGTGGTTCGATTCCCGGCCAGGCATGCTTGGTGGGTTTCCTCCCTGTACTCTATATGCAGGTTAGGCTAATTGGCGTTCCCAAATTGCCCATAGTGTGTGAATGGGTGTGTGAGTGTGTGTTTGTGTGTGTGCCCTGCGATGGATTGGCACCCTGTCCAGGGTGTACCCCACCTTGAGCCCTAAGCCTCCTGGAATAGGCTCTAGGTCCCTGTGACCCTGAATACAGGATAAAGTGGTATAGAAGATGAGTGAGTGAGTTAGTGAGTGAGTGAATGAGGGTGAAATATGCAGTGCTTTCAAAATTGGTTGTTAGAGTGAAGCATGTATTGAAAGAGATACTGTAGATCTGTGTGCAATGTGTAGATGGAACTAACAAAAAAAATGTGCTGGCTCCAATTGTTGTTGATACAGCTGGTCATCACCTGTCACTAGCCTTCTCTCCAGGCTAAGTTAAAGTGTTAGACAGTTGTCCTGCTAAAAAAAAACATCATTACCCATTTAAGAAACTAAAAATTTATTCTAAAAATAAAAGGAACAAAATAGTAAGCCACACCACCTATTATTACTTTAACCATTAGCTAAGGAAGCACTTTTACATGAAGGTAAATAATCTAGAAATAATTGTGTGTTTGTGCAAAACTGTCTCTTTATGATGTCGTTTCAAATCCTCATCTATTACTAGCTTGCAATGACAGTTTGTACCAACACCCCAAGAAGCTCATGTCACATGTGACATGGAATTTAACACCACCAAAGAGCCGGTGTCCTGTGATAAAATGGCTTTCCATTCACAGTTGATTTCACCCCAGATCCACTACAAATCAATAATTTAATCTTTTGTATTTGCGCACTCAAAAGCAATTGAGGTTAACTAAATACATTTTTCGGTTATTTGTAGAACAGATTTAGTGATATAATTTATATATTTATTTATTTATCAGATGATTAAATAAAACAATTATCCTGCATGCAATATTATGATATGAGATGTTATTTCACATTTCTTAGAATTCCTATCTAAAATTGTAGAAATGACAGTTACTATTGATACATAACCTGTGGAGTAGCACAACAGAACTGAAACCCAATGATGAGCAATAAAAAACAGTATTTCACTCATTTCCTCCACACTGTACTCTGACCTATTTTAGCTTTCTACCTCATATCTTTTGTTCCTTCCCTCTTTCTTGCTGCATGAAGGTTCGTTGGTATTCACTAATAAAGACCACAGAGACATAATGCAGGACTCATAGCCTTGTTACAGAAATAGATTTATTACTAATCCATTATGCATAGTGGGTAATGTTACATATCTGATGCACTGGCTCGCAGCAGGAGCAGAGAATTTAAGTGCACTGAACATTAAGCTGAGAGGCAGTGTGAGCAGAGACGAACCCACAGGCCCCTCAACATACCACCCTGGAATAGACTCATAATCATGCCCTGCAACTATAAGTCCACACAGACCATTTCTCCTTTTTTTCCCTTTTTTTTTTTTACTCTGACAAAATGAAAAGGTCAAGAAAAGCACTAGTGCCCCAAAGTGATTGCTAAAATGAATGAGTTCATTAAATGCTAAAAGGTTAGAATAGCCATTTATAGTGTATGAAAAGGATTCAACATGCCTACTGGTGCAAATGAAAAAAAAAAATCACTTCTACTTTCTATTACACCGTTAATGTGTCCTATTTCACTTGGAATAATTTTAGACTATACATAATATAACACATACATCTGACACATTAGTGGATAAATTGATGAGGCTAAATAGAACTGAGTTTCCAAAACTAATTTAGTCATCAGTTTAAATTATGACCATTTGTAACAATTTTAAAGGTGCATAAATGCAAGCTCCGCCTATATCTCCAGTAGCTAAATCTCAGACATTCAGAAGTTGATGAGGCATTTGGATTAGTAGCACACAGTAATCTTTTTGTTCTGAGTTCATGGTTTAAGTGTCTGCCTAAATAGCACTTAAGTCATTTGAATTTATATTAACTCTCTTGTCTCATTCAGTGTTAACTTTATTTACATTGGGATTTAAGTAGTTGTGCAGTGAAGTGTTGCCAATGTGACAACAGTTACTGGTGATGTATTGATGATAGGGAAGTTCATTATATTCTAATGGCCACTGGGAAGGAGAGGACAGGGGTTCTATACTTAGCTGTTTGTAAACCTCCCCCCAAATGTAGCACCTCACCTCTGCTTCATGTCACACATGCCTCAAGGTCTCAGTGCCCTTGTCACAAATCCAAATGAGAGACAGATGGCAGTTAACAGGGGGCTGGGAAAGTGTGACAACACACAACAATGTCCATCAGGGAGAGAGGCCTGGTAGATTGCTTGCTTTTTCCACTGGAGGATATAAACTGATTAGAAAGCGTTCAGATCACGTGACGTCTCTATATCGGTATTTGTGGAAGAACGGATACCAGAGGTATAGACTTACTCTGGATTTACAAGATGACATTAATTTGATGGCAGAAACAATTATGTAACTTTTGCAAACAGGGTTAAATATATGTGGTTCTGATGTAATTCACAAAGTAAATTAGCGAAAGTTAAGTGCATTAAGCTGCATAAAAGCTTCATAACTTTGTTACCAATTAGTTTCTTATGCAAGAACTGCACATTTCTGCTAGTTAAAAAAAATATGATGAAATACTAAGACAGATACAATTTAAGTGAAAAAAATATTGGTGGACAAAGATCATTTTAATAATTGAATAATAATAATAATAATGTGTGAGCACACGTATGAGTGTTTGAGGTTGAGTTTGAGCGTTTAAAAAAAAAAAATTTTTTTGTATGATTCACCAATAATGCATCTATTCATCCCAAGTGTTCTTCCCAAGAATGGTAAGATTATATCAACACATCTTCAACATGTTAAAGAGGCTGATTCATTCTGTCATGGATAATCCAGTGCTGTAGGTGTGGCTCTGTGGCTATGGTAATGTCATTACTGGCAGGCAACCTGATCACGAACACCTAAATTGCAGTGCAATGAAAGAAACACAGATTTCGTGTTCCCGAGGCTGCTATGTATCTATTCAAAACAAAACCACCAGTGTTAAATTGTCTGCAACAATTAGATACAGTAATAGCTGTAGGGAGTGATAAAAAGTTTCCCCTGGTAATTTTACAGTATTGTTCAGCACATAATTCACCTCCTCAGTGGAGAAATGGATTTTCTTTTTTTAAAGTAACAAGCACATATATCATTAGATCTAGAATTTGTCTTTCTTCCTGTCACTAATTTACATCCGTAATATCAAAGACATTGTTTGTTTAAACAAAATATAATCAAATATACTATATTAGTCCCATATCAGTAAGATTCAGCAATGAACAAAAATATATACTTTCACACATTTTTTGACATACGTTGATGTAAAGAACAACCCTTGAATAAATGAAGACCATTCAGAAACTACATTTTTTTCCCTATCAAGCTTGTAATAGTATATCAATTATTATTTAGTTATTACATCACTGGCCTGAAGTAAAGCTAGTTATCTGAAGTATCATCAGGAATTATTGTGTGTTGGTCTGTAAACTTTTTTGTTTTTTGTTTTTTTGGTATGCTGTATTGTTTTCAGGGTTATCCACTTTGAAACAACAGAGCCCGAACATATGGCCGTTCTCAGAATCAAAAGATTAATCCAAGGCTCAGTGCAGGTCTGGCACATGCTCCCTCTCTACAGAAGGGTGTTACACATTACACATGCTTGTTGAAGGAAATATCTCAAGGTTCCAATACGTAATGACCATCTGTTAGAGTCAAATTCTCTCATGCTACAGTACACTGATCTCATGTACCTCCTTGAGTGAATAAACCCCCTGACTATAGGATTCATTTCACCACGCACTGAAATGCGGTATGGAGAAGCAGAGTAATATGAGCAATCTGTAACAATCAGCAAACATTTCAACATGAAAATTATATAATATAATACAATATAATATAAACGACATTAATCACTCACTCACTCTCTATAATGCTTATTCTGTACAAGGGTGTGGGGGGTCTGGAGCCTATCCCAGGGGACTTGGGGTACACCCTGAAAGGGGTGACGAGAACATAAATACTCGCACGATATGGGGAATATTCTAAAGTGCATGTCTTTCGGATTGTGGGAGGAAACAGGAGTTTCTGGAGCAAACCCACCAAGCACAGGGAGAACATGCAAACTCCACGGACACACAGACCTGAGCTGGGAATCGAATGTGAGAGACCACAGTGCTGTCCAACATTAATCATAATACTTACAAACAGAACTTTTAGATTAAGGGGAAAAACCTATTTCCATAGAGAGATGGGCATAAACATTAGAGATGCTGAGATCATGATTGGAAAAAAACCACAGTGTATGTGTGTAGAAGAAAACTGGAACAGTGTTTTAGAAGTTATTAAATCATGAAAGTTTGGTTCTTCTATTTCTCATGTTCACTTTTTTGAATATAAATGATATGTAGCTACTGGCATATTGATTGGTTGTATGGTTGCTGATGATGTTACATTGTTTATTATTATTATTATTATTAGTAGTAGTAGTAGTAGTAGTAGTAGTAGTTATTGTAATAGAATCATAAATGTGGTAAAAATGTTAATGTTAAATAATAAATGTTTATATAAATGTGTGTGCTTGGTTTTTTTTTTGCCATAGACTGGCATCGCATTCAGGTTAAAATAGGCCCAGTACTCCAGGGTAGGCTCCAGACCAACCGCAGCCCTGACATGCATGAAACAGATGAAAATGATGCCATAGAAATCATTATTGAAATAAACACCATCCACCCAGCTTACAATGTTTCCATTTGTAAATTCTGATAGGAATTGTTGATGGATTGCTCATAAATGCTCAGGGAATAAGAAAGACATTTATTTAAAAAAAAAAAACATTTAGGTGCAGGATTTTGTTTAAACATGGCATGGCATTTTTAAATTATTGTGATGATTTTAGAATCACAATAACCCTGACTTAACCAACAACCTTTAGACGTTACGAGTCATTGGTTTAATTGATTTTAATTGGATTTTTTTTTTAATTCCTATACTTTAATCCAAGAGAGAACATGTAAGAATTTAGCTATAAAACTAGAAGAAAACTATGAAAACTGTGAAAATTATACACTTCATCATTGTGAATGATTGTATGGCGATGTGTTAAACTTACGTGTATTAATGCATTAATGTGTGTAGGTGTTGTATTATGTTAGAGATTTGCTTATAAAAACAACTACAGTATTTGAAGCTAATCAGTCTCATGAACTACATTTTCCAGTATGTAACGTTCAGTATGCTGCAGTACAAAGGAAACCCTGTTCAGGTTTTTATCCATATGAATACTGTGTCTTTTAACTTGTGCTCATATATTCATTGATTCTGTATTTGTAATCTAATGACACAGGATCCTAATGCATTTAACATTAATGCATAAATACCATTCTCTATACTGTGTTAGACTATACTGTAAGACACTGTTCCTCTCATTATATACATGCCCATGCTTCTACATGACTATTTGTTCACTCAGCCTTTTGCCCAATCCAACTTCGTCTTAGTGTGTACTTCTTTTGTGTCACCCAGGACAAATATGCAGCAATGTGAATATTCATTATGGCTGCTGTCCTCCCCCAGAACAAGCTTTGCAGCACGCAGTGCTACTATTCGAACAATTGATCCAAGTGTGCATTGACCAGCTATGGACAACAGCAGTCTTATGTGCCTGCAGGGTGTATGGGCGTCCGAGCGCTGTAAGGGTGGCGATATGGTTCGTCACTACCAGCTGGTATGGAGGGTATCTCTGGGTGGAGGAGGGCCATTGTTCTTACACTGTCCAAACAATGGTACATTTGAGAAGGACACACTGTCTCCGAGAGACAAGGCATGCTCTGACTATGGTGAGGGAAGGTCAGAGACAGGGAATGCATGTGATTTGTGTCTGATGACCACAATAGATGGCTGTTGATGACTCCTTTGGCTTTCTGTCATCACTTTGCCTTGGTACAGTTCCAGTATTTGTGCCTACTTGGCATGAACTCAAAAAGGTTGGGTCATCACACATTTTAAAAACACATTATACAAAGATTCTTGCATTTTGAAACTAATTTTGATAACTGTTTTGAATAGTAATGATTGCAAAGGTGCAAAGGATGTGCGCAGACTACAAAGGACATCCACGTGGGACAGCAACACACACATTCACATACTGTATACTGCTGCAAAGCTCTGCACAAGTACTCATACTAATAAGACTCAGTGGAGATCTATGATAGAGAGCAAATCAATATTTCTTATTAATGCTTCCTAGCTGAGGGCTCCAGGTCTTTTGTTTTTATCTTCATCAAACTACTTTTCCTGTCACTCACCCCACAGCACTCCACTCTCTCAGCACTCTCTCAGGGGAAAAAAAAAATCAGGAAATTCATTTCCAGATAAACATGTTGCTTTTTGATATGTATGAAATTGTCCATCTTATATTTAAAAAAATGCAGTGTGGGAAAAAAAACCTGTCACTGATCGCCATCCACCAGCAGCACCGCTACCATGAGCTTCGTATGTTTTACATAAATATAACTCAATCATATCAGTGCCGGCTATCTCCATGAAATAGATATTTCCTTGCCTGTCTTAAGAGACATTTGCAGTTGTCACCCGTCTGCCATCCAACAATTCTTTCTTTCTCAATCCATTGAACACAAAAAGAAATAGTTTTCCTGACAACCTGAATTGCCACCTGAGAAATAGGACATATAACCTGCCACTGGGATTGATTGAAGAAGGTATGACTATAGACTGTGTGTGTGTGCATGCGTGTGTTTATGTGTGTTTGCTCGCTTAGCTGGAAGCTGATTATAGTACACTTTTTTTTTTCTCAACACAGATAACAAATCTCACTGGCATTCACACAAAGCCATCCTCCAGGGAGGAAACATTGCTCTTCAAACATTTAGCCATTGTTTCTCCACTTGACTGATCCCTGAGACAGACTTGAACTTGCATCTTTTATGTCTATGTGAGGTATTTTTTTCCTGAAGCAACTGACTGTTTTACCTAATGCCCTGGGTTTTACACAATTTCAGTCAACCCTTTTTTTTTTTTAATCTGTAGAGACAAACACACTGAAAACTTGAAAACTTGGAAAAAATAGACATGGACGAATTTGTAGCATACTCGATGTAGTGACAATCGAGCAATTCTGTCCAAAAGTACTCTGAACTGGGGTCACCTCTGCTCTAACAATACTGTGGTCTCCTGATTATTGCTAAGTAAGCAGTACTGCACATGGAAGCAGTCCAGTTGTAAATGATTTAGTGAAGTATTCCCATGAAGTATTCATTCCAGCTGTTTTGTGCTGCTCTTTGAGTCAGATTCAGCACTCTAATCTGAGCCATCGCTGCAAGTTTATCCTCAAAAACACACATCTACATCCTACACTTGCCAAGCAATCTCTCTCTCTTCTGAAGCATGAGGATAATCTGTATAATTAGTAAGTGTGTTTAGGCAGGAAAGGCATGTTTGCATAAATATTTAAAAAGATGAATTATTGTCTAGCCATATCAATTATCTTAGAGTTTATTATTGCGTGTTGTGTTGTCTTTTCTTAATAGTTCCATCTGTCAAGCTAAAACCATGGGAACACTACCACCCTGTGGAATGGCAGCTGATGTACAGTACATGTTTACTCAGCTAGAAATATCCATCCTGAAATTGATGGAAGCCACCTGATACAAACACATTAAAGCTTCATCCACCTAAACATTTATATATACGTACATACAGTACATACACACACAATCTCAGTAAACCCTAGAGATGGTTGTGTGTTAAAATGCCAGTAGATCAGGAGTAGATCAGAAATAATCAGACTAGCCATTCTGGCACCACCAATCATTCCACTTTTTTAAACTTCTGCAGATCGTTTTGACCATGTCTACATGTCTAAATGGATTGAGTTGCTGCCATTTGATGGTCTGATTGGATAGTTTTGGTAATGAGCAGCTGAACAGGTGCACATAACAATCAACACCACTGCAAGGTAAAATGAACAACATTGATCACCAATTATACCAAAAGCACCAAAAGGTCACCCATGCCTGCAAGGACCAAAGGCTAGAACGGTCCAGTCTGATACCACAGAAAAGTCAATGCAGCACAAATTGCAGAAAAATCTAAATGCTGACCGTGACATAAAGGCACCAGAACTCTCTGCACACCACCGCCCATCATCCACAGGGCCCAGCATGCAAAGAGCAGAGATGTACCTGACAATCAAGTCCGATCCACAGAGGCCTCACCCAGCACGGTACCCTAAGGATCTGCAGCCAATGCCCTGGTGCCAGACACGACAGCAAACTCCCAGAGGCCCTTCGAGGGGCCAGAGCTGCCCTGGTGGCACAAGGGGAACCCAAAACCTTTGTGATTTTAATGTTATGTCTGATTAGTGTTTATACAGACAGGTAGACAGTTAAGTAAAAAGAAGTCGCTGCTGTCCCACAGCACTATAGATGGGTTATCAAATGTGACTGCAAAAAGAAATATATATATAAAAAAGATCCTTTTGGTGACTATCATAACAAACAAAAATAATTATATAACACAGTGGTATTTTCTTGTGAATGACAGGTTTTTGTGACAGTCAGCATTTATTTTCTAATACACAGATTATAGATTAATATATCACCATATAGTATATACAATTTTAAATATATTACAGGTATGTGTATATACTTTACATGTACTCAGGTTTTCTGTGTAATGAAGACCTGGCATGTTGAGAACTGATGATCAGAGAAGAGCATTACGAACATTTAAACCTATTAACTTAATCATAAAGATTAATAGAGTTTTGTTTCATCCTTCTGTTCTTTACAGCTTTCTCTGTGCTACCAAGCCAGTCTAATGTCATAATATTGCATTTATTCCTAGATTGTTAAGCATCAGGTGCATGTTAAATTAAGACGTGAGCTTAGATTTTGTCAAGAAGGAGCCAATAACAGTTTAATGTAGAATTAGACAATATGTGTTTGTGTATAAGTGCTGGTTCCTTCCAGGTTCTGGGTTCTATTCCCGCTTCAGTCTGAGTGCATAGAGTTTGCCCTAAGCTTCCTGGGATAGGCTCCAGGCCCCCCGCAACTCTGTATACAGGATAAAGCGGTACAGATGATGAGTAAGTGTTATCATTGACAACAAGCCTGAACACACTCGTGCACTCGTGGCCAATAAATTAATTTGACGAACATAGCTAAATAAAATGTTCCAACTTGATACAGATTTATTTTATTAACATCATTTCAATAATATTTTGTGCATATATTAGACAACTAGAGTTTTCTATCCCTGAATGTTCCACCAACAGAACAATGATTTAACAAATATTATTACATAACTACTTGTTTTAAAGTTTAATTTGCATGTAGTAGCCAGTCAACCATGCTAAGAACTATAAGAACTAAATAAAAATTTAAGAACATATATTGTATAACGGAGTATGGCTTCTTCTGATGAAGAAAAAATAAATAATTAAAGGTCCCTAGACAATGTGTTGGTGGCACGGTGGCTTAGTGATTAGTCGTCTTGCACCTCCAGGTCCTGCGTTCGATTCCAACGTTGAGTCTGTGTGCATGGAGTTTGCATGTTCTCTCCGTGCTTGGTGGGTTTCCTCCGAGTTCTCCGGTTTCTACCCACAGTGATGCAGTTTAGGGTAAATGGCGTTCCAAAATGCCCGTAGTGTGTGAATGCCATGTGAATGTTGACCGGATGTACAAATGGGAATAAATACAATGGTCACCATTGGTCTCCAAGGTCCCTAGTTGGACCATAGAGGTTCCTAGATGGATGGATGGATGGAGGCGATGTGTTACAAACCCCTGAGAGGGTCTGTGAAACCTATTTTGACAACCACTGAGGAAGATTACTCAGTATTACGAGTATTACGAGTATTAGTATAAGCAAGTAAGTAGTTTGATTAGAAACTGTTATGTTTTTACCTTTCAGGTTTTTGTGCTCAAGTTTAATGATTAGATTTTTATTTGTACGTGTAAACAGGAAGTCAGTAACTCACTCTAGTTTCTCCAGTTTAAATTGAGGATCTTTCCGTAAATCAGAAAGCAGCTTTGCTCCTGATTTATCCATTCTCTCAGTTGTGGGATTCCTTTAAAGATGATTAGAGAAACTATTAACAATATTAAATCAAATAGGGTAATTCAGTGGTACATGAAAAACAAAATGATTTGTCCACTGGCAGTAGTCTTAGAAGACTACCCTCTGATGGGTAATATTTATGCAAATTGAACACATCTAACTCAAGTTCTGAGTTAGTACCACAAACACCAGAGCTGACCACTGAGAAGGAGAGAGTCTGACTGCATGGAGACAATAGTCTTTTCCTCTGTTCAGGTAAGTCTGGACTTCCTGCACTAGAGAGTGATCATTTAGTTCATTCAAACAGTCTTACTGTGTGAGGCCTTTTCCACTGCACTCCTGAGGAATCCAGACATGGTTGACTGGCTGAGAAGATCGGACAGATGAGTAGTTTTTGGATTTGTTAGATTTTTGTTAATGAAGGAGAGAAAAACATATAAAGCAGCAAGAAACTCCTGACCACTTCTATGCACAAAGCTGAACACCTTCCTCAAGTGAAGGCAAAACTCTTCTCTGAAGATTTGAGTGCATACACCTGAGTACTGAATACTTCTTTGACATCAATGCCACACTCTCTGAGGTCTTCCTCATAGAAGACCAGGTTGCCTGTTTCCAACTGTTAAAAAGCCAGTTTTCCCAATGCAAGCATCCTCTCTCTGGTCTTCAGAGGATCTAAGTCACATTCTTGAAGGTATTTTTGTTTCCTGTGTTTGATCGGAAAGATCAAAAAGTGTAGTACTTGCATTACTAACCTTCTTCCTAAATTATTCCTCCTTCTGAGGATCATTGAACGTTCGTACTACCGTTAACTGATCAACATGTTCAT
>JAOVVB010000052.1:12181240-12208707 GCA_028570985.1 Heterobranchus longifilis
AAGATGTAGTTTCTCTCTACTTTTGGATGCAAACATTACTTTGTGCCAATAAATTCTTACGTTACAAGGAGACTATAAAACCCATGCAGACATCTTGTTAATATAATGCTCTGGTTACTTAAATGGCATCCTAACTAGCTGCTTAGGGCTTTCTTTTATTTATTTTGCACGTTTTTGTATTGTTAAGAAGTAAAAGGAAAGCGGGTTAAACTTCTGCATATAGTCTTTTCAACATAGACCCCACTGCATTACTAAATTATGGAGAGGAAAAAAATAATACTAGTATTAAAAAACAGATGTGTTGCTTTGACAGTAAAACAAATTACACGTTATTTCCCTGACATTGTTAATTTTATTAGTTGTCAGTGGAATGATTATACAACACTATAAACATGTAAGAGAGTAAAGACTGTAAAACAATTTAAGAAATACATACAAAGGGAAAAATAATTGTAAACTAAAAATTAATATAACAAAAATTTCAAAATAATGCATGTCATTGAGGCTGTGAAACATTGTTACAGTATTATATTCTTATTATTGAATAATAATAATACATCTAGAAAAAAATAACGTGAACCATCTTTTTCGCATAATTTTTCTATTTTTTAAATTATTTTTTAAGTATTTAAAAACGAGCACAACTAGAACAATTAAAATAAATCAATATTATCATTCAGGACACTTCAGTGAAACTGTTAATAATTTCAATTTAGCGTATTTTTGTGACTTTCCAAGCTCCATTAATGTAAGGCATATGAATGAGGCACTGTAATAATTACAATAGCTCATAATGATTGGCTGTTTTGGGTGTGGTCCCAGTCCACACTCCGCCCCCTAGCGCTGAAACACAGCTATTAAACCAATTGAGAATAAACGTTTATAGTCTGAACAGATTGTAGGGCGACACTGTGACCTAAAAGGTCAACCATGTGAGCCTGTATGTGTTCATATAAAGTGTTAAGTTAAAAGTGGAGAGTGTCACACTGTTTGTGAGTGTGGTGATCTGGGGCTACAGTTGTTGCTGGTATTGTTAGTGGTGGTGTTTCCCTCAGGGCTGCAGATGCGCCTTCTGCTGGAGCAACACTGCCTCAGCGGCCCGTGCAGAGATGGCGAGGAAACCCCGGTGACACGGCACTGCTTTTTCATGACGGTGAGTTTCCCTTTGAGTGTATTATAATTTTGTGATAAAAATTTCAAGGAAAAAACACACACGGCCTCCTTCCACCCCTTCCTTCGGGGAGGGAAGAGTGAGAGTGCGGAGAGAAAAATCTATCTGAGACAGAGCAAGGACAGTGAGGGGAAAAATATGAGTGGGAGAGGGAGAAGAAGAAGAAGGAGGAGGAGGTGGAGAGGAGGGGGAGCAAATTAAAAGTTGCCAAATGGAGATATTGGGTTTCAAGAGGAGTGAGACAGGAGTAAGGGTTTGCCTCTTTTTCAAAGTCGTCTTTATGTTATGCAAATGGAAATAAATATTTATTGTTCGACACGGCTTTCTTCGTTATGGTTTTGTCGTCGAATTGGAGCGGTTAGTGGACGGGATGGGAAGCTTAACGTAGCAGGCTAGCGCTCACTCTCTCTTGGGCAGGACATTAGGTGTTAAAATTTAAAAAACAGTATTTAATGAGGTTCATCTGACTGCCTATCGCAAACGAAATTGTAGATCGTGTTTGTTTAGACGAGCATCCGAAATGATTGCGATCAGATGAAACCTGCGAGTGCTCGCTAGTCCCATGGTGGCCGTGTGTCTGTCCTCGCTGAGTCCACCTGAGCAGCAGTGAAGCACAGGACACTGAGCTCTCCACTGTCCTCTGCTCAGCTCCGTCTGTTCCTGCACAAACCCAGAGACTATCGCTCTGTTTGTTTTTTGATCGCATTACATTCTTCCGGAGCTGCCATTGTGGACAGTCGAGACCACGCCGAGACGAATGGCTAAGCTAAAAAATAAAAAAGGGAAATAAAACAAACCGCCAGAGCTTTGAGTTTGAGATCGGATCCGAGTGGAGATAGAGAGTGAATAGTCCCTCCTGTGGCAGAGTTTAAATTAGGATGTATATCGAGGGTTGATGCTTTTTGCTGCGTCTCCTTTCCGCCCCCCTGACTGCAACAAACCAAGAGCTAAAGCTCTGCTAGCTGGCTGTGGGGTTTTTTCTTCTTCAAAGAGAGGAAGGAAAAGAGACTTTTCTCCTCCCTTGTTTGTCTAAAAACAGTTTTAACCTTACTGTGACAAACCAAATAAGTGCTGTTTGTGTGTATCGGGCTATAAATATATAAATCTGTATATTTGCCTGGCTGAGTCCTGGGCTAAATTCACATTGTCCGAGTGTTATTTTGTTTGAGTGTAACGACGACGTGAAGCAGCCATTACACAAAACACAAAGTGGCCAAGCCACTCGGATACAGATCTGTTCAGCTCACATGCACAGAAAGCCCTTAGCAAAGTGATCAAACGAACATAAATAAATAAAAGCATTATATTGTTAGTCACTGTGAAAATGAAGGGGAGTTGAACAAGATTATGACCTATAAAATATATTTTAAAAAAAGGTAATCCAGTTTTACATAAACAGATTAAATCTATCGGCTTACCCTTCATTTCATTTGATGTGTGTGGGTCAGCGACATATTAGCATTATGTTTTATTTACAATTTAACAAGAACGTTTAAACACTTCTGAAGGAACATCAAACCAGCCCTGCCCATCCCCCCCCACCACCACATTGCTGTGCTTCAGTCCCAGTCATTTATATCACCTCAAGTGTTGTTGTTTTTATGCCACGTCGTCGTATCTCTCTCACACATGCACACATTTCCGTACTATTTGAACAGTGTTTGTTTTGTGAGTGATCTAACATGGTGGTGTCCGTACATTTTGTGTGTGGTTGCAGCGGAGTGGCGCAGTTTCAGGTCGCAGCCGCCATTTTACACTCAGTAACACACGAGGAGCTGCTGCTTTGTGTTGTGTGAAAACACTGAGGACAAGCGCGCAAAGACCCCTAAACACTCCACACACTCTACGTTACCAGCAATTTCCCCTCGACCTACTGCATACTTAAAAAACAACAGTACAAACAATTATTGTTTATACAATTAAGGTATTTACTTAACTGATTTTGACAAACATACTTTACCAGAAACTCATATCTCTCATTTCAATGCTGAGGCCTTCACATAAATTCAGATCTTACTAGTGTAAATGTATATCTTCAAAAATGTTGAATCTTACTACAATGATAACACATTTGGATATAACAATGAATCTGTCATATTAAAGAACTATATTTTATGCTCTTGCACAAACATCTAAGTGTAAAAAAATATGGTAGAAGGGATCTATCTCACTATAAATACTAACGAGGAAAGAAGCCGACAAATTATAAGTGTTTGTTCTTAATTTAGGTGTCATGGATGATGAAGACGATCGCCGTCTTCTGGATTTTATTGGGTGAGCTGAATTATTGAAGTTTACTGATTATTTCTCAATTTTATAATATACGATCTGGACTTAAATTAGGAATAGCTAGCTAGTTAGGAACATGAATAGCTATACCATTGTTACAAAATAAAAAGTAAATTGATATCCAAACTTCATAAAATTCTCACATTTTTAAAAATAATTAATGTTAAGTTAATGAAGAATTTATAAATAATTTTTTTTCCATATTGCACACAAATGCATGTCAGATTTATTGATGCATGATTTTAAGAAGAACTTTTTGCTGTGACGACATTGACTAGCCACAGACCATGCATTTATATGCATTTTCTTTTGTAAGCAGAGATGTACAAGCTCTAAACGACTATCTTCATGGCTCCAATACCAAATCGGTAAGCTTATAAATATTTTTCAGTGGTCATGTACAGTATATGGATTGTTTTTTGTAGTATATTTTATTTCTGAAATAGTCTGACATCCTACATTTGTATACATTTCTTTGATCTAACTGAACATTTTTCATTTATTAGCTAATAAAACCTTTCACAATTTCAGTTATTGTAAATAATATTGTAGGGAATTTTGTGCTCTTTGAATAGATAGAAGAGGATGACCTGACAAATGCAGCCTATGAATCTGCAACCTCATTTTTCACAAATGAAACAGTAAGAATGTATTTTTTTTTAAGAATCACAGTAATTATTTAGTTCAGTATAAACTATGGTGACATTTTTTTGATGTATTTTCTCTTGCTTAGAGTGGCTCAAATGAAGGACTTAAAGATGGCCATAATCATTTGGAAGAGTTTGGAGAGGCTGGTGATTCTGGACTCTCCAGTAGTCTTCAGTTTATTGAAGATGAGCTTGAGGGTAGCGTCTCCCCAAGTGGTGGGGTTGACCTTGGTAGCGAGGACCAACCTTTTGATATTCTCCAGAAGTCTTTATTGGAGGCAGATATCACAGAGCAGACTCTGGCCGAAGAAGCATTGTTGGAGTCTCAACCAGCTTTGTGTCCTGCCACTGCAACCTTCCACCAGCAGCTAGTTTCTGGAGGTGTTTCAGGAGCTGGACTGGTGGCTCCAATGCCTGTAGCTGGGGCACAACCTCAGGCTTTTATTCAGCAAGTTCCCCAGCTGCCATTGCCAAATGGACCAACGGGACACATTCAGCTCTCATTAAGCTCTCTTAATGGAAGTACTCCCTCCATGATGACTATCAAGAGTTTGGAGCGGCCTCAGATCCTCTTGAGGCCTGGTGGAAATGCGGTGATGGGCAGTGCTGGGCAGGGTACATCTTTCGTTCCTTCTACACCAGGGCAGATATCTGTTCCCTTTAATAAAGGGCCGATACAGCTGCAGAATATTATCATTCAAAGAGGCCCTGTACCACAGTCTTTGGTCAGACCTATTCAACCTAAGGTTCTCCAGACAGGTGGACAAACTATGTACAATATAAGCAACCTGGGGATCCAACCCAACAGCACTACTATTGCAAACCCAGCTAATACTGTTGCGTACACAGCCAATGGAACTCCACAGACTACCCAGCAGGTAAAGGTAGTGAGTCAGCCCACCAGCATTGTAGTCCATTCTCCCTTTGGACAGCAAGGACAACCACAGGTCCAGGCCAATCTTCCCCAGGGGCAGTATTTGCTGCCAACTGGCAGCACTGTTCATGGACTTCAGGCAGTAAACGGCCAAGTGCTTCAAACCAACACTCACATGGGTGACCCATCCTTAACAAGCACTACTACATACTCTATCTTGACTAACCAGAATACAGCTGTGCAGATTATTGCTGGCCAGAATTTTGCAGCTGGTGGGCAGATGATGCTGAATCAAGGTATGATTAATGCAGGTCAGATGGGACAAGCCTCCCCTACAGGGGTTATGCAGGTTGCTCAAAGGCCTGGTGTCACAGCCAAAGTCTGGGCTGCCAACCCATCACCTACTCCAACTGCTGTACAGTCTTTGCAGGCACCAAACCGTCTGACCATGGTAAACTCCACAGGCCAGACTCTCCAAACTCATCTACAGATATCTGTTAGCCCAGGACAGCGTCTTTTGGTACCTGTGGCACAGAACAACACAAACTCTTCCCACTCAGCAGGCCAAGATCTACAGTTTGAAAAAGAACAAGCACCATTTAACCTGGTAAGATGTTGGTAACTAATTTTATGCTTTTCCCTCTAACATTTTTTTCTCCTTTGAGTTTTTTTTATTTTTTTTATTAGTAACTCTGTAGACATTTTTTTTCTGATTTAAAAGGATTCCACATTACCAAAACAGAAAGCTCAGACCCAGCTGGCTAATCTTCTTGATATTAAAGGTATGTTTTTGCTTTACATATCAGTTTTTGTTTTCTTTTTCCTGTCAACTTTATACATTAAGAAAATGTGTAAATTCTCAGGTGTGAAAACTGCCAATCATGAATCCCTTCTCCTAACTACTTCAAAGAGGCCTGCAAATCAGCAGCTGAGCAGAGGAGAAATGTGAGTGACGTGACACATTTGCTATTTTTCAACCTTTGAAATATTATCTACTTTTATATTGATATCATAATCAAGTATTATTATTTACACTCCACTTTTTACAGGGTTCTTGAGCAGCTAAGGATGGATCATATTGGGGTTGTGTCTCCAGACCGTACCCCTTTCACATCACTAAATGATGTCCTCAACAGATTGCTGCCCTATCACGTGTTCCACGAGGAGCCACTCTGTGAGGATGATTTTGCCAAAGGTATAATTTTCTACACTTTTATCCACACTCAAAATGTATCAATGGAAGTTTTCATGCAAGTTTTTTTTGTTGCTGTTTTTCTTTACAGTGGATGAAGAATTTGAGGCAGTTTCCACACAAGTGGTAGTGAGAACACAGTCCATGATAAACAAATACAGGCGTTTGCTCATGGTGGAGGCTGAGGTAGGTTTAACTTGAGGTACTTAAAAAAAGTATATATTAAAAAAAAATTACTAGTCCTGTTCTAGAGATTTTTTTTTTTGTTGAGGAATTAGTACATCATGGACTAATTTGCCTATTATTAGGAGCACAAGCTATAAACCTTCCTCAGATGTGTATTTTACTCTCACAGCGGTCCAGTCCCTCATCAGAAATAGTGATGATTGACAGGACATTTAACCAAGAGGAACGGAACACTTTGACTCAAGACAAACGAACGGTACTTGTAGACCCAGGTAAAAATGTGCATTTACTGTTTAAATCTATCTTTTTTTTGTATGGTGTTAACTGCATCATACTGTTTTGTCATGTGTTGCAGATGGCTTTTTAGAGGAATTCTGCTGTGGACCTAAGAAGTTTGCCTCAAACTTGGAGGCTATGGATTCACCTTGTAATGAGGAGATCCCAGTTTTGATGGAGACTTCCCCTCGCCCAGACACTCCACACATGCAAGGATACAAAGAGAGGACAGAATGCCATATAAAGCCTGCTTATAGGACAGATGCATATTCAGCTTTTGAAGATCCAGGGGGTGGGGGGGGACATGAAGAGACCTTCAGTAAGAGCAGCTTAGACATGAAGAAAAAGCAATCCAACATCATCAGTAGCAGCAGCAGCCAGCACCACCAACACTTTCACTCTGGCCACTACTCCACATCTCCCAGTCGTCCACAGTATAGTTCTGGGCATTTTTATCCCTCTGAACAGCTTCAGACATTTGAACATGGTCATGTCCAACTCTCTGACACAGATTCTGTGCTTGAAGCTGCAGTGAATAGTATATTAGACTGTTAGATTTTTTTGGGAGGGGTTTATTAGATACTGTCAGAATTGTAAGTTTAATCCTGCGACATGTGAGACTGAAGGATGTACTTCAGCAAAACAAATGTTTGTGCACACAGTGTCCCTTTAGTGCATCCTAAACTGCGTAGAGGCGGTGAAAAAAAAGACTGTGCCTACTGTTCTGGATACGTTTACATGAGAGCCTTTTTGGACGTGCACCCACACAAAGCAGTAAGGTCTGATGTTTGAAAATTCTGGTTACACATTTTTCATGTGTATGATGTGTGTTACTGTCCGTGTGTAGCTTTGGAACATATCTACTCATACAGATGCTTTGAATACTCTTGTACCAAGTTACACTCTCTGTGGAGGTTTTCTGTGTCTTTCTTAGTTTAGGCGTAGGCAGGTGTTGTGTCTGGAAAGACTTACTGTTTATGGCTTATAGCTGTCCTTTATCTTTTTGATAAGATACTTGCAGTAGCTTATGATCAAATAGGGCATTTAAATATAGACACTCTTAGTTGTTTTATTATTATTAGTAGTAGTAGTAGTAGGATTTAATCTCAGTCCCACATCCTCCTTGCACTGCACATTTATGTTTTCAAAAAAATTGTTGGAAAATTAACGGAATGACTGAACTGGTTGAAATCCTAAACTATGCAGTCCAGGTGAGGAATTGAATACTGTTGTAAGACCAACGACTATGCTCTTTTTTCTTTTATTTAGCATTTAGTTTTGTACCTTAAAGGTATGTGATCTCCTGCCCACAGAGACAAGCTCACTTTGAGTGTTTTCTTTTTCTGCAGGGGAATCTAAGTCCTCAGATTGAGGGTACGATGTTACATTCTTTTTGTGCTTTATTCATTTTTTTGAAATGATTTTTTTCCTTTATGCTGCTTCTAAGCTTGGATAAAAAAAAAAACCCTGCTGGTGTGTGATTGTAGGTTGCAATTCTATGATTCCAGAGAGATGTTGTCCCAAACATTTTTTTTTTTTCGCTTCTGACTAGTGTTCCCTGCTGGTCAGGCTATTTTCCCTCTTGTTTTCAATTTTTAGCTGCAGCAACTAATGTTTGCGCACACAAACATGGTGTCTTTTAAACAACTGTGTTTTCTGCAGCTTGTCTCTAGTCACTATTTGGTATTTGATAAGTAATTTGAATACCAACATCTTTATATAATGTGGAGGAGACTTAATGCCTTGCCTTCACATGTTATTTGAGAAAGATTGACAAATTACCCATGTGGCCACCAAGTTAATTTTACCATGAGAACACATTTTAAAGCCACACTCACAAATTTAAATGCTACTTTATATAATTTGATATTATTTCATAAACTTAGAATTTAATCTTCAATCATCATATGTATTAAATGTTAACTATATAGATTTCTACATTATATTACTGCTATGCACCAAACTATTTTTAGATAGATTTTTTACTAGTTCTTTCTAGAAATACAGAGCAGAACTGCTTAAATCTTATTAGTAATGTGGTTCGTTAGAAAAAGGAATTATGGTGCATTCAGAGATCTATCTGGAACTTTTAAGTGGCGAACTGGATCCCACATGCAATTCAATTACATCCAATTACAAGTTCTAAAATTTCTGACTGTGGCTTTTTTTCTAACTTCTTAAACAAGTTAATAATGTGTTTATTCAAACAACAGGAGTGAGACCAATTCAGCATAAACAGCAGTGAACGGTTTGATACATTTGTGTGTTGTTTTTGTGCATGTTGGTATTGAAAGGTTGCTTGTGCCTAAAATACAATTTCCTTAATCAGCAACACTATACTGTATATTTTCTTCCAGCAGTTCAACCAAATATGATGAACAAATGAAGTTGTAATATGATATGATGTCTGTGATCTGAGCTTGTGTGGGTGAAAGAGGTTCAGCCTGAAGACCTTTTTGTTTGAGGGGCTTCCTTGCCTTAGAAGAGTGTACGTGAAAACAATTTAAACATTATTTGTTTTACGGTACGTGTGTGGCCTTCGGTTAATCTCAACACCTTCAATGTTGAAAGTTTGAAGTTGTCACCATGCTTGTAACATTTCATTTTCATATAAAATTTTATTTGCAACATTTGTTTTGTATAAAAAATGAAGAGTACAACAAAATATTTATAATTTTGTAAGAAAAGTATGGAAAATTAAACAAAAAGGAAGTTATTTTTTATGTTGCGTTCTACCTTGTTTATGTGAAATCAGAATATATGGTCAGATATTGATTTACTGTTTAATTTGTGCTCACAACAGCAAAGATCAATCAATATTAAATTCACTTTGAATACAACAGTTAACTTGTGGTATATGATTCTTTAGTTAGTACATCTGTCCCCTGTAGCATACTGAGATTGTGGAATAACATTGTTTATTGTGTTTAAATTTTAAAAAGTAGAAACATTTGCTGTATAAATATCACACTAGTTTTTTAACCACATTACAGCCACCGTGATCAATGTAGTAAACACTTAAAAATAACATTAGTGACACCTTCATATTCCCTGTATTGTTTAAATGGAAAATTTATTTATTCGAAGCATAGGAACACATCTTTACCAGTGGTGCCAATAATTGTGAAGGGTGCTGTATGACAAAACATACAAAAACGAAAATGTGATTTCTGAACATAGAATGTATACTGTTTGTCACTGTTGCACAATGCAAAGATTCATCCCTCTATCAACCCCTCACTCATATTTCTTCCTCAAGGAAAGTGAAGTTTGTGTTACCTGTGATGTAGTCATTAATGTTTTAGCGTTTATTAACCAAGTGCGGTGGTTTGGACGTACATCAGCGTGGAGTGTTTAAGTAATACACTGATACTTAAATGGCAGTCTGGATTTATATTTCTTCACGCTTACTTGTGTATGTCAAAGTTACAGAAATTGATTATGCTTTAAAATAAATCCAAATAAATAACTTTATAAAACATCTAGTCTATGAAAATACTGCAGTTCACATAGTGCAATACACTCTGAGGTCACTGTGGGTCAAACACAAGAATTCTTACAAATACTGATGGTAATGAGAAATAATTGTTGTTAAATACATCCACCAAATATTCTAATGATACTTCCTCCACCGGTGTTTCTCTGCAAACCAACAGAACACAAATTAAGCACATACAGTAATGTAGATTCTTCATACACAGTTTACTTGTATATACCATTCAAGATAAAATTATATCTGAAACAAGCTTACTGATATTTGGGTAATTCCAAATGTAACTCAGGACACAGTAGCTACCAATCAACATTGCAATCCCACCAAACCCTCCTGTCTGTACATCAATGTACTTCCTGTAATACCACTGCCAACCTGGTAAATACACAAGTAAAAAGAATTTGTTAGAAACAGAAAGGGCTGGCACTTTTTAATTCCAAACCAATCACAAGACAATCAAGTTTAAAAAAAAGGATTTAAAACACATCTGTATAATAATTGTGTGAACCCATCGGGTTTCTTAACATGTCTTAAATATCCAAACTTTAAAAGTACGTTTGGAAAGCTTACACAGCAGGTGCACAATGCCATTTTTCACAATTGGTGTTTTCCCTGAGATCACCAGACAATTAAAATGACATTTCCTGGCAAACACTAACCTGTATAAAACTTTGATCACACTGAGGCACCATTTGTCTTTATCAACTAGAATTATTTTACAAAAAAATGAAATAGAAAATGACCTTTGTTAACGATTGTCAAAGCTTCCCTGGGTGATTTTGGTGAGTGAGCACCGTACCAAGAAGCGAGTTCATTCAGTCGCACATCTCCAAGTCTCAGCTCTGTCACCGGAGCTGCACAGACAGATACAGATAAATCTCTGTATACATAAGAATTTGTTCATAGTATTGTTCACTGTGCTGTAATGGCCTTAGTATACAGACATATATACCAAAGACTTGTTAAAAATGTTTTTTTTTAAATGGTTAATAAATGAATTAAAGAAGTGGTGGTTTATCAGGTAATGGCTCTTTGCTTCTGAAGAATAGTTGAGTGTTAATAATAAATAACTTTATAGTTCCTAATACAAACAGGGAGTAACTAAAGAGCTCCATTACATCAAAGCTGTGTCTAATAAAGCAGACATATCCTCTAAAACTGAATGTTTATTTTCATTATCATATAATTGAACGTTCAGTTAGCTTTTTTTATGAATTTATTTTTAATAGAATAATTACTACTGTATGTAAAAAAAATAAATATTTTTTTCAATTTTATTTCTGGAGTCACTGTGTTTTGTCTATATCATAAAAGTAGTAATGTGAATTTGTACTAAGGCAGATACTCTACCTTGACACCGTGTTGAAGGCTTGGGGGTTTGGTACTTCAAAAAATTCCCATTGATGGAGATTTCTGAATGAGATGAGACGAAAAATGTTCCACCATAACCTGTTGCCATCTCAGGTGAGTATCCCATAACAGACACGTTTTGCAATCGTGAACTGAGCCTGTCTTCAACTTGCTTTTGTCCTGAGATTTGGAAAATCGGCAACGGTACTGGGGACGTCTTCTTGGTAGCATTTTGGTCGTTCCCTGTATGAGGCTTGATTGCAAACTCAGAAGTGTTCACACACTTCAATAAAGGCACTTTGTGTTCTGAATCTACGGGAAATGACACTTGAAAACGATCATGTCTACTTTTAGAAAGTCCATGTTTAATGTGGTCCCACACACAAGTTTTGGTTTGAAATACAACCCAATTTTTCGGTTTTATTCCATAACCCAAAGAATATTCTTTGGTCCAAGACCTTGGGCTGGTTTGTATTTGCTCTGATGCATCCGGACTCGCTTGGCACTGTGGCACATTTTGCTCAGCCTGGCAGGGTGTTGTCCATGGACCACTTTGTAAAACCTCTGAAACAGGGCGGTCGATGCTGTTGGTGGTTAGATAAGAGGTCAAACTCGTTCCTGTAACCTTTTTTTGCCCATTGACTTCTTTTTCTAATAATGGTGTTTCATTAACAGGGTTTTCATATATTTCGCTGTTATGCTGAGAAACTCCAGTGATTTTAATTCTTGTCTGTGTTTGCAATTTAACTTGTCTTAACTTTTCCTGTTCTCTTTTAGCAAGCCACTTGCTTTTGTGTTTTAAAGTGTTTGTGACCGCCGTTTCTGTCGATAGAACTTTAGATGAAGTGCTTGTGATTGTGAAAGGCGAGTTCTGTAAAAATTCGCTATCTGCGCTCACCTTTTCAAATTTTGGGGATTTGGATTTTACCTGAATTTTCTGGTAACTCAACCTAGTTTCAGTATTTAACTTATTGGTCTTATCCTTGTCACCTGTGTGTTTAAAAGTAGGATCTGGAGTTTCTTTAAGTGTCTTATCAGTCATTTGGGCAGTCTTGAGGCCAGGGGACATTTTGCAGTGAGGAAGATGAGATTTGAGCCTTTTGAAGGCCTTTCCACAAAACGGACAAGTCTCTGTTTAAAAAAAAACAAAATATAATTAATAAAACAGTTTTGATAATGTAATGAATTTTCTAGTACTCCTCAAAAAAGGCCAGTAATTTTGGAGCTTGCAAGAAATATTTTAGGGCTTAAAATTAAGAAATTAAAGATATAAAAAGATTTATTTAAACAAAAAGCATGTTACCATATTTCAGGCGAATACTCACCTAAGCTCATCTTGAGCTTTACTAAATTCCGATTGTGGTTTGCGTTTGATAAATATAAACATGACAAGCAAACACAGTTACCAAAAGGCACACAACGTGTCTGAAGCACAACAGCTATCACAGTAAGGAGTTTTCATCTCACACGTTAAACATGAAGGACCCAATTTAGCTCCACTCGCAGCGCCTGTATATAAATAAACACACACGCGCACGAACTTTTTAAGTAAGAATGTTCATTTCAAAATGCTAACGTGTAGAAACAGTGAACATATTGCTACGCAACCAGAATTCACCGTTTACAGCAACAGTTCTAAAGTGTGTTTGAGTATGTGTGTAGACGCGTGTGTTGTTTTTAATCGCTTTTCCTGTTTTGTTCCGCACGCAGTGATTACGTCACGAGAGCGTCAGCAGCCGAACCCGGAAGTCTCTATCGTGTAAATTAGCTACAGAGAAATAATGATTGCTGTCATGCAACCTGTCTTCGAGGAATTCAGTTAAGTGCTATATATATATATTAGGGTTTATTTTCCTGAACAGTTAATAGTTTATAAGTTCATAGTCCAAGTCATTTTTATGTTGTGGAAAGAAAAAGGGATATATATATATATACAGTGTCCAGGCACGGGCTGACTGCTTTCCCGTACTGACCTGTTGGTTTATCTGATATTTGGTGATCAGATGGAGCAGACTGAACGCATTAATTTAAAACATTGAATCAGACGGTCAATAAAGTTATATTAAACACAAGAGTCAGTGCACTTTGTGTATGAGCAGCAGCTGTGCTGAACAGTTAGCGTCAGTAAACTGAAAGCGACACATCGAGGTCTGTTTAACTCGCATTCACATTACATCTGGTTTATGGACTTAACAAGATTGATTGATATTGACTGATCTATATTCAGTCGTGTCAAGCTTTTATCATAAAAGGTTCCCCGACCCAACACTCCTCGGGTTAAACACTGACAGGCGACAAGGCTCTTTGACGACCTCCTCCTCCTCCACTCCACCGGCTAATTCTCACATGCACAGCTTCCCCATGCTCTCAGAAAGCAGGTAAGAGTTTACCTTCATATTTGATCAATATTTTGAGTGATTTTATTTTTGGCTACTGTACATATCTGCAGATCTAGACATCCAGCACCTATTTCACTATTACTGCACATGATGTGCTGTGTGTAATACACTGAATGTCTCGCATGCTACTGACTATTATTAGATATTGGCACTTAGAGTTCTTCTTAAATGTCATCAGTGTTTATGAGACTCCCTGGGCCCATGTGTTAAAGCATCACTAATCATTGTTAACCTAGCTGAGTCATAATCCTGCAGTAGACATAAGCTGTGGTGAATAAATATGGCCTGATGTGCTCAATAAAGCAGCAGTGGCTTAGTGGCTAGCAGGGTCACCTTGCACCTCCAGGGTCTGGGTTCGATTCCCGCCTTGAATCTGTTTCCCATGGGTACTCCAGTTTCCTCACAGTCATTAGACATGCAGATTAGTTCCCAAATTGCCCATAGTGTGTGTGTGTGTGTGTGTGTGTGTGCACATTGATGCGATTGATTGTCTACCCCATCCAGGGTGTACCACACCTCGTGCCCTAAATCTCCTGGGATAGGCTCCAGGCCCCCCTGCAACCCAGTATACAGGATAAGGAAGTATAGACTGTGAGTGAGTGATTATCATCGTTTTGAGGCATATATAGTACTATTAAAGGATTCCATTATATGTCTTCGCTGAAGGTCTTGGGATGAGGAAAAACACGAGAGAGCCATGCCATAGCAGTTCTTGTGCAATGTTAAGATGAAAATATTGAATACAAAGATTAACTGCTATATAAAACCTGCTATTATTTGGCAAAGAAAAAAACTTATAATTATGAATTCCTTTCTTTAAGGGGACATTTATTTATCATTTATGGAAGGAGACTATGTTAGCTGATTTTAACAGCCAGTAAGGTTTCAGTCATGAGAATGGAGGACTATTTTGTCCCAACATAGTTTTTTAAGTAATGTGTCTTATTAATTGCAAGAAAAATCAGGGATTGGTAAGGGAAATCCTATTCATAGCTTGCTTCTATAATTTAAATGATAACCAGAACTAAATTGTTTCGCTCACAAAGTACAATGTGTTATTCAGTAATCTATTAAAATTCTTGTGGGTGTCCCTCACCATTTAAAAGTAGGCAGTGCCATTGAATGTAACAGTAGATTTTATGTCATATCATGAGGTAATAATATACTGTATCTGCCAAAACGTTGGAGCAGCATGAGGAGCGGCAGCGAGTTGACCACACACTCCATTCGCAAGTAATTGTGGTAGCATGCAGATGTCACAGACCCATCGTTCAGGTTTCTTTTAGCCATCCTAATCACACACGCACTAATAAATAGATATCAGACTGAAGATTTATAGCTAGAACTTGCCCTGTCATGATGTAGGCTGCTATGTTGCATTACTGCAATGACCACTGAAACTGAGTATCATCTTCTCCTAACAGAAAACGGCATCATGGCTGTGATGCTGAGGAAGAACAAGTTCTGCCTCAAGCTAAGAGGTTTCCAGGCCACACTTTCTTTTCTGAACTAGCCCATGATGTTTGGGACTCTGAGGTGAGGTTGCTGATCAGTAACTGATTGCTGATCTGAATCAATAACAAAGTATCAAAAAAGTAAAAAAATCTTTGCACACATTTTAAACAACAAATTTCCTCTTTTCCTAACAGTCTTCCAGTAGTGACAGCAGTTGCATTAGCAGTCCAGAGAAACTGACAGGAGCGGGCTCTGTATACCAGCCTGCAGAGCAAAATGGGAAATGTGTCCTAGAGGATTCCCCTAGCCCTAGCACCTCTGGTCAGTTTGGTGAAGATGCAGGCTTTCTGCTGGGCAATTCGGATGACTCTTACCATCATATCAACCGCATCCTTAGAGAAGCTCACTTCAACAGCCTGAAAACTCGTGGCCAGCCAGGAGAAACCTGAACGTCTGGGAAATGGAACACAGGGAATCTTTTACAATGGAAACGTACATCAGTGGCACAACGTGCATCTCTCTTAAATTTGACTTTGCTGCTTTGGTACCCATTTTCAACATTTTTCCATTTTCATTATGAGTGTCAGCGTTTATTTAGATCTTTACTTGGGTGCTTCAATATTAAAGAAATCTCAGACAGCATGCTACATGATCATGACATGTAAATCCCTATCACTCATCTTGGCAGATGTAAATGGTGCTATATGTTAAATAATACAGTCATACATACAAAGTAAGACAGTTTCAACAACAAGATGTGCATTGTTAGTGTATGAACAGTGAGTGGTGGTGGTGCACAGAAAAATTATGCATTTTTACTTCCTTCTTCCTAAAGACCTTTGCGATCACAGAGATGGTTTAGCTAAGCGCATGGGAGCATTAATGCATAATGACAGAAACGTAGTTATATTATCAGTTCTAACCTGTATACATAGGACCTGAAGGTAAATGTGTTGCATTTGTTCCTATTTGAGTTTTAATTATTCAGATAGTTTAGTTTCATCTTGTGTATATTAAAAAAACAACAACTCAGGCTTTGTGATTTCTTCCTAGTGTGCCATGAAGTCAAATTGACATCTATAGTACAGATCTGTGCCACACAAGCATATCATTACCTTCGGGTTTTTTTATGTGCAAACTATTTGTCATATTTGTGTTTAATATTAACAGAAGGCCTGCACTTAATTATTAGATTTTTTTTGTATTCAGGTATGTAACAATGTACCTTTCTTCAGGCACGTTTATTAGCTGAGGTAACTAGAAATTAATTAAGTGAATTATTTAATTAATTAAGTGACGTCAAAGCTTTTCAGTTGAGATGAAAATATTTTAATCCACATAAACAATTTGTAGAGCCTGAAGGAAATAATTTCCGATTAGTCTATTCGTCATCTTTTCGATACACACAACACTTTTTTTTTTTAAACCCTGGTTCATTTATCATCAGGCCTTACACGTCTGGGTGAGCAGTGGACAATTACAAGAATGTGCTACATCGTCATCAGCCTACAGTCTCTATCTTTGTATGTATGTATGAGTACGTTATGTATGTGGCCGGAGGTCATACTTGTGCTTCCAAATGTAATGTTCAAGAGTTTGTCCTTGTATAGCAAGGGTGCTGATATAGCTTTTATCTTGCACTGTGGTATGTCCATATGAAGGAGCAGTGGTTTTCAACCTGGGTGTTGCTGGATGGTTTTCAAGGAAGGATCACCTGCCCAGTATGCAGTGCTTTACAGTATGTTCTGAAATGCTTCCTTACGAAATCAGATGGGCAAAAACAGCTCTTAAATTACATTACAGTTAAATATTACATTTATTTGAATACGTAGAATGTGCGCTCAAATGGGAAGAAATGTGTTGATGCAGTGTGCCTCAGGGGGGAAACGCATTCAGGGGGTTGGAGTTTGTGCACCTCTGATCATTTTGAATTGTTCTAGAGAGGGTTGCAGCGCAAGACTGGGAGCTCCAGTGTGAGTCACGAGTTTGGATTATAATTATTACAATCGCCTTCATGTTTTGTATGTAGAATTGTACAGAACATAGCTAGCACATTTATAATTTATAAATTATTTTCTCAAATGATCTTCGTACAATAACAATAAAAGTTTTTAAATATCTTTATTGTGTTGATGTCAATACATAATTAAGGATATGAGTAATACAGTGTATTTTATGCCTTGCAGATCCAGATCACACTCACATACATACACAGCACAGTTTGCAAAACCACATGTAGCCAATTTCATTCATCTAATTCTTGGTGAAAAGGACATTGTGAAATGATTTTGCATGTTAATGCTTGTGTTTTGTGATAATTGTAAAGGTTTTTAAATTATTGGAAGACATCCATAGCTTTGAGGAATAACTCCATAGTGCAAAAAAATAAAAGTATCATTAAATAATTTGTAAAGAGACACAATATGTGTCAGGCAAAGTAAACACTGAGGGAAAAAGAATCCTGAGGTACGTCTTTGATCAGTTTTTCTCTCATCAGCAACACATCAGTCAAGTACATCAGTGAATGTACAATTTGTCACTCCTCAGAGGAGTACCTGCAGAGTATACTCGGAGCATTCTCTCACTCGCTTTCAGTACCTGCTTACTGGTTAGGGCTGCAGTGAACCAGTCCTGGGATCACCGGGGATTCGGCAGAGATTAACCCTGGGCCAGTATACACACACACACACACACAAATTAATCTTCAGCCAAACCACCTACTGAGACATTTATTTTTTTTGAGGTGGGAGGAAAAACGGAGTACCTGAAATAAACCTGGTGAGAACAAGTGAAACTCCACACACTAACCTGACCTCAGGATTGAACCTGGGACCATGCTTCCCACTGAACAACTTGAGGACTTTTGAATACTTACTCAGGTAAACGTACTAAATGTTTAGTAGGGATGTAATGATATGGAGAATTCGATGGACGTTGTCCCGATACCTGGGACCATACAGTGGGACCACTGTAATATTTTTTAGCACTGCACTAACAAGCACCGCCTGATTATGTGCTTAATAATGACTGTTTATGTAAATGTAATTAAACATAAGCTGTTCATTAGAGTGCCACAAATTTAAGCATGGCTAATTAAACATTAATCAAGCTTCATTGTAATGACTCGCAAGGGGGCACACATCTGAAGTACAGGGCTTTGGTTTAATTTCAAAATCTGCTGTTGGCTAGTTGTGCAGTTAGTCACCTTTCTCTGAAGCTCACACACCCTTTTTAACCCTGGCTTCTTCGATATACAGAGTCGAGTCTCATACCTGCAGCTGGTAACTTCCCAATCGCTGACAATTTCTACAGCCTGGTTTAAGTTAGTAAAGCTTACATTTACAGAGGCCCTTAACCAGAGCGACTAACATTTAATCTTGTATTACATCATAGCAGTTGAGAGCTAATGGCCTTGTTCAAGGACCTGACAGTTTTAACTTAGTGGTACTGGGGTTTAAACCTGTGACCTTCCGATGCCCCAGTATACCAGTAACCATAGTATGCCAGTATATAAGCTTAAGTAAAACAGCTTGCTTAAGAGATGCGTTTTAAAACCCTCTTTAGCCTGTCCAGATTAGAGATAAATACGAAGCTTATTTTTCAGAGAAGGTATTTTCGGCTCAATGAGGTTTCTCTTGATACACGTGTCATTATTATATGCCATATTAGTTACACCCCTACTATACTGCTACACACAGTTTGTCAACACCCTTCCACCCAATCCATCACTGAACACATGACCCATTAGATTTGATTATAAAACACTAGCAACATCTAGATATGTATACATATTATATAAAGACCAGTGCCACACTTGACTTTAGCTATCCTTTCCTGAGGGAGTATGTATCATATATCCTGGTACAAAATCTTTTGATTTGAGCAGCCACATCCTCTCTAATCTGACCATGTGTGGGTATCACTTTTAAACCTAAATATGTAGTTACTTGTCGAGTATGGATGATTTGTTATGGCATTGCCATACCTTCATACATCTAGTGCAGTTTAAAATTTCGCACGCTACACCCATATTATTCCAATCTAGTTATGTTTTCCTTACAGAACCATTGATTCTACCAAAACATCTACAACAAAAAGTTGTCTAAACAACATGACAGGTCAGAGGTTGAGGAAAGAGAAGGGAGACACTTGTTCTCCACTAGGGGATGAAGACGGCTCTGATATTTCTGAGCTCTTCTCCACGAACGTGTCGACGGCTTCTGCTTCAGCCTGGGTCTCTGGAACTACAAGAACAGGCTCAACCAGACACACAGGCTTTCCTCTGTTTATCAGCTCCATGCCACTAAACAGTGACAATCTGGGTACAAGCTGCTGAGAGCTCTCACAGAAGTCTGTGCTTCTATCTTTGTTTCCCAAACCAGTCTGCTCTTTCTGAATGCTCTCCTCTACAGAAACAGTACAAAAGTCCTCCTGGTCTTCCTGTCCAGCAGTGGGATCTTCACTTATGGATGGAGATTTCTTTCCAGCAGCTTCCAGTGGTGCAGAGAGAAGGGGACTGGTGAGGGTTTGATTTAAGTGCTGCCCTGAATGTGAGGAAACGGATGACTCTGGACCCACCGTAACGTCACGTGTGGTTGTTTCCAAGGAAGTTCCCAATAGAGCTTCAAACTGCCTAAGAAGCTGGACAGACAGAAAGGCATCCAAGTCCTTGTTGCGCATTTATTTCAATATTTGAACAGAATACTCCCTATTTATACATCCTTACCTTGGTTGCCTTGTTCGTTACAGGTCCCGCTGTCCCCTTACTCAACTGGGTGAGTCGTACATGTGTAACAGTGAAGATCTGCTCTAAAGATAACAGATCTGTGCACATCAGGCATGCCAGACCACACAGGGCCCTCTGGAGAAATAAGATTAAGATGGCAAAAGGTGTGACATAGCAGGGATTATACTGTCTGTTTATTCAAGCAAAAACCAACATAAGAAGTCACACGAAGGTGGTGATGATGTGCTCGAAGTAACAATGTTTAAATTTGGCATTTATGGATAAGAAGTGATAGGTAACAAAATAACAATACCATTTGGGTGGTTTGTGTGGGGTCCTGTAGTTTATGACAGAGAAGCTCTACCACAACTTCACAGTTTAATGTAGAACACCTAAAAAGAGAGAGAGACAGATACATAAATCTGTTTGTTCAAGTTCCTTCTCTTGAAGTACTGCTATTGATTAAAGGAGGACTTCTACGGATTTACAACTTCACACAAAACATCTGACCAGAAGTTTTTCCCAGAAATGTTTAATTATCTTTATTATATTATATTCCATTCTATTATATCTTTATTATATTGTTTTCAAAAATATAATTATTTTTGAAAACAAGAAAAATGTCATTTATTACTTACTCTTTAACGAAACATTGGCTTTCATCCCTGGACAGAAAGATTTTAGATCCATTTGTTAGTCTACTGATCAGCGCCATCTCCTGGCCACAGTCTCCCAACTGTACAGCCTCCACCCTGACAAAGAAGAACCAGAACAAAACAAATTATGAGCACGCTAACTGATCTGAAAGACAGCTGATGTAATAGATCTGAATGTGAAGAGACAGCGAATAAAAGGTTTAATCAATGTTTGACAGTAATTTGCAGAGATGTGTCAATCCTCCTTAATTAGCATGCTTTAAATTTCTGGAAATTCTAAATTCCCATAACAAGTAAATCCATCCACCATGTCAACGTCTGCACCTTTCAAAACAATCTCAATCTCTGAATCATGGCAGAAAGTAGAGCCCGTCCCCATCCACACCAGCTGTATACTGTAATAGTTTTACAGAACTTGAAGAAAATCAAAGGCCAAATGTCTTCAAAGTGTCCTAACGTTTATAAAAAATAAATAAATAAATTAAAAAAACACTGACTTTAGCTTTAAATGATTTTCAGTCTTAATCTAAGAAATCCCAATATAGCTACTATTGATTAAGCATCAGCCAGCCCAATCTCTCTTGTATAACATTTAACCATCTCTCCTGAGAGCTTTCATCATACATTAATTCCAAACATTACAATTTTAGGGGTAAAATATATCATAATATCTCATAACATGTAAAGCTTGACTGTCAATTTTTCATTTTCCTTTTTATTATTAAATAAATCCTCCTGCTATTACCGTTCTGATACGCTGTCTCCACTCTCTCTGCTCGCCCCTGAGTGGCTGCACGTGTCTCCTGACTTACTGCTTCCCCTCACTGAGGTTTGATTGATCGGTTCAGTCTCAAAAGAGGAATTGTGAGAGGAGCTGTGGTCACTGCCTGTCTCCTCCCAACCTCCACTCACCTGCCCAGGGGACCTGTGAGAGGCTAAGAGACGAGAAATAAATACTTGTTAATGCAACAGTTTATGCAGTGAACTGTACTCATTTGTACATACTGTAATACATTCTGCAATGAGAATAAATACTGAATTTTGTATTTTGTCACACAAATCTTGAGAAGATTTTTGCCAGATTGTTAATAGTTTGTAGATGCACTAGACAATAACTGGAGTGTGAATAAGCATCCTTTAGATAAACCCTCTCTATAAACACAAACCTTACATGCACTTCAATGACATTATTACTTTACTTCAATTGCCATTTCCATTTATTAGGGATTAGAGATACTTTTTGCAATTTTTCAACCTAAACCAGAGTTGTCAACTGGCAGACTACAGTCTAGCTGCAAACCTGCTAATTATTTCAGCAGATTAAACTGGGTAATTGAAAAAATATTATAAGCAAGAACTTTTATGTAGCTGAAAAACCTGTCACAGATCACAAGCACAGCTTATCCACATACCCTTGTGGCTGCGTGAAGGGACGCCGTAGGCGCACGCGGGCACTGCAACCTCCACAACAGCAGAGGGTGCCACCACAGCCCGGTAGTGATTATCATGGAGTCGAATGCCAGCATGCTCTGTGGGGGGCAGGACTGCACTGGCAACCACCTCCGCAGCCTTCTGAATCTTACCCAAAATACCCACTGTATCTTGCAGAGAAGACACAGAAAAGATATATTAAATAAAGTCAAAATAAGAGCGCAATCAAACTGTGTTCTTTACAAATTAGAAATAACTTTGTCTTACTGGATGATTTCCTCGCTGGGCTACTTCCAAATCCCAGCATTCCTGATCTGAGAAACTCTGGTCCCATTCCTATTTAAAAAAAAAAATAAAAAAAAAAAGAGTCGACATTTGACAAAGAGTTTACACACAAGTTAAGATTATGTGGGGGTTTTTTCCGCTGATAGAACATCTCAATGTTTTCATGAACAAATACACACTGCATGGCCCAAAAATAAATAAATAATTAAATAATAATAATAATCACCCCTTGAATTTTCCCTAAGCAAATAGCTAAGAGTCTTCCATTTGATAATCACTGCAGTGATTAATAGTGTTCAGCTGGCTGTAAGTTATTTAACCCTAACTGATACAGTGAGTAGCTTCTTAAACAAGCATGTCAAAAGAAAGAGATATCATGTTGTCATGGCAAAAATAATACTCCGTTTCAAAGAGGTCAAATTATTGTCCTGCATCAAGCAAAGAAAATTTAATTTTATATTTAATAGTTAAAGTAAGAGCATTTCCATATGCACAATGCGGTAAAAACTCAAGGAACTGAGACCAAACAGCTGTGTAGCCTCAACAAAACCACTTATCACTAATCAGAAAAAAATGCTAGAGGGCATAAAGAATGGACTGTGGAGTATTAAAAAAAATCCGTATTTACCCTGTTCCAGAGGGTAAGAGGACAGGCAGATGAAGTGATGCACCCATTATGTCTGTGGGGGTAGTGTTAGACCTTAACCCAAAAGAAAATCTATGGGATGTGTTGGAGAAAACCTTACACAGCAGGCCAACTCTCCCATCATCATAAAATCTTGGAGAGAAATGAACATGACTCTGGATTGAAATAAATGTTGTGACATTGCATAACCTTATCGAAATGATGCAACACTGAATGCGTGCCATAATCAACGCGAACGATGGGCCAAATAAATAAATAAGCTTGAGAACCTAGAGGACACTGTGAAACACCACAAAAACAAGAACTCGAGCTCAGGATCAAACTGGGGACAAACTGATGACTTTGTTCATATTTTAGATGATAATGATCCCCCGTCTTACTATACTGTATGTTGACAAAATTCTGAAGTAAATGCACACACCATGATTGTAATTGAGCTGCTAGGTTTTAAAAAGAGTCAACTTAGCAATAATAATGATGCATCATAAACACTTGCTCACATACCTAGAGTTGGACCTGCTGCTTTATAGGCAGAAACACCAGACTCTGTTGACATCATGTCAGTGAAGAGCACACTGGCCAATTCCTATAGAAAAGAGGCGAAGGACAATAAAACAGGTTATCTTTAGAGAACACTGTCTAAAGACTGTCTAAAAACTCATTGACCAGGGGTAATACTGTAGATAGGTGGAATTAATTTGATGACACACTATGATGAAAGATCCAAAAAACTAAGTAAGAAGTAAGGTTTAAATCACTCACCTGTGCCAAGAGCCGTACTTTCTGAAAGAGGGCATTGCCATGAACAGAGTCTGGAGGACCACTGTACACTGAAAGAGATACCAAAAATAGGATCGATGCTATTCTTACTTTTTGGTTACTTTTGTTTGATGATTTGCTTTTCTCTCTAGATGGTAATCTGCCAGTGCTCAACTACCAGCCAGCTCTCACCCATTATATGGACAGCTACCAACTAGGGTAAAGCGATGGTTAACACATGCTTTCTTTAAGACACAAAAACAACCAACCACACCTTTCCTACTGCTGCTTATGCAGAGACAAAAAAAAAGCTATTTCCCCTCTTCCACATTGATAAGATTCAAGTGTCTCTTCTCAGCATGTCCAATTCTGCTCCCGCACTAAATTTTGCTCCAGGGATTGCTGGGTCCTCTTCAGGATTTACACTTGTGACATATTGGCGATAAGGGCAAGCTTGTTTGCACCACTTGAGAGCATTATTTTATTTATTTATTTGTTAGAATTCTGATCAATTAGCTGCAAGTTGAAACTCGAAGACTAAACATGTAAACAAGTAATCCAGACCCACACTGTCCATAAAACTGTGTTTTAATATGATTCTGATTCTATACCTTATAGGTCTATGTGCATAATTGTTGCTGGTTTAGATGCATGTGGAATCTTCTAACCTGTCACTTCCTGGATGAAGGTGGCATTTCGCCTCAGTTCTGTGACAAAGTGCGGGGGGCTGTGGCTACAGAGGTGCAGCAGGATCTTCAAAACCTTGGACAGAGAACAATGAAAAAGCATGCTTATGCTTTAGAATGATGAGATCTCTAGTTAAACAAGTCATTGAGTTATCTGTTGGGAGAAGCGGTTGGATCGAAGTTTACTCAAATCCATGTTAATGTATTATTCTTCTTCCTTATGTAAGGTGGTGTTTAAATGCTGCTACAGTGAAAAGTCAGCCACAATCTGTATGTACAGAGCTGTGAAAAAGTATTTGCCCCCTTCCAACGTGATTTTCTTTGGCACATTTCTCACCTTCAGTTTGACATGACATGACTCAACCTGCAGCCTCTCCAGAAGGTATTCAAGAAGACACTGGCAGCAGCCCAGAGACTCATGGGAAATTTCTGAGATGTTTTACAAGTCAAGAGGCTTTATTTGGAAAGAAGTTATTGTAAACAAATCTATGCAACACAGCTGGAAAAGGATACTGCTGATTTCCTCGAAGAGGTATCCAGGACAGGGCACTTCGTCATCTGCCGTCGCTTTCATAAGAGTCGGCATCTGATGACACAGAAAAAGGGAAGAGATGACAAAAAGCCCAGGTCGAAAAATCCATAACATATGCAGTTTGATTTTGAGCTCTGGTGCATTAAAGTAATGAACTGGCCTGAGCATTGAGACCTTCACATCCACATTAAGAACCTGCTAGAGCCTGCTAGCTAGGTACTCACCTCAGATAAACACACTAGCCATAAACACGTCGAGGTAAAACTCAATATTGTTAGAGACTGTTACGTTTCCACACAATATATAACACTTACTTTCTGCAAGAAAGCCAGGCGCTCCATTAATGTAGCCATTAGTTACGGGTCTCAGGTCTATCCCGTGTCTATGTCTCATCGCTGTCTGCGTTAGGCCGAATCACCATGCGCTGTCACACCACACACCTACACTACTCCACTACTGCATTTCATTGGTCCATCGTCTTTAGGTCACGGTTAGATCCCACCAATCAGCGAACATGAATTAACTCAAAGAGGCGGGTCTTTAAGGAATCGTTTGTGACACTTTTCCCCACCCGTATTCATAAAACTCTTTCTGCGTTATGATTGGTTTGTGTATTCCCATTCAGTAACTAGTTCAGGTTTTATAGCGTCCAATCAAAGCGCAGGAGGCGGGATTAATCTGAATACGGGTAGGACAGTAATGCTCTATTTAAGTGCTTTAAAAATTGTGGTAACTCCTGATTACTGGCCTAAACTTACAGGTTGTACACGGACTTCTTCTTTTTTTTCTCTGTTTCTGAAGTGTCGCTCTTCCATGTGGGTAATTATTTGCTATTTACCATGCCATAGTCAATTATTTCTTTTTTGTAAAATTATCTGCTGCATAAACTCAAATTGATTGGACGCTATAAAACCTAAATATATCATATAAATGAACTAGATAACCAGCGGTGGGGGTTACTCAAAACAAAAACACACTATCCAGTTATTATGGCATCTGAGTTACAAGGAACACTTAAATAAAAATCAGCATTTATTTATTTACAAGCAAGAGGTATAATATCACATATAACAAAATAAACACAACCACAGAACTTTGTACAAACCTGGGTAGGTCCGAGTCTGTTTAGTTCATTCATCGAGTTTGTTCCCCCTGGGTGAACTATTATTAGTAAAATTAAGTTAATTAAAAATAATGAAAGTCGTCGAGGGCGGGGTACACCCCAGGCATGATGCCAATGCATCAATCGCAGGACACACACTAAAGGCAATTTGGCCAAGCCAATTAGGAACCCCACCAAGACCCCCGAGGTGGGAACTGAACCCAGAACCTGGAGGTGCAACGCGACAGTGCTTACCACTAAGCCATTTCGATTTCTGGATGGAAAATTTGCCTACAATTACCAGCAAATATATAGGAAATATTCTTCACCATTATACGCCCACCACATATAACACTGCATCAAATATACCAAATTTTACGTTGGTATTCATTTTCCTCCGAACAAACGAGGCGCACTTCAAGGAAGCATACAGCTACTTGTTATTGCGTCACTGGGTCAGGGGTTACAAATATGGCGCTGCGCTGGTAGAGGGTGAAGTTTAACGGATTTGGTTTATTGGATTATCCTCTTTGTGGTAAACGACGACAGTGCCCGTTGTTAATACGGTGTCCATTTAATATCAATGAAATCGCAGTACAATTGTGGACCATTATAATTATCCAAACTCAGCAAATAGTTATTAGTTAGCTGACTTCGGCTAATGCTCTAATATACGGTATATGGTAGAATCTGTGACGTCGTTGTGAACGTTTCTCCCGATTGGTCACACGCTTTTGAATATGAACTGTCAGCCAATCGCAGTGTAAGAGGCGGGATCTGTGTGTTTTGCCGTCATGTCAGGGAGAAACGCTTGGGCCAGTAGCCGGGAGCGGATCAGGAGATTTCCTGAGCTGTTAGCTCGGTGCTCAGTAGAGGTAAATAAAACCATAAGTTACAGTTCATGGACTAAATTCCAAAGTTTTCATATGAAAACCTTTCATAGGGACGGTAACTGCAGCTCTCTGAACTAATGTCTGGACTGGTTTGTGTTGTAGGCAGCTGCTTATGGGAAATGTGTGGTTTCCACTACAACAGGCAAACAGGAGCTGAAGAAAGATTTCTGCCTGAAAGAGTTTAAAGCTCTGAAGACCTGCTTCATCAACGCTGTTAGTTATACTGGCATACTTATTAATATTGTGATGTAACGCTCACAGTGACTTTGTAATCAGTGTTAAACTGCATGATTTTGATATAAGCTTAGTGTTAGTATTTTTGTTAAATTGGCCGGGTTAAATTCCCACTCAATGCCCAAACCCCAGCCCCTGGATGCAGTGCTGGTCACAACCCCGGATAAAATGAGAGGGTTGTGTCA
>JAOVVB010000052.1:12212936-12229639 GCA_028570985.1 Heterobranchus longifilis
CTGCCCCCACAGGTTTGTACAGTAGGCACTAGGCATGATGGGTGCGTCACTGAAGTAATTATCCAATGGAAGGCTGTTACCCATTTGCTTAGTTAAATCCAGGTGGTAACAAAAATAGGAGTTTTGCTGTGGTATAAGAGGAATAAAATAACGACATATAAAGCACAATGCTTAACCAATACATTATAGTAAACCATAAAAATAAAATAAATTTCATTGTTGAAACCAGTTTTGCTTAACATTTTCATTTAATTACCACCTAAGAAAAGGAGGCATGTCAGTCATGTGTTTACCCTCTGCAACACGTAATTTTTTATTGAAAAATGGTCTGGTGTTTAAATATTTTCAAACATTTGAAACAGCAGGTTAAGTCTGATAAATGTACAGACAGAAGCATTTACAACAGCGTAACCAGCTTCAACACACCTTAACACAGAACACATACAGTACGAGCTCTGTTAAAAGAATGAACCCTAAAAATGGGACAGAACAACACAATTACTGAATAATAAAATAATCCACAAGAACACAAACCTCCAGAGGCAGAAAATGAAGAAGCAAAACTGTTCCATACACACGATTCCCCAAGAGAACAGAAACACAATATTTATGGGCAAGAGCAAAGAATGTAGAACAAGAAACGATTAACAAACACAAAGTATCTGTACATTTACATGAATCAAGTTCAATAAAATGGTACAATTACATGTTCCAGTGCCTCTATACATACACAGAACAACAATGAAGTATCTATTGCCAGCTGTTAAAGCTCTTATCTTTTTTAAAACACACTCTAGAAATGACAAAAATAAATTATAATCTGGTAGGCCTAGAAGAATAAACATCTCTATAAAACCATTCATTCACTATATTACTTTTTGTAGTTGTGCTTTACAAGTTCTGTATTAACAAAGTGCTCCAAGCAGTTGCAAACATTCATATTCAAATTATAGACTGAGTCCCAGACCGACACTGATCATCTAGGACATTAAATCCACCTAGGTTTCAGTTGTGCCCCAAAACAGGTCTTTGGCCCCTCAGGTCATGACTCCACAAGACCTCTGGGTGTGCTGTGGTAGCTGGCACCAGGACATAAGCTGCAGATCCAGAAAGTGCTTTAATTTACAAGCTGGGGCCTCCATGGATCAGACTTGTTTGTCCAGCACACCCCATGGAGGCTTGATTGGATTGAGACCTGGGGTGTTCAGATGTGAGATCAAGCCCCAGACACAGCAAGTTGTAATGAACCGATACCTTTCTGATATAGCCAGCATTGATTTTTCAATGTCAATTTATCCTACATTGGCTTTTCTATTAGATCGGACCAGGTGGGATGGCTTTTGCTCCCCATCGGTATATGTTGTTGGTGGTGTTAATGTTATGGCTGATCAGTGTACAGTACACTTCTATAAATAATAAAAGACACATACATTACATGGAAAAACCTGTCATTGTGTACTGCTCATCACGGAATGGAACACCAGGGGACGGATTAACTTTAGTCTTTCCTTTCAGATAAGTTTAATAGAATTGGTATGCTGTCGAATGCTGACCAGAAATATTACCCAGAAAAAATATAACCAAGAAAGAAAAGCTGGCATTCTTTAACAGTGTTTGGTCCTTGATCTAGATTTATGAATTAAAAGTCTATTGCTCATATACACTATATGACCAGAGGTTTGTGGACACCTGACCATCTCGCACTTGTGATATTGTTGAACACTTATGATATATGATATGATAGGAACAGGTTTTGCTGTTCCTCTCTTTCTTTCAGCTTATTCAGACACCAGAGGAATAGTGAAGTTAGATATTTATGTTAAGTGACGAGGCCTGGGATGCAGTTATCGATCGAGTAGATCCCAAAGGTGTTCAGTTGGGTTGACTCTTGAGTTGGGTAGGACACTTGAGTTCTTCCACTGCACCATTGTGTTTGTGGAGCTAGCTTTGTGCACATTGTCAAGCTGGATCAGGTTTGGCCTTTTAAGTTCCAGTGAAGGCAAAGTGTAATGCAACATCATGCTAAGACGTTCTGTACAATTGTGTGCTTCCAACTTTGTGTCAACAGTTTAGGGAAGACCCATATGAGTGTGACAGTCAAGTGTGCAAAAACGTTTAGCCATATATGGTGCATTATCAAAAAAAATTTTTTACAACCAATTGCATTCAAATAAGCATTAAATATTACTTAGCATAAGTCTATATCGAAAGTAAGTTTAAATGACCTGGAATCTTGATAACACAAATGGTAACAGAAATCAATTAACTTCCTATATAAATAACAAAATGAATAGATTGATAATACTCAATGCCACCCAAACCACACATCAGAGGAATGAATGTGGGGAAAAAAAGTGAGCATGATGTGTCCCTGCCGCTAAGTGTATACACATCTGTTAAGGCTAGTTTCAACTAAGAACTTTGGTCTTTACTTTGTAGACACTTGTTAATAAGTGGACGCAACACTCAGCTTGCATGCACTTACAAAGAAACGTAAACACTTATAATTTTAACAACGTTAAGCAAAGACATTTATGGAACCTTTGGCAGTTTAATGGTTCAAAATTGACCTGCTGCGAATAAATTTCAAAACAATATTAATGGAACCACTGCATTATTTGGGATGAATTTAGAATATCTAATGACCATGTACATGTACACAAATCAGCAGTGATCAATGTGATACTACCTGCATTTTAGCATTTGGAAGTTAAAATACATCTGAACAAATCTGGCACCATGGTATCAATCCTTAAATATCCCTATTTATAATGGTTAATTTGATATTGAGCCCAGCGTTCTTGCAGATTAGTTTTTACAATGTTGAGGGATTACAGAAGAAAAAGCCAGACTTCTTCGTTTAGATTATAGTGCAAAGGAGATCAGGAGGCAGATCTCTTGAAAACAGAGTGCCAAGAAAGCTACAAATGTACAGCAAATAAAGAAACTGTCTAGCTACAGATTAAACATGTCCTTCTGTGTGGATGTCCCACTTTTTAGTCCTGAATTTAAACACAGTAACTGTAATACAGGGGTTTTGCAACAGTTGATGTTCATATAAACTTGAGACGTACAAGACGTAGAAGTGTGTGGTTGTGTGTGCAGGTGCACATTCGTGTCTATGAATTCCAAATACTGTTAAGTGGAAGACTACTCATCTGTGTTTTGCTTGTGTGAAATCTGTTTAATCTGGCGGGAATGGACCACAGCTCCAGCCAGCAGTTGAGCTTCCAGTGCTGCGTGGAGGTTTGTTCCTCCAAACTCCAGCAGAGGTTCCAGTCCAGGCACTCGTCTCTCCTCAGCCCCCAGAGCCCTGCGTCGCCTTCTCAGGTCCATGTCTCCCTCCTCTCTGCTCCTCTTTCCTTTATGATACTTCTCTTCTTGAGGATCCAAATTCTCCTTCAGGTCCCTGCCTCCTTTCTTCTGAGGTTTAGGAGCTTCATGCTCCTTAGCAACGACCTCATTGGCATCTCGATTGTCAATTACCTGCTGCAGCTGGAGGAGTTTTTCTCTCTTTTCTATGAGCTTCTGTTCATTCTCTGCTTGCTTCACAAGTTCTTGATCAAGCTTGTCCCTCTCTTGTTTTAACCTCTCTTCTTCCCATCTCTCTTTTTTGAGCCTTTCCTCTTCCTCCAACCTTTCCTTCTCAAGCCTCTCTTTCTCCAACCTTTCCTTCTCAAGCCTCTCTTTCTCCAACCTTTCCTTCTCAAGTCTTTCTTTCGCCATCCTTTCTGCTTCAGCCTTCTCTTTCTCCAATTTTTCCTTCTCAAGCTGTTCTTTTTCCAATCTTTCCTTCTCAAGTCGCTCTTTCTCTAATCTTTCCTTCTCAAGTCGCTCTTTCTCTAATCTTTCCTTCTCAACTTCAAGCTGGGCTAACCGCTGCCTTACTATCTCCTCCTCCTTGGCGATATCTTCTGAGTGAAGCTCTTCCAATTCTCCTTCTATTATTTGCTTATCTTTAGGAGGGTCAGGCTGCTGCTGTCGTAACGGCACCCCACGTGCCCCAAGGTCTCTCTTCACGTCGTCTTCCACATGCACTGCTTCTTGTGGATGTTTCTTCTGTACGGGTTCATCATGTGCTGGGTTGAGATGAGCAGCATCCTTTTGGTCCTCTACTCCTTTATCCCCATCATGTATGGGGTCTTTCGCTTGTTGCTTTGGAACAACAGGAACAGGTGCAGGTTTCTCAGGTTCCTGGTGGTCCAAGTTCTGTTCTGGGATTTTCACTTTCCATTCTCCATCAGCTGGATCATGTTGCTGCACTATTACACCTGCATCAGCTGCAGGATCACCTAAACGCAGGACAAGATGCTTATTGTACTGCATTCAGAAATACAGTGGGATTCAAAACTCTAAGACCACATTAACTTAATTTGACAGATAAATTGAACAATTTGGAAACAAATGCTGAATATTCAAGATCCTGCATTATTTCTAGGTTCCAGTTTAAATGCAAGCATCATGTCTAATCTCTTCTGAAGAATCTGTGTCTATGGATTTGATCTGAAATGTATCATAAGATTTAGCACAAACTTGTTGCTGTCACTTTGAAGTGAATGCAAAATAGAAGCCTTTTCACTGGTGGACTAATACATTTGGACCCCACAGTGTGTGTGTCTTCTTTTATTTATACACCATCTTAGTAATAATACTTTTAATTGGACATATAGAATGAATTACTGGGAACAAAAAACACCTCCAGCTGACCTGCAACTTTAAGTTCCTCCTCTTCATCCTTTTTCTGATGGATCTCTTTGTGCTGTTCCTCAATAACAGCTAGGAGTTTCTCCTGCTGGTCAAGCAGCCTTTTCTGCTGCTCTTGCTGCTCCTTGATCACCTGCAGTAACACAGCATGGTCTAGCGCTCCCTCTGAGGAAAGAGAAAACATAACCAACATTCAGAGACATTTACACTCACCATGATCAACTGTTAGTACTGTAGATCTAAGCGGAACTATTTGACTCTAGTTTATTTCCATACATTACTGTAAATAAAACCTAACCAGAGGATTATTGTTAATTGATATCCAGATAAGCATTTCTGCATTCTGTTAAAGATCATTTAATCAATCTGTGTTAAACATCACAATCAGCTAGTTGTTATTTGAATCAGTGTGCTTCAGGAGCAGTAGCCATGAACAGAGGAAAATTTAAAACAAGACATCTAGGAAAAGGTGTAAAGGAAATGGTATAAATGTAACAGCAGGTGTCTAAGGTGTGACAGTCAAACATTGAAAGGCTGGAAAGCCTCGTACCTGCAACAATCTTTTTAATCACTGCGGCAGGAGTCCATGGTACAACAGAGCAGCGAGGTAAGAGACAGAAAGAGACAGAGCAAAGGGTGCCTTAAGAGCGCCTTAATAAAAATCAAGCCAAGCAAAAGAAACAGAGGTAAGATTCACTATGCTTCCGCATGACATTTCATCAAGATAAAGCCAAATAAGTGTCATGCATGGTCAGCTTGCAGTGACTTCAGAAGGCAGTTTATACTGGGAAGAAGAAATCGGGAAAAAAATGCCTATTGTCTTTTGCAGGTTAGCAATCATATGAATTTGCCTGAAAAATGCATATATGGATATAGCTAAACTGTTACACATACAGCTTTAAATAGTAACCCGCAATCAGTTCCGAACTCTAGGAAAAATTATCTGTGCAGGCCCAAAATAAAGGACAGTAAAAATGACAAATGAGTTCTACTTATTATATTTTATTATACTTATTACAAGCACAATGCTCTTTCTGCCTAAGCTGGCCACAGAGAAACTCACTCACCTTCCATCTTGTCTCCATCCCCATCCTTGGCATCCTTCCCATCCTGTTTCTTGTCTTCTTTATGCTCTTGAATGGCAGCTCCATCATGCACCTCAGGCAAATGGACCACTGAGTCAGGATCTGTGCAGTGGATCAGTCAGAGAGTGAGGGTAAAAATAAACATGCTAAAATTCCCTGGTACTTTTAACTATTTCAGACCAAATGACTTTCACAAATGAATGCCTCACAGCTGCTTGGTATGAATATGCACCAACTTTATACTTTGACTTGTCCACCATGGGGAAGGCTTCAGGAAAAAGGGCATTGTGCTTTTTGGTTTCTTGGTAACAGCAAGGTTTTGAACAATATTTATACCAATCACAGGCATTTTTTTATTTACACCCCTAATTAATACATCATGAACTGTCAAGTATAGGTACTCACGTTTCCTGGCCTCAAATTCAGCTGCTTTTTTATTACTTTCCTCTGAATTTTTATCAGCAGGAAGTCTGTCCTCAGCTTCTGGTTCCTTCACTAAAGGTGGTTGTTCCTCAGACTTATGCACCACCACCACTGGTTGCTTCCGTTCGTCCACCTTGCCATGGATCTCACTGGCCAGGTCCTCGGCTGCAGGGATCTTTGCGATATCATGCTTTTTGATGTTTACTTCATTCACTCGATCTTGTGTCACATCTTGCTGCTGGCCCGCCCCCTGTTCTGCCAAATCCCCCTCTTCCTTTTCAACAACTTTCTTCTTTTCTTCATCAAGCTCCTGCTGGTTCTTGCGCTTCTCTATCTGAACCTCGTCATGAGGAATGGGCGGTTCATGGCGGTGAGCCTCTCCATCAGGCACTGCAACTTCTGGGAGGGGAAAGGTTGCGTAAATATGAAATGCACTCACACAGCATGTGTCAACATTGAACATTTCAAATTCTGTCTGCATGGCCGCATATACTGTACACTTAATAAACCTTTTAAACAAATACTAAACTAATGAAGTGAACCATTTTGAAAGATTTTTTTTGCTATTAAGATCAGTGTGGATCGGCCCAGAGTGTAAGCTCTTAAATAAATAATAATCTCTACTGAAAGTATTAATAAAACTGATCTCTTTTTAAATGATTCTACTTTATTTTCACTATGATTAGAAAAAAAAGAATGTACTAAGAATGTACAAACAAAAAAAACTCGCACCTTTATTTTTTGTTGAATTACCTGCTCCGGGACGGTCCAGCTGAACTTCTTCATTCTTCTTTATGTCAGGCACTTCGATGGGTACTTTTATCTGCGGTGGCTCAACTGGCTCCTTCTCCTCCGGGCCTTTTACCACTTCTGCAGGTGGGATCTGCTCCACAGCTGGCTTAGGTTTGTCCGGTTTTTCTGCTACCACTGGAGCCACTGGGGTTTCTTCAGCTGAGAAAAACAGACAGTGAGAAAGACAACACTTTTTACAATGGCTTCAAAGAACTATAGATTACGGGATATGGACAGCTAACTTGTATCATATTGTCAGTGCTTTCAAGATATCATCAGATGCTCAAGATTTCAGTTGACCGCAAAGTTTTTAATGGACAATATGTTATTTAAATAGATACAAGACTCACAAGTCAACCTATCCATCTCTCTATCCGAACTTGCACAATAAATTCACAACCAACCTGAGAGAAACAAATGCTTTGATCAGCAGGGGGCAGCAGAGTATGTGTGACCACAGAAAACAGATTATGGAAAGTGGAATTCTACTTGAGATAAGAAATGGATAGATAGATAGTACTTTCCATATAACCTTGCCATTTGTCCTGAGGTTAAAAAAAACTAAACAAAAAAGCCTTTGAGTATTTACACTGTTTACTTCTTTTATCCTGGGGCTATTTTTTTTTTTCACAGCACCAGGCCAGGTTTTTTAAAGATCCTTTTAGTTTCTGTTTTATTTAATCCATTATAACTAAAAATTGAACACTGAAAAATATATCCATTATTAACATTAAATGTGTGTGTTTTATTTATCCACTTAAAGTAATCCACTGTGAAGGAATCCCAAAATCTCTAAGGTGTCTAGTTTACCTTCCATGGCCCCCAGAGAAATCACACAGGGAAGAGTGAACAAGAACAAAAGCGATAGAAAATGTGAAATGCAAAGCATGGAATTTTGGTGTCCTGAGCCTGTAGACACACTCCTTCACGTGTCTTCATGCCTTTTCTACTTACTCCCCCGTTCACACTCACTCACTCATTCCCCGAGTCCTGCGTTTCCGCACAGCTGCCCTCACCAGCACGCCGTAAACAGGAAACAGGTGTGGAAGTGGGTGTCCACTCAGTGATAAATGCCAGTGTCAGTCAGAGGGGGTGGGAGGAGGTATGGTGAGAGAGGAGGGAGGGAGGGAGAAAGCGAGCAGACGATATAACGTGAGAGGAAAGAAAGAGAGTGTAGGTACATAAAGCTGTCTGAACTGCCCTTGTGCAGTTTTTTACACCCCCCGTCCCTTTTTACAGTAGGGGGAATTTGAGTCCCTCCATCATTTCCTTTGCCCTATTCTGTATTTGGATGCCCTCCCATCCCTCTCTCCCTTGACTGGAGTTTGAGCAGGAAAACGCCAGCGGCTGTCTCACTACTGCTCTGGGACAGGGCGCATTTAGGTTTGAAGGGCATCATTTAGGTCACAGCAGCACAAAAAGGCCTAATTCTGAAGTTGGTCCTGCCCACTCTACACCAGCCTTATTTTCTTTATGATCGGTTTCTCACTATCCATTTTCTTCTTTTTTCATCCACATTTATCCCATTGGTCGTCTTCCTCTGACTCTCTCATTTCCTCTCTACACATCATTGACTTACCAGGATGTTTGGGTAGCTCTGGCACAGCAACAACAGGAGGTTTGTCATTAGTTTTGGGGACAATAGCAGGAGGAGGCTGTACTTGATTTGTCTCACTGGAGATGGACAGAGTGGTGAAGGTGCTTAAGAGTAGAATCCCAAGCCCAACCCAAAGAACCAGCTGGGGAAAGAGAGGGAGGGAAATGTCAACGTTATGATTTTTTGACAAATCTATTAATTTACTTTTTTATTTGTTTCTTATAAGCATTATAGCATTTTAAACTAAATATAAATCTTCAAACATGGTATTTTAGTACAAGTGGCATAAGTTGCTTCAGGCCTCTTGGCTTAGAAAAAGGGGCACTATCCTGGCAGGGGGGGGCATTATTCTCGCTTGCCAACCCAAACACCTGCTGTGGCCATTATGGATAGGAAAAAAATACAAATTATCTTTTGTGCATTCCCCCAAATTAGGACAAACCCTCTTTGGACGGACTGTATTGGCTGGTAGTCTCACTGGGCAACCATGGTGATATAGAGATCACACAAAAGCCTGTGACCATCAGCACTGTGTACAACATGTAACACCTGCATGACAGTAATGATTTACAATATATGCCATTGTGCTACTTGCTTTAAAGTCTAGAAATTGAGCAAAAAGCAGCATACTGAACAACCTAAAATAAATACAAGTAATATTTGTATATTCCTCTACAGCAATGTAGCAATGTCTTACTAAGGTATACATGCACACATACAGTACACGTACATCTCTCAGACAGGAGCACTGCTCACTCCCTATTTCCATAGATTTCATGCAGAGACATCAAATATTCTCATTGTATATTCTGCTCCTACCTCAGTGTGACCAATTCAGCAGTATGCAAGATGTGCATACTGTAGACGTGCTACATGTGCAGTACCTGAGCAATAAGGCCATTCTTCATGATCTTCCTGTATATGAGAGCAGGGCAGATGAAGCAGATCAGGCTTCCCATAGTGGCTCCAGTCAGTCCTAGAATAGTCTCCACTAAAATATATACACAATTATTCATTATAGTTCATTCATATTAATAACAGACAAATAAAAAAAATATATAAATGATTTTTAATAAAACTAAACCTCAGTCAACATCACTATGTGAAGAATGCTGAGAGCCTCCTGAATCACTATTGCTATTTTTTCTCCATGATGTCCCCATGTCACCAGACAGGGCACATAAAACATATTTGATCCTAAGAGCAGCCATATTGGTTTACTCAAATTTATGTCCTATGGTGTCCGTTTCCCTACAGCTGGATTTGTGGCTACAATGACACTGGCAAGCAGTGGAACTATTGCTGTGAACAAAGCTATGATTCCTTTTTAATCCCATCTAAGTATCTCACACTCTTCCACTCTATTAGCCTAATTGGGTCCAGAGAGCCAAGCAGAACCCATGTCAACAGCTCCAGTGTATGAATAAAACATCGATCTTCTTCTCCCTAAAAATGCATGTCTTTGTTATTCTGCTTTACTATTAATGAATGAATGCTGCAGAGTGGGAAGCCTTGATGTAAGTGAGCATCTGTTACCATTTTCTAGAATGGACTGAAGTGCAGTGTGTTGTCAGTAGAAGTGACAGTGCCATTAAAGCTAAGCTGACTAAACTCATGCTGTTGATTTGTTGTGCTGAGATTTAAAAAAAAAAAAAAAAAAAAAAAGTGTGCAAACAGGCAAACAGACATCCATACATGTAGACACTAACCATTCGGGATGAGGATACCTCCCACCATAGTCCCAAAAACAATGCACAGAGTAATGCACTTGAAACGAAGAGGTGGCATGTAACCACCGGCAGCAAAAGTGCCATCCTTCTGCTGAAAAAAGAAAAATACAAATGACACGTGCAGTGACAGCTCAACAGGCAGTTATGTAAGAAAGCGTTTATGTTCCTAAAGGACCTGCATAAAATTATGTTTTCTCATTGGGACAATACCCTTCAGTGTGACTGTATGGCAGAATTTGCTTTTTCTTGCTGGCATCTGAGGTGATTCAGCACAGCAGCAGTTACACAGTGAGCCAGTGTCTCAGTAGCTTTATGGAGTAGCTCTCTCATTCTCTTCATCAATCATACACTTTTATTTTTCCCTTGAATCTGTCTGCTCTGTAGCTGCTGCCTAACTCCTTATATCATGACTCCTGCTGCCACTACGGTCTGAGATGACTCTAAGCTAGAATAAAACCATGACCACCAAGAAGGTGTAGACCAGAATGATAAACAAAACAAGTGGGTTTATTAAGAATTCGAACATTGCTCCTGTTTTTCTAAAGCTAGTGTGGGGGCAAGATGGTACAACCTCTGGCCAAAATGTTGGAATTGTTTTTGGATTCATTTGATGTTTAATGGCTGATCATTCTGGCATTGTGGAACACATCAATCAAATTTATTTAAATTATCTAAAGTAATGGCATATATATTTTTTTCTTTTTCAAGCCACATTACTGAGGTTATTTGCCGTTCATGAAGAAATGCTTTACCACTCTCTTCTCTGGAGTATACATATGACACATACATATATACATACATATCTCATCACCAAGTCATTGTGCACAGAGTGTTATGGTAATGCTGAAAAAGAACATCTCCACGATTCCTTGACCTGACATGAAACCCCATATCATAAATGAATGAATGATGCAGTCATCTTCATGTTTTTCTTTACGACAGCACCAGGTAAAATCTTTCAGAATCTTCTCCTTGGCCAAATCAGATTCGTAATAAATTACTGACATTGCTCCTATTTAGCCCACTGTACCCTTATCTGTTTAGGACCCATTTATTCAGCTGATGTCTTACAGTTCTGTCACAATTAATGACTCCTGTTCTTGGCCATGTGTTTTGCATTTGTGGGCTTGTGCATTTTTGATGTCAACACACACTCCTTTCAGTTTTCCATCCTGACACGATGTCTCCTTGTATGTTTTTCTTTCATAACCTTCCGATTTTGGTTTTCTTTTTAAAAGTTTAATACTCTTTTCCACACTTGACAGCTCTCTTGTTATGGCCAAGTTTTATTTCAATTCATCAAGTCAAATACCTGGGTACGGTCTGCACAATAAGGTCTCAGTCTCTTTTAACTGAAGACTAATTTGCATTGTCAGACTTGTGCAAGGGTTTGTTTCAGAAATGCAGATTACAAGGTTATTCCATACTATCTCTTTCAACAAGTCATAATTCTTTCCACTATTTGATCAGGAAAAAATGGCAATTTAACTTAATTATTTTGATGTAGGATTCATAAAGGCAGAATGCTATTAAACCATTTTTTGCCATATCTGTGATGTGTATTTGTTACAAAGTTAAAGAAAGAAAAGTTAGGTGAGCGTGCTCTGTGTGATGTCATGTTATGCCATTTTTAAAAATTATTATTATTACATCTTTTTTTTTACAGGGGATTTGTAGTCAAAAGCACAGTTATGGTATGATCCTGTCTTACCTGCTGCTCAAACAGCATAGTGTTGATGGCCTGCCTACAGGGCAGGATCATCATGGGAAAGCCCACAGCCACGGACATCATAAAGCCCACTCGGATCATCTCTGTCACTAGGTTAGAGGGAAAATTCATCAGCACATTCCCAGCTATGGTGTCCGTGAAACTTACATAGCCAAAGAACCCCACCTGTAGGAAAGGAAGCAAAAAATAAATAAATAAAAAGAGTAATATCAGATTATGCTTGATTAGTTGGACTACAGACATCTAATTCTGTGTAATATATTTATGTTCCTTCCAATATTAAAATTGACTGACTACAATAATAATAATTTATCACTCTGATGAGATTAAACTACTCTAGATGGTGCAATGGTGGTGTTTATTTGACAAAACAATAGTACAAAGCTATGCAAGAAACATTTTTTAAAAGGTCTTTTGGTCCCATTAGTCCCTGCATGCCCATAGTAAAGGGAAAAAAGCAGCAGAACCCTGCTTCCCATATTGGCCTTGATCTATCCACAGAGGTAAATAGAGGGTTCCTCCAGGAACAACACCAGACAAAAGTCCTTGAGTGCACCACAAATCTCCTGCACTACTCTGTACACAACCCCTCCTTCCCTGCATTTGTTCAGGATAAGAAATCAAGGGGCTATGAAATACAAAAGTGGAAATGCAGGAGCAGCTGAAAAACACGTGAATGCACTATTATCTCTCAAGGTAACATTTATTTGCTGCTGTATGAAAAATAGAACAAAAAAAAGAACCTGACATGGTCTTAAATAGCATTCCACCTGAAAATATTTATGGAGGACTAAAAGAGGGTGGCGTTGAAGACTGATGAAGTGGGCTGATGTTTATGTGGTGGAAGAAAAGTGCCATTCAGACTGTTTCTGTCATTCGCACTCTACCCATTTCTTTCTGTTTAAACTGAAAGAGTATGAGTGTGCTGCCACACTGAGACAGAAAAGAGTAATCATCCAAGGCACTAGATGGAAACTACAGCAGGTGAGAGGTGAACAAGCTGCCTGATCTCTCTGGAGGACAAAGGAGGAAGGACTTCAGGTCTGCCATAAATGCAATGGCCCTTTAATTAGCACTATCTCCTGATGCTTAACTGACCAGCTTCATATTCTCCTCTAATGCTGAAAGGCACAGAGATAAGATGTAACATTTTTGATGAAGAATCTTTTAAAAAGGGACAAAGCAGATCTATTAAGATCTTTAAACAATCTTCTCTACCATAATACAGAAGAGGACAACTCAAAGATCTTCAATCACTTAAAAATTACTTAAAATATTATATAAAAATATTGAAAATTAAAAATATATTATTTTGACCATTAGGAAAAAGCTAAATACATTTCAGTAATAAAGCAATGAATGCATTTATTGTAGCCTTAAGCTCATACAGGTATTATATCCAAATCAGACAAGCTTTGCTGCTAAATAAACCTAATTCTACAGCCTTAAATACAATTTGGAAGAATGCAGCAGCATAGCAATTTCACATTAAGATTCATATTAAGATTAAGATCCGTAATTCGCAGTGGAAATGCACTAATTTGCATGTATGGAGAAAGCTCAGTGGGATAAGTTGCTTATTCTTTTATTACTCCCAAGCACAAAGCTTGCTTTACTGGGAAAATAACAGATGCTAGGGACGGTGTGGGAAACAGGAAGCTCAATACTAGTGAATATCCTGGGAATGTTCAGTAATAAGACTCTTGTGGGTAAAGGTACACAGCACAGTGGGGAATCTATATATATATATATATATAACATTGCACTGCCCTTTCAGTGTGAAGAATTGTTCTTGTTATTTATGGAGAGTTTTTTAACTGCATGTTAAAAATGCTCTAACAAGGCATCGGCTACGTCCTCATTCTCCCACATTACATGACTACATTCATTTGGATAATAATAAAATATGTAAGTTAATATGGCAATACGCGAACAGAACATAAATGTGCATATGTTCCTTGTCTGTAGTCGTGTTTCAGTCTGTGTCTGCTTTACTAAGAAATAGGAATAAGACAAGTGTGCAAGCCTAATCATTTTAATCTAGTCCCTGGTGTAGTATTGAGGAATATACATAGGGGAATAACATGCCTATATAACATGTCCAATAACATAGCATAGCTCTACACCATTGCTGTCACCAGAAAAACCTCCCCATTTTGCGCACACACAAACACACATCCTCACAAACACATACGTACTGTGATGTAAAAGGTGGTAACGACATTGAGAGAAGAGGTGAAGATGGTGCTCATTCTCTTGACCGAGGGCTCATCCAGGCTGTCGTATGTAGGCAGCACCTGCCTGTGAAACAGACAAGCTTTTTTTTGTGTTTCTTTGTTTGTACTGTATACACCAAGCCCCCTACACCCCACAAAGACACCAGAGAACTACACATCTTTTAACAAGAGTAATTATGCACTTTAATGTGAATTTCATGATGTGAACGTTTTATGAAAGTATTTGCACTCACATTCACGAACACTTCAAATAGAACATACTACACTAGTGTGGAACTTTATTATTTGCTCAAGCTGACAGCAAAGAAGTGCAAAAAAGGAAAGCAAGAATTTGAAAGCAATACTGAATATTTGTTTAACTGAAGCCAAAAAAGAATATACAGTATGGGGAAATAGGGAGAACGACAAATGTGGGTATGGAAAAATGATGGGGTTGACGATCTCTAGAAAGCACAAGGGGGAAAAAAACACAAAAAGAAAAAAAAAAAATCTGTGTGTCATCAACTAATAAAACTAAAGGCCGATAAAACATTAAATGGGGGAATTTACTATGGCTATATATTAGCGACTAAAGTGCGAGTCGGATTTTTAAAACGTTATAAAGTTTTCTGCTAGGTCGGGCTTTTGTTTGGATCCTTTTTCTCTCACCCACTCACTGCTCTCTCTCTCTGACACAGTCTGAGCACATTCTCAGTTTTATTGGAATATACAGCACTGTGTTATGTGCTCTTTATCCACGGCCTGGTCTGGTGCCAGAGGCCAGCCAATCTCATAGCTGGAACCTGCTCGCAATAAAACCCAGGGACAGGAGGAGACGGGAGAGAGAATCGCTTCCACTGAGTAGTACCAACAATCAATTGCATTTACAGCCATCCTACAAGAACAGCATTGAGCCTCTTGTTCTCAGAAACGCTGCGAATGAACACATAAACCGCTCTGCTTTCTCAAATTACCCAGGGAGGAGTGCATTTCAGCGATCACTTTATAGCACTAAACTAAAATTGTTGACACTAATTATTTTGTGATTCCACTAAGCGATCACACCTATGTGAGAAACACCTAAAGTGTTAAATTGTGTATATGGCAAGTCATAAATATTTTATGATAAAAACGTTAGTGTTTATGAATTATAGTGCCAACACCGCTATTAAACCCATTCTAATATTTATTTTGCAACAACATTTACTGACATTTGTACACAATCCACTAACTTTCAGATTCATAAAGGATCTTTTTCTCACTAAAAAAAAAGAAAAAGAGTATGTGCTGTATTTTATATTGTATGTAAGATATGAGGCAGATTAGTGTGAAGTTAATCTAATCAGAAATATATACAGGGGTGCTGAAAGGGTTTATTTTGTGGTCAGATTGAGAGTCAAATGTCCTCACACATGGGAGGCTCGCCTCTGCTCTAATGATTGGCATAAGTGGCATCATGTGTGACACTTTCTGACCACTGTCCAAAGAGCGTGAGCCAAGTGAGCCAAGCATCACTCATCACCCTGAGAGAGAGAGAGGGAGAGGGAGAGTATAGAGAAGGGCTAACAGACAGCCACTAGGGCTGCATTACATCACAGTTAGCAATGTAACCCACCACTTATGCTTCTTTCACTCTGTCACCATCTCTCTCACTCTCTCTCTCTCTCTCTCACACACACACACACACACACATACATACATACACACACACCATCCTGAAATGCTGACACACCTCTTACACACTTATGTTGACAGAAGAAAGCAGGCTGTGAAAGAACATGCAAATGGAGACTGGGAGTGAAGGGGCGCTGAATGAACAGAGAGAGAGAGAGAGAACACAGTTCTCCCTTTCAAAACACTTACTGAAGTTACCAAAGTCTCTTCTACAACATTAACAACTATACAAAAGATAACTGAATTAGCCTTCCCTGGAGGTATACAGAAAGTACATACAGTATATGGTGTTCACATCTCACTGGTTTGCACATCACTCTGCAATATTCTGTCCCATATTCAAGATTACTAAATGATTTACCTGCTCCTTACATTTGTGAACTATTCAAGAGATCCGAAGAGACCTTCCCATTTACCCTATTAGGGGATTAGTATGGGAGTACAATAGATGAACTCCACTATGTTTTCATGACACTACAAAATGGGAGATCCCAAATATAGCACACTATCACTACATACCCGTCTACAACAACACAAAAGTATTTGATATGCAGGCTATATTTAAACATGCGCTTCAGGGTGACTTCAGGGTCAGTGGGGAAAAATAGGTTTTAACTAGGGGCATTTATTGTTATGGACAGATGGTTGGCAATCTTTTCAGAATCATAATAACTTAAAATACAAACCGGATTCCAAAAAAGTTGGGACACTATACAAATCGTGAATAAAAACTGAATGCAATGATGTGGAGGT
>JAOVVB010000052.1:12239984-12251203 GCA_028570985.1 Heterobranchus longifilis
TATATATAAATTTTCAGAATATGGCTGTTCTCTTGAATTCCTATTGGTTTTTATTTGGAATGTTATTTATTTATTGTATCAGAAAATGATTGGGTTATTCACAAACAGTACTAAGTGATAGAGCTATCACTCTGTAAGGGTCAGACAGTTGATGCGAAATTTTGTCTTCTCCAAGTCACACTCAGGCACAGCTCATATTTTTGGCATGTGTGACTAGACAGTAAAACTGTCAGTGTGACATTTACACCATTTGCTACAAGTCAATCAGGTCCATCATTCATATTGTAAGAAAACCCACAGACACACTAGGGTTTCTTTTTTTTATTTTAAGAAGAGAAGTGCATTTATTTTAAGTCCTTGAGTTTTGAATATTGCTTGGTCTGGTAATTAATGGTGGAGAGTTGTTAAAAATAAGCTCAGGATTCTTTATAGATTATATAGGGTGGACATTTATTAGTCTTTCATCTTTAAATGCATGTGTGTGAGAAGCGCTGCTTGACAGTTGCGAAGAAAGCAGAACTGTCTCATTTCATTAAAGGGTCTCAATGCAGACATGGCAGGCGTCCTCGTCTGACAGTTGGTTATTTTACAGGCCTCCCTCCTCTCTCCTTCCTTCCTTCTTTCCTTCAGTGCTTTTCCATACATCCAACCCTCCCCCACATCCTCCAACTATTGGGACTGTGAGAGCATCTCAATTAGGTCTTCATACTGATTTAGGCTTAAGTAACTCCACTCAAACCCCCATGAAGTAGAAAAACTGCCATAAATCTCTAGAGGAAAAAGAAAACTCATAAAAATGGAGGGGTGACAAGAGCTGTGCTGATGGGTTGATCTATATAGCCTCTGCTCCTCAACTTGCTACAGCTAGACCCTCAAGCCCACTATATATCAGCCACCAGGGATGCAAAGACTCGTCAAAGGCTCGAACTGTTACCTGCAGACAGCACAGAAAGAACCCCTGTGTTTAGTACTACTGAGTCATTCCTATTAAAATACCTCCATAGCTCCATGAAACCTGGTGGTGTGAATGCCAACACCAGAGTAATTTTGATATACAGCCTTAGTAGGGGGCTTAGTAGCCATCTCTTGACTGCGTGGTGGTGAGAGAAGACTGCTATGTCTATGATGTATTAGATTACTCATTAATACATGGTAGTTGAGGATTTAGTTCAGAGTTTGTTTTTTTTGTTTTTTGTAAAAGCTAAATGTTATAATACAATGCTTTGAATTTTAACAAACTTTATTAGTGTGTTGTAAAAGAATTCACCACTCAACCACTGTTTTTGTTAGTTAGCTGTTAGTTTGCTCCTTTGTGGCCTGACTCACTCAGGGATTGCCTGTCTGGCTTTTTCTTTCCAAGAGAGAGGAGAAAGTAGCCACACATCTATAGTTCATGCTGCATGTGTATTTCAACTTACAGTAATTTCTTTGGGCTGGTTTATATTGCTGGATTAAGTTTCTGCTCTGATACTGCCCTGATTTCCGCCTCTCTCTTTCCATCTTTCTTTCTAATTGGAATAGATAGAGTCAGTAAATACTGTACCTTTTAATCTTCTTATTTTCTGATATTCAATCCAATTTCCATTACAAGTCTTTATAGGTTAATGATCCGTCAATATACCTTTTTAACAAATGATATTTTTCCAAGTGACAGGGTCTAACAGTGACACTAATAATTAGTGTATTAATTATTATTATTTACATAGCTAGTTAAATAAATATGTAAAATGTTGATTTTGCTTCCAATTGTCAATTTTCCATTTTTATCTTTCAGTAACAATTTATTATTAAAACTATGCAAATACACAAGTGAATACTGTTCTTTTTAATAATTCTATCAAATATTTACATTAGATAATCTGAGCTCTATTTTTTTATGTTTGCATGTATTATGCACATTTTAAAGACACGTTTACTGCAGAAAAATAATGATTTAAACTTAATTTTTAATTGTGATATGTATAAAAAGAAAAAGCCATTTAGAAGCATATTCTCTATTATATAACCAAAACTAGCTTATATTAATTGCTACTAAGATTTAGAGAATAATTAGATTTAAGAATAAATAAAACATTTGTAAAAAAAAAAAAATAATAATAATAATAAATAAATAAAAATTCCCCCAAATACTATTTTGTGTATTGTGTAAATTGGTACATAGCCAGTTTTTAAAACATGTTCTAATTAAAGCAATTAGAACAGGAAAAAAAAATTATTATGATATACCTATTAATCTGACTTTTATTTTATTCTTGTTTGTTTTTGTTTTTAGGTTACTTGGGAACATTCATGATTTAGAACAATTCATGGACCAGTCAAACACGTCTAATTTTTTAAAAGATTTTGATTTATTAATTATTATCAAATTTTTACAGATTATTTGTTAGTTGGTTTTCTTTTAATTATTACTTCATACTTATTTTGAGTATATAATCTATCAAGGCAATTAGCTAGATAACATTATATTAGGTTATATTTACCATTAATGTAATGTACTATAATGTTATCTAGCTAATTGTCTTGCTAGATGATATACTGTACTGAAAAACTACTGTGAACTGATAATTACAAAAAATCATCTAACAAATAATCTGTGAACATTACATAAAAATTGATATAAATGTAACATATATCAACTAACTGAATTACTCACAAACAAGATATACTGATATAGCCATCTCCCAAACCCTTTACTAAAAGTACATATGCTGTATTCAGCACACTTTGTACTGTTTTTTTTTTTCATTCATAAACTGAACACTCGCCTTCTTTGCTTTCTAGATCCATTTTCTCTGTTTCGTAATATAAACCATGGTCGACACTCTCTTCCCTTTTCTGCATAGTTTACATATCTCTCACTATAATCTTTGCCTGCACTCCATTCCCATTCACGTCAGACCAGCAGCAGAAGTGAGAAGGAATCAAAGACACATCAGGGATTTTATATTGGCCCAAATGGCCACACTGTGGTGACAGGTTAGAATCAACATCCATCCATTTTCCTTCCCAGTGCGTACACACACACACATACACACTTGAGCGTGGAATCTCAGCCCCCTCCTCATGCTCTCTCATTCTCTCACTCTCACTTTTTATTGCACTGTTGCCTCCTCCTCTGTCATTCTGTTGGTCCGAAATATGAGCAGAGTGCTATAGGACAGCTGGCAGTTAAAGTTTTGGGGTTAGCCAAAGAAAAACACATTATGCTGTTGTAAACAGGAAAAGTCTTCTTAAATAGCAATAAGTTAAATTCATACAGGATAATTAATTCTTACTACCACACTAATTTTTATTCTTCCTGTTTGAAAACCATGTTTGTACACATGCACATCCAAAGATTGCGCACATTTCCCATCTTCTGAATTTTTGAGCAGTGCAAATTTTACATAGCTGTCCATATAAACTCTGAGGTTTGTACAATCAGGTAATCCGAGCATGTATGTGATTTTCACTTTGTGTTTGTGTCTTTTATTGTGCATGAGTGAGCACCCTGCACATAGACATCAAGCACATACATGAAAGACTGCTATGTCCTCCCTATCTCCACTTTCTTACACTAGCCTGATCAAGGGTAGGCATTGTGGACTTCTTCAGCCTGCCCTGAGCACACTTTCAAGGTGATGATCCTCCATTACATCTTCTCCTTCACTTTCTTCTCATCTCTCTGAAATTTACTTCTGTAATGCTTTTCTTCTCTGTGCAGGATAAGTGAATAGAGGGAGCTGCTCTGTGTGATGTGTGTGGTTGTTGTAAGAGATGGCCTCGTAGAGTGAGCTGGGTCAGAGTAAAGAGCTCCGGGAAGGAACAAGGCAGAGGTGGCCAGTGTGGTTACAGAATTAAACCGTCGTCCCTTTGTCATTATCTTTCCTTCCTGCTCTGTTTTTGAAGTGTCTTGAAACAAAGCGGCTGCTCTATGTTTCCTGTAATTGTAGTTATTTGCTTTGCTTTGTTCAACTTGTGCCAAAGCCACATTTTTTTTCAGCATGGTTTTTGAGCTAAGAACCTCACAAAGGAGAAAAACACCCACAATGTGTATAAATATTTGGGTGATGGGTTAATGGTGGGTGGCCCTCTGTGTCTGTGATGAGGTGTGAATGTTGCCAGGGGTACAGGGTTGCATCCAGTGTCCTTTAAACCACTGTAAATTTTCCTATAGTACCTTTATTAGCTCTTAGGGAATGACCATCTGAAAATTATCATAATAAGAAGAAAAATAAATAATGTAGTATATATAGTTAGTGAGTTTGATTATAGAAAAAGAAACATTAGCTATTATTCATGTAAAAGTAAATTTTCTGGAGCTAAGGCATACATGTAATGCCAAGAAGAATAAACTTACGTAATATATATAATAAAATTACACACACACACACACACACACACACACACACACAAACACACACAAACACTTGTGCATCTTGTATTCTATTACCTTACAGTAACTAATATACTTATATGCAGGCAAGATCTGATCATGTAAAAATTTGTGTACGTACCAGCCCTCATGGAGGCATTCAAATGAATAGACCTTGCATTAATATAAAATGTACAGATAGATTAAATGTATCTTAATAGATTCAATGTATCTCAATAGATTACATTTATTGATTGATAGATTACATTTATCTTTTATATTTATTTTGAATTATATTCATCTGGATAGCTGTTGCATATAAAATTTTATAATTAATTCTGTAGACCCATAGTCTTAAATTAAATATACAATTAAAAATAAAATACTTTTTTTAAATAATTGCAAAAATAGAAAAATTCCACCCAGTCAGCGGATGTTATATGAGTTGTTGTATTTTGTTGCAGCTCTACAGTTTAAAATAGTAATATACTAATATGAATATACGCACTGTAGATTTATTTAAATTTTATAAAACTGTGGAGCACAGGAGATCCCCAACCCCACAAATCTGAATAGCATTACATGAAAGGATCTACAGGCCTTTATTAACCCACAGTATCTTTGGTACATCTCTGCATGTCCCTGCATTGTGGACTTGTATACTTGTAGTGCCCCTGATGTTCACAATCAATCATTTAAAAATAATGTCATTACATACTTGGGATACAGAAGATTTCGTCTACTTTGTTTTAAGTTTAGGAGCATACGATATATCCATCTGAGTTAAGAAATCTGAAATCCAGTGATTCAGTGAGGTTATTTATCTTGTTCAGGATAAGATTGGGTGACAGAAGGGTCTCGGGATGTCAGAGGTAGGGTGTAAATACCCACTGGGCAGATGGACATGCAGCCCTTGAACATGTGGGAGTAGTTTTGTGCGACCTGACCAGCATCACCCTAGCAGCTCCACTCTAATCATGGTCTTCATGTCCTCAGGCTACATGGTGTGGTCCGCAGACATTCTGGCTGCAGCCGAGAAACCGCTCTCGGCCACATAAACTTCTTTTGTTTTACTGAACCTCGCTGGTGACCTCCGTCTGGCCTCACGCTCACCCTGACCTCTGAGCTTCCATCGCTGGACCAGAACAACTTAACATTCTACGGGTGTCTCGCCTCCCTAAACAGCCAAGAGCAGAGCCAAGCTTTTTGCCTGTGCCTCTTGCAGAGTTAAGGCAATCATTTCATTTCCAAGCAATAAATCTGAAGTGCCTTCGTTCTCCCTGCTCCTGGCTGGTGTGTATGTGTGCGTTTGTTTGTATGTGTACATGAGTGTGAGTGTTTGTTGGTTCACCGCGTGCTGCCTGCTGCGTGCACAAGCCACAGGTTGCGCATTTGGTTTCAATTGTGGCCATTTCAGCCCCGGTGCAAATGGAAAGCACATGGGCACTCCTCCACCTGCCTTCAGTCAGCTACTGACAGAAAGCCATACTGACCAAAGGAGGGAAGGTAGAACAGGAGAGATTTTGAATAGTTTGTGTAGATGGAGGGAGTGCCTCTGGACGTTAGAAACAAAAGTTGTTTATGTCAAGAATGCAAAATATAATCTGTAAGAGATTAAATGTAATTCTAAAACTAATGCTGTTTAGTGTCAGCTGTTGGAAGCTAAGTGTAATGCAGCTCTGTGTCTTGCAGGCAGAGGGAGCAGTGATTTCTGGGCCTCCTGTGGTTGCATGGGCCCCTCATCACGAACAGTTCGGACATGTGCGTGTCTGTAATGCTTGATAAGAAACACATGCAATCTCGTCAAAGCGACTCCTCTTGTATGTTTCCCTTTGCTGAGGCGAGAACATAAACAAGCTGATTCAGATTAAAGAACACTTTGTCAAAATATTTAAACCCACACAAGCCAGGCTGAACTGAAATATCCAAAGGAAAATGACGACTGCTGCCCCATGAGATACCTGCCTAAATGCTCAACAAGGAAGGCACTTTGATGATAAATCTGTTTCCGAGTCTGAGGCAATTATGTGTAGAAGAAATGAGTAAGATTGCAAAAAGGTTCCTATCAGTCAGAACCTCAGGGAAGTCTGAATCTTGTCATTATCAGAAGAGATGTTTAAATATGTTTAATATCATTGCTGTGGAGAGAAGATCTGGAAAATTCATTGGCCCTAATTATAGGGCTTTCAGTCCTCAGCTATAAAAGACTCTCTGGAGGCTATATGGTCTGCATATGAAAAGATAAATTGAAGTAAACGAACGAACGAACAAATAAATAAAGTTGCAATTACAAGAAGAACAACTGTATAGGCTTAAGGTCGTAAAACAAAATGAATGTGTGTGCACTGACAAATATTAACTGAGTGAACAAAATTTTTACTCATATAATGTTGGTTATTTGCAGGTCTTTTTTGTTTGATGAATGAAGAAATTTTAAAAGTAGTTTCTTTGTTAATGTAGTATTCTATGTGACATATATAGGAAATTGCTAATTAGTGACCTGTTGCTGTTGCCTGAATGAACAAACAATGCTACATACAAAACTTACAAACTTTTTGGAAACTTGAATACACAAGCACAGACATATATTCACCTGCCAAGGAATTAATTTTCACATTTATTAACTCACTTTCTACTGAGATGAATTTCTCAACACATACTTATTGACAAATTTGGTCCGGGATAACGTTCCTTTATCATTAATAAATTGAAATTGATGGCTTCTAATGTACTTCAGTATACTAGCTTACAGATAACTTTCTAATTTTCCATGGCGGGACCCGCACAATCTTTAATTGGATAGAAACTGTAGCAGCTGTTCGAAATCAGCTCCAAGTAGTCATGATTGCCTTTATGAAGTGGTGCTTCCCTTCATACTACACAAACCAGCTGCCGTATAAAGATCATCTTCCATTACATTTGGAGTCACTCAGCTCTGCCCTGAGCATCCCCCCACCTTCCCTTCTCTTATTTATACCCTTCTGTTCCATTTAAGAAACCTCAACCTTTTCGAGGTCACTGCCAACCAAATAATGAGTTTTGAATGTTCACATTATTTATGATTAGGTATCAATTCACAGTACAAATCCTTTGCAGATGTTTGCATCTTCCCTATATATATATATATATATATATATATATATATATATATATATGTGTGTGTGTGTGTGTGTGTATGCATGTGTGTCTGTGTATGTGCACCTGGTGTGTGTCTTGTGTGAGTGTGTCTTGTATGAATTATACATACAGCAGGTGTTACTGTTTACTGTTTAACTCTGCCTTTAACTCAGATAGAGACACCCAACCTTTAGACATCTACATCTAAGAAGAGCCTAAAAATTGTTAAGTTTAAACATGGTGAACTAAGTTTGTCAGTATGAGAAGAATGTAAGGGAGTAAAACTGGACATGAGGGTAAATAGTTTTATTGAGTATTATTGACAGGATTCTGCAGTGTCCAAGCCCTATTATCTATTTAATCTTGCCAATAGATCATTGAAGAAATGTTGAACCCAACCACTTCTAACCCAAAAAACACCATCCCCAACACAGAACAACAGTTTTACCCAAGTGAACTCAATGTGTAATTCAGCAACATACCAATGTGTGTTCATGCCTTATAAGAATCATTTGGTTTCCTTTCCTTCTGACCTGCACAGTGCATGTAATCTGGTTATAATCCATACAGACCCTGTTCAATCCCACTATATCAAGCACTTTAAATCACCTATTCTGTCTTCTGAGTTTGGAATGCCGTTTCAGATTGCTGGAATGACCAAAAGCACATGTTACCTAGGTTGAGGGTTTTCGAAAAGCAAACACATGAATTCAGATTTATTAACATTGTTAATGTTTGATAAGACTGTAATGTGCGATCAGACCAGCAGGTGGAGTCTTTCAAGCTCTGGGTAAGTCTAATCTATCAGTAAAACCTTCACATGTCTGACTTCTATACATAAACTTGGTATGGACTTTTTTCCTCCTTGTTTTTCCAGTGATTCACGACCTGTGTTTTTTTTTTTTTCCAGTTTTCCTAGTCAAGAAATCATCCTTTCATTTTTAAATTCTTGGGTTTGTCTGTAAATACACAAATACATGCCTGTTTCTTCTAAACTGATTATGAGCAGCCCCTCGGTAAATAGACCACGATCAACTCAAACAGCTGAACAGACACCACTCATGAACACGTCCTCACATGCACATGTAACTCTGGCTGCCTTGTACGTTTAAGTGCAGCGCACACTCATACACACCACCCAGTGTGTACAGGAGGTGGAGAGGCTACGGAATGAGAATGAGACGAGGCTAAACGCTGAGGGATTCAAAGGACAAGAGAGGCAGCATGCATGACCTTGCTCAGCCCCTCCCCTTCTGCTCCAACATCTGGTTTGTCCATCGTTAGCCCTGGATGTGCTCCCTCTAGCACACACAACCTTCTACATACACTTATTTAACACAGGATACTGAGCACACGCAACCATGCATACATAGCCTAACTTTCCACCTATTACCCTTTAAACATTTTGTCATCCCATTATGTACTCCTTTTCTCTTATGAGTAAGGTAAATCAATAATATGAAAATTATGCATGAGCATTAAGCAGCAGAAACAACAGCTAACCTTACCTGCACTCACCCCTACCTCTCTATCTCTGTCTGTCTTCAAGAAAGATTCTCTTCAACAAGGTCCTGCCTCCCACTGGACTGACACACCTGCCCCCTTGATCTTTTACAACATTTTAGAGGCAGGAATTTTTCTGACCCTTTATTTGGGAAGTGTGTGACAGAGTTTAGAAGAACCTTTCATAAAAATACATTTTGTCTCTTAGTGAGCACCCACCCTGTAAGCCTGCAACTAATAACACTGAGTGTTTAAAAATGAGAGTTTAAGCTCATTACAATACATTTTTATTGTGCTATTGTATCTGCCAGGGGAAAAAGTATTGCTTTACTCGTGCAGTCTGAACTTTAGTTATTGACAGTACAGTGATGATGATTTTTCAGGTTTTTCTTGCATGCTAAGACTGTATATGAGCAAAGCGCAATTGTGTTTTAAAACTGACTAGAAATCTGTAATGTAAAAATGTCCATATGTACTGTAAACACTAATGAACAATGGAAGTATATAATCCATAACCATTATCAGTGCCTTAATTATTCCAAGTACATCTCAATGCTGTGAGAGGAGAACTGTGGAGAGGAAAAAGGCAGTGTCGTTTGTAAGGAAATTGCCTGATCTAATCCCTATCGAACAGCTAAAAGAGGATTCAGATCAAAATGTAGAAGAGACAAAGATCTGTGGCTTCCAGTGCCACAAACTTCTGGAAGAATCAAGAGACAGGACTGATCATCTCTTGTAAATTCTTGGAAAGACTGACTTCATAGTTAAAAAGTTAAATATTCTCACGATTTTTATACGCTGTGAGCTGAATAGGACTTACACGTTTAAAGTACACATCTTAGTAATGTTGAATGGTGACATGACCTGTTATCTCTAAATTGGCTCCCCCACTACGACAATACATACTCCACAGTTTGAGACACAGTTTGAGACATTTTTAAAAAATCTTCAATGGCTTTAGGATTGAAATAGTGTCTCTGAAGTCACTTTAATATTATCAGAGCATTCTCCTAAATGCCATATTGCTTAAGTCATAGTGGGCTGAACTCAGGATGGCTCTATTTTTGATTTCCATGTTCTTTATTGGTTGCATACATACAGTCAATACTCTATGATAAAACCCCAGGAATCATAATTACATTAGTTGGAAAAGATGTTGGAGGTAAGTGTGTGTATGGGAGGGGGCTCATCCTATTTTGTAGAAACGCTGAAACTCCAGGAGGTCCGACAGCCAATTAAATAAGCACCAATCCAGCTCCTCCCTACCCCCACAGATACTGCACTCTCAGACTCTTCGTCCCACCCCTATTCAATACTCATTCCTCACTGAGAGTGTGAAAGAGCAGGAGAGAGGGAGGGAGAGCTTTTGCACTGAAATCTCCTGTGTCTGTCTGCTAGTCATAGCCATGGGCCACTGGAGGTAGAGCAACCAGACCAAAGAGCAGAGGAAGGGGGTTGAGACTTTAGATATGCCCAGTAGCCCACATGTCAGTGGGGTATTGTCTGCTGAGAGTCCACAGAGCCCAGTTTAGCCCAGAGCTCCTCAAATCACAGGCCTGACCATCTACCTTACCAGCTGTTAAGGAGGAGCTGATGATGGATTAAAAAAAAAAACGATGTCAGCATGATAGGATAATTGCAGTGAATAGCTAAACATATTAAACTGTATATATTTTTATAAATGTCGATTTTACAATGTTGCATTGTTACAATAACAATAATTAGGCCTAACTATAATTTTTTCCATCTTGCAAAATTATTTGTGCATAATCAGCTAAAGTTAATCAGGAATTACTAACGGTTTAAAATATCTTAATACATCATATCCATTGATATCTTGTGGCATATAAATAATCAACTAAAAAAGTACCATTTTAGATTTTTAAATTGTAGACCGAAAAAGAAACGCATTATTAGGTGTAGATACTTGTCATTTTTTATAATGTGTATTAAAATGCAGGTTATGAAAAGGGAAAGAGAATGTCTGATTCATATATGGTCATATTTGGCAAAAATAGTTTTATTACTGTCAAAACGTTTGTAGTGGGATTAAATGCAGGGGTCTGAAGGGGGAAACCAGCGTGGCATAAATTAGATATACAGATAGATCCTTTATACGAGGTCTCTGCAATTTGAATGGTGGAGGAATGTCACAGAAGAGAAAAATAGACACAGGGTAGCGGCAAAGACAGTCACTAGATGAAATATCATTGCCATGATTCATCACTGGTCATTAATCAATATT
>JAOVVB010000052.1:12251349-12266349 GCA_028570985.1 Heterobranchus longifilis
TAAAATAGTTACAGACACCACCGCACACATTCTAACCCATAAGCGTCGTCAGAAAGACGACAAATATAGACCCTACATTATACAATAGGGTACACAAAAAATACATAAAATACATATACAGTCTAAAGTCTTTCCCGGGGTGTGTTCCCACTTCAAGTCCAGGATAAAGCTCTTGCACAGAATGAAGAAATTAAAGAACGACTGAATTACTTAATAAATAAATAAATAAATAAATAAATGCATACATAATAATATTGTAAAAATACACGAAGGCCCTATTTTCTCCTTTTTTCGATCAACCTCCTCCCTATTACTTAAAGTAGTCTATATTATACATTTGTCTCAATCCCCGTATTCACGCTATTATATGTGAGTATAAATCATGTTTAATGCATGAAATTTAATTTGCCTATACGATCTCACGTTGCGCAAGAACGCTTCTGTTTGCGTCCTAGCAATATGAGTCTTTAAACTGTTCCTGAGCACACACAGTGCGCAAGAGCCGAATAGATTAACGCAAAAAAGAGCACACATACTAAATAAGTATGCCCAAACAAGAAGCTATATCACCACATTTGAAATATTATATTAGTACTGCAATATGTGGTTTTGAAGGTTGCCGCTTAACTTTTGTGCCGACTGTCAATTATAAAAGATTAGCACTTTCTAGGTGCAGAATGTTACTTGAGCACTACGGCCGAAGGCTAAGCTTTGAACAGCTAAACGAATGACCACAAAACGTATCCATGCTCCCCTCTTAAAAAAGGTAGACTGACTGCTAAACTTAACTCTGTCGAACTGGAACAGTGTTTTGTTTTTCGGTTCATCTAAATGAGCAACACTTCGAGAAGACGGCGTCCAACAACCACAGTGTTTGTCTTTAGCCTGGAAGGAATTTTATAAATCTTGCGCAAAATGCAGCTTGGGGCTTAGGAATTAAAGGACCTAGTAATAGTCTTTAAAATGTTGAGAGTGTTTTAAATAATTTCCAAATTTACCTAGTTAAAATGATGAAACCATATCTCTCCACTAGCGCAAGGTCAAGAACCAGGTTTTAAACGCGAAACGTTTTTAAATATTTTTTTCTTTTTTATATACAGCGTCATTTGCCTTCATGTACCAACGTGCAATTTCCTCACACGTCCACACAAGACACCCTTCAGAGTTCTGACAATGACCATGTTTTCAGTTTATTTTTGGTCTTTGGAACTTCTCATTACACCAGGTTGTTTGGGAAGCTTAAATGGTTTGCGCAAGAATCAAAAATACAACACTTTCTGTTTATACAAACATGTAGTTGTATTTAGGCACAAGAACTATCACATTGTAGCCTATCTATTGGGTAACCAAATAAAGGTTTTGTGCATATAACCGACATATAGACTAAATTAGGCCTAATGACTGCCCGCATCATTACATTGTCTCCACAGTCTTTCATGTTTGGACATGGTGGACCCTACAGCAGAACAGGGCCATGAGCCATGTGTTGTACGGCTGCAGCGGGAGGGGGGGGGGGGTCTCTCTTCACTGTACCCTCAGAAACAGCGAAGAACATTGTGGTTTAATCTACAGTTATAAGAGCTTTTCTCAGTTATGAGTGTGGTGAACGGTTTGGACCACATTTACTGCAGTAGGAAATATCCTTGGATTCTTATAATTTTGTCTTCAGTGGCTTCATCTTATTTTCAAGCAGTGACAATCAAGTGATTTTTGACTGGATTCCTCCATCCCCTGGTCCGTTTTACCTTAGACTTACAACCATAGACCTTGGCATTAGAAGTAAACACACAAAATAAAAAAAATAATTCTGTTTAGAAACTTAGTCCAAGGTGTGATCATTTCCGAGTATTTTCAAAAGAATTTCTTCTCCCCTATATTTTTTATCAATATAATAATTATTACTACAGGGACAAATATGTGTATGGATAACATTTTAGCTGTATAAATATAATAGTAGATATTATTCAGTAAGTAGTAGGCTGTAATATTTAGCAAATTTCAAAATGTCATTCAATAATACATATTATTAATCAACCCATGGGTTCCATATTTCATTTTAAATTAAAATCTAGCTTAGACTCCAATGTTTAAAAATGGAAAGTCTCCAGTATCATTATGTGTAGATCATTTTGTGTCTAAAACAGGAACAACAGGTTGTCTCCAAATGATGTGTGAAGGACATGAAATATGTCAATAAAGTAAAGGAAGGGTATGATACAACAAGAAAAACCCACAAAACGTTTTTATAAGTTTTTTTAATAACCACACATGTTTCATTGTAATATTTCATCTTGAATTGGCTTACCTAAGTGTTGCAGATGAATGCATATCTGGCTTGAAAGCACATGGTTTATTTCAAACAGGACAGCACTGAGTCCACGTTAGGTAATGCGTAATCCACATGCGCTCTTGCTCACCACTAATCTATAGCGGAACTCCTCTTTTACCAGCCACGTGTGTAAACTCGCCCTATTCTAATGATGCACTTCTAGAATTTTGTTAAGGAAACGTTCAATTGGACAAGCATGAAAGATTGTAAGAGATCAAACAGCACTGGATTTTTCATATTAAAGATGACAAGGTCTAATAATATTATTAATGCAACTACTGTTGATTCACTTTGCGTTAAGTCTTTTCTTCCAGGATTGGCGTGCTCATGGTCACAATGCAAAGCTCCCCTTCCTGCTCTGGTCATCTTGAATTAAGTTCACACACGATGCTGCACTGCGGCCCACTGTTCTGCTTAACTACATTTACAAAACTCAATATTGTGTGTGCGCTCATTTTTCTTCTTTTTAAATAACTTGTGCAAAATCTTAAAAAGAAATTATTAATTAAACTAAGGCCCAGACAATTAATTGTATATTAGAATTAATAAAGTGATTTTTTTTTTATCACAGCATCATAGAACATAAAGATATTTAACATATTATCAGAAGCAGATCTACACTCCTAGAAATTTGTCTTACTAGAGGACCCCTTACAAGTTGTATGTAGAAGCATAGTGTGAACAATGAAACTCATTTAGGAACATCCTTAATTATTCAGTGAACCCATAAGGATTTTTTTTCAAAGAATGTACTCGCCAATACAATCATTATATGTATTCAGTTATAGTGCATTATATGCAACCTAGGGTATAACAAATTTTTGATTTCTGAAGTAGGCTATCGCTTATTTACAATTAGGCCTATGTTAGATGAGTCATCATGAGCTTGAAGTGAAACAATTACAACTAACAATAATTATTAACAAAATTGGTAGGATAAAAAATATTTAAAATATTTTTTTTGTAAGACAAAGTTAGTATTATTAATAATGTAATTTATAACATTTATAGACGGATTTTTAAAAATAATTATTTGAATATAATTGGATGCGTACAAAGCCTCCTGCGTTTGTTCAAGCTGCTTATCTATGCTGCCAGGGCTTTTGTTTGTTTGCTTGGTTTTCCCAATATTAATACTTGCTCCTTACATTTGCGTCTCAAATTTTCTTAAGTAAAAAAGAATAGGCAAGAAACAACTAAATACGACTTGTTTAACGAGCTAACCTTCCACGCGCATTTGTAGAGCTGCATTCATTCCTGTTTTCCCATAACGACGGTAAACACCATGACATGTGAACCATAATTAAAACAACAAAAAGAATCACCAGACAAAAACTACTTCATTAAGATTTTATTGTTATCCATACTGCAAATATGAAGAAACGAACGACAGTTAGTAACAAACATGTTCTGTGCTCTTCTCTACCCCATTGAATACGGTCAAATAAATGCAATAAACCTACTTCAGATCCATGTTCAGTAAAAACACAACATTTTTAAAAACTGATTTAGACAGAACAATTACATTTCACAATTATAGAAAATTAATTGTAAGTTTGCATTGCAATATTTCACGAATCAACTATAATAAGGACATAAGTCTGTGTGAAAAATATAATTCCTTTTACCTAATGTGAAGACATTTAAAAAAAATCGTCACACTTAGTTAAAAGAAATTCTACCAACATATAACATACAATGTAATAATTTAGGGGAAAACAAGTTTTCAAAATCTAATCTAAATGGTTTAATATGTGGCTCATTCGTCCGTCAACTAAGAGTTCTCTTTACACACACACACACACACACACACACACCTCCCGGGGCCTTAATTCACGCTTTCTAAATAGCACACCGAATTAAACTAGAACATTACACTGCCTGTGACCTCGCGGTAACACAAATAAGCTGTCTAAAAATCGACTGGGATGTATATCGGTTCCGAAATAGGCTATGTACGTAATGCGACATACTAAAAATAAACATGGTGTTTAGTCGCTTAAAATCCAAACCGCGACGTTTTCAGACTAGCCCGAACGGTTTGACGGATTAACTGCAAAGAAACAAAAATTCTGCAAGTGCAGATTTTTGGTTACATTACAATTATATTCTATTCACAGCGTTAGGTAATTCGGCATGATGATTATGAACATTATTATTATTGTTACTGTTGTTGTCGTTGTTTGTTGTTATATACGGGTAAGCCGAAAATACTCAATACATTTTAGTTTAGTAGCATCCCACCTCTTTGTATAGCAATCTCTACCCTATTCCCAGAGCAGTAAAAGTCCCAGACGAAAACAGTGATTTGTAAGAGAAATGACCGGGTCTCGTGTGTTTTGCCGTCCTCCTTTGAGAAAACGATTATTTGAATGTCGCGCCAAATCTCCCGCGGCTGTAGGCTCCTCCAAAGTAGCATGGCATTCAGGGGAGAAAATGGAAGAGAGGGAGAGAGAACGCGCTGATTTATCAGTAGCCGAAATATGCATTCAGGCTTCTTACAGAACAAGCCCAAACTGCATGCACCAGCAAATGATAGACCGACATTCATTGTCGTCTTCTCGGTGATAGCCTAATAAGCCATTTACTTGCCTTTCCGAGTTGAAAAAAAAACACGAGTGTATCATCCCTCCCCCTTATTGTGGGGAATTAGTTTCCCCTGCAGCAGACGCTTCCTCCTGATATATTTCCACCACGACACACTGGAAGTCTCAGATTCCACTTTGCCTCTTCCTTCTCTCGATGCCAATCGACGCTTGTCCATTTGCTGAGGAGTTTAGTGAGTGAGGACCGTAGCGCTCCGCTGAGTCGCCATTCTCCTCCGGTTAGCTTTTAGCGCGAGCTCTGCGCTCTGAGCGGAACCGTGCAGGGAACCCCCTCCTCCCCCTCATTCTCTATTTCCCCCTCCTCCTCCACCCCACCCCCTCTCCACACCCCGCAGTGTTGCAGGCGGGGGAGGGGGAAACCCGTCGGACCGGCAGGAGGGAGCCCCGGGCCGACCGAACAAAAATCGGCACGAGGAATTACAACCGGTAATTGCGCAGATTTAAGGGGGAACCTGCACATTTACAAAACGCAGTGGCTTTCTTTAGCAGATGCATCACCAACACCGACGGTGTTGCTTTGTTGTTGTTGATAATGATGATGGTAAAATGTTATGCCTGTACTTTCAAATTAAGTATGTTTAATTAAATTGTAATTCTAATTTCCAAATATATCCTAACTTACATGCTACAATGAGGCGAAATTTGTGCAACATACCACGCGGTGTTACGGTACAAAGGGCAATAGGGCTATACGCGAAGTAAACAAAAGAGTCGTGCATCAAGACCAGTAAAGCCAAATTGTTGGCTTTAAACTGCAAATGTAAATAAATAAAAGTGTGGGAACAAGATATGTAGTAAAAATCCCATTTTGTGTTGTACAAGATTTTTTTTTATGTGTCAGGTTTATATTAAATGTGAATAAACCTAAATAAACAAGATCGCTGCGCTTTTATATTTTATTATTTTGGTATTTTTATACTTGTCATATTTCTGGGTCTTTAAAGTCTATTCCAAGGAGAGGAGAATTTCAGAATAAAAATACTCTGGGGGTCTCTGGCAGGTTCAGCTCACACCTATGTAAACGCACCCAGGAGGACAACAGCTTTATTTGCGAGAGAACTAGTTTACCCCTCCTGCTCACCCTCAACTCAATGATGGATGGGCGATCTCTCTTTGTCTCGATGCAAATAGGCTTTAACTCGGAATTGATGGCTAACTCCGCAGAGGGGTGATTACTCGACGCCCGAGTTTAGCTGCTTTTCTTCAAACCCGTCTGTCACCAACTACACGACCACCGCATTTGGCGCACCCACACTATGTGTAAATTACTTTCACACTCCAGAGACGTGGAGACTAATCACCAGTGGGTCCACTGTAAACTACGTTCCAGTTTACAACTTTTTTATAACCTTTTATAACTTCAAATAAAATGATATAATTAAACTTTCTTTCTAATTTGCCTTTTTTGTTTGCTTTATTGCTTGCTTTCTTCAAACTTAAGGGATTAAGACATTTATCACAAGCACAAACCTTGAATTGTTCACGTATTTCTAAAATGACTGAACAGTGTTAAATTGTAATTGTCAGTTGTCAACTGTGTTAATTATACATTTGTGTATAATTGTACAGTATTTCTTGGTAATTTTTACCCTAAGAAAGCACCAGAACCTCCGCATCATCTTATAAGAATTTGCTTTTGTGAATAAGGTAAAAAGAGGATAAGCGTTTGGACCCGAGGAGGTTATGGACAAATAAGTCGCTCTTGTTTTAAAACATTTTCTCCTTTCTAATGTCCTACTTTTAGCACTAGGCACTGATATTGATATTATGTGACCCTTTTACCTGTATATTTAGAGAATAAATATTCTAAATTGGAACTGAGGAGTAGAATGAAAAATTAAGTAATTTTGGCTTGCCACAGTTATGTGAGTTTTTTTCGCAGAATACAGGAGAAGAAAAATGTTTGCATATATTTGTTCCTGTGTGTGTGTGTGTGTGTGTGTGTGTATGCGCACGCGTTTGTGCCCATGTGTGCTCATGCTCCAGCTTGTGTACTGAAGTCCTCAGGCCTCTCGCAATACTCCTACATTATGACCATGGGTACTAAAATTTTATCTCCAGTTCACATTGTCAGGTTATAGAGTAGCTTGATGTGTATGTGTGTGTGATAGCTCTATTACCTTTGCCTAGCCAGTGTTTGCTCTTGTAACCAGTAAAACTCAATGTCTGGGAACCTTATAAGCCTTGCCTATGAAATATCACTCATGGGCTTCCTGTTCAGTGCTAAAACAGCCATCAGAATTTGGAATTAATCTATAGAAGAGGCCACCTGTTGCACAAAGCATGAAGGCACAATGAAACCCATAATTTCAGCCCACACCAGGATGCATTTAATGACTTATTATGTAATGTAACCAACGCAGTCACATAAAGCAGTCCTAATAAAGAATACTAAAATGTTTAAATATTTTATTGTTGATAAATAGAAATTTTCATGTGTAGAAATAATACACAATAGTTTCAATATTGTATTAAAGACATTTTGACAAAAATCAATAAATTAAAAAGTGTGATGTAGGGAAAAGCCAAGAAAGAGTTTATTGTTGCCTAGCCAGATCCACCACTTGACTGATTCTCCCTGAGCCCTCAGCTGAGTTCTGATGGTCTGATAAACTTTTTTTTCCCAAACAACAGCAGCCACTTCTCCAGCATCACATGAGTTGCTTGCCCTGCCATGTGATGGCGCTGCAGATGTAAGAAGGGTAGTTTTTTGGGAACTGGGGCAAAAAGCAAGTGCGTCAGAATCTGGAATTGGGCGGGTGGTCACAATACAGACCTTGTTTCTTGCTCCCAGCTGCTGTATTTAACAGCTGCAATAAAAAAAAAGCTTTATTTGAAAAGTCTGGAAAAAATTGTAGCGAATACCACTGAGCTTTTAAGAGATGTCTCTGTTTGCTTGCTTCTCTGTATTTAGCATCTAATGCTTCATGCATATGTATGTAAGCTCTGTTCCTTAGAATGAAGAACAGATGTAATTCAGACATGTTCATTTCCGCTGACCCTTAACTCCCTTTGATATGTCACAGCTTTTGATTTATGGTGACTGGGGACATTTCCCTCCTTGATCCAAAACACCTAAAATACAAGAAGAAGTGTTTATAATTGATATATACTCTTGTGAATTGCAACATGAACATGTTTACAACTATCACATGTTACCACACTATTGCAATCACACTACTCACACTACTATACTAATTTTGTATAGCCTTTACAGCATAAGGCTCTTTGTTTGTTTGTTTTTTAATGAAAAATTTAGCTATTGCACAAGAAATTGCAGGCTACCATATTTTATTCTCTTGGTGCACCTGACATGACAGGTTTTTGCATTTCTCAGCACTTTGAAACACAGAGAGGAGCGTAGCTTTCCCAGAGGTATTCTGTATGCATAGGCCTGTCTCAATCCAGAGCTCATTCTTATGACCAGGGCAGGTCTATTGTGTAGGTTTGTACCTTCTAATGTATAACTATAGCTTTTCTGGGCACCAGGTCACCTTTTATGAGTTTTCAATTTATTTCAGTGCAGATGAGGCTAAATTGAAAACAGTAATGTTTCAAATCTTATTAATCAATCATATCAAAGTTTAAACCTTGCTATGATGTTACTCCCATGATCTGAATCATAGATGTATCATTTGTTATAGTAGCTAGAACACTACTTGTATGTTAAATGTTTTTAAATTACTTTTAATGTCAAAAACAACAAAACAACATATAGTACATTGTATGATATTTTGCATTATTGTCAAATGTTAAACTCTTAGTTTTATTGACTTATGTTTGTGAATAATTTCAACAAGAACTTCAGGATTGCAGTGGAATATACACATAGTCAAGATAAATACTGTTGTAATGTAAAATACGACATAGATTGGTAGTATGTACAAGTAATTTTTCTAATGAGGCATAAACATCCTTTACTTATAATGACTTTACAGTGAAGTAAATGGTTTTAATTATACTAGGCTACGTGTATTGTTACACGTCACATTCACATGCTGTTTGGGAAACAGACATGGAATCACCCAAAACACACAATCATTAAGTGTATTTGTTTCCTTAATGATTGCCTAATCTTATGACACTGCAAGCTCAACAGTGTTGCCATTTATAAAGAAATTTAGGATGTTGTTTTAGGTCATTGGCAGTAATGAGGCTTCCTAAATGCTAGTGCACATACAAGCAACCAGGTACCACACTGTTCCTACTCACCACTGAATTTTATGTATTATTTTAGCCAAAATTGGCTTGGATTGAACATATTATTATTATACTTACTTACTGACTGTACATTTTAGGCACCAGTTTTGTTAGGTTCTAAACACTTCAAAGAAAAAAATATATGGTTTACTGGTCACCTGTAACTTAAATTATTTATAAAATAATCGATTTTTTAACCAATATATATAATTTTTTGTTGTTGTTGTTGTTAACATAGTCATTTATCTGTGGTCGCTGGACAGACAACTGCAGAACTGAAATGTCTAAATAAACCGGTGGGTAAAGTTAAAACCTTTGGAGCAACAAATGGAGCTTGTCTCGAGTTGTGGATTTGAGTGAACAGGAAAGGGTTAAGTTGTGACGTAATTGCCCATGAGACGTCGACATCGAAGGAAAGGGCGGAGCTAAAACTCGCTCCCGGGGTTTATGGGGAAATGCGCCTCGCTTTCAGAGCAAAAAGCTTATTTTGGATGTTAAAATATACGGTTTGTTTTATATTCTACATCTAGAGGTGGACATTTATTTTATTTAGGGATGTCACTTGTAATGGATGCATTTTTGCTCCAAGGTAAATCTGTAACTAAAGTAAAATTAAGTCGAAGTGAACGTGTGTTTGTCTTGTTTCTTAAATGGTCTTAACATTCCTGTTTGTTTTATTCAGTCTTTGAGGACGTAAACAAACACGAGCATCGCTTTATTTATGATGCTTTTAAAAGCATGACTTGCGTGTTCGATATGATTTTGTACGCGTGATTTTTAGGCAAAATCCTTGTGAACGAGATCCGTTTGAGTAAGGTGGGGGCTCTTAAAGTGGGACAAAAGTCCATCAACATGGAGGAACAGAAGTGAATAACTACGTTCAGGATCTTCCCGGGGAGATCGTGAGGGGGTCGCATTCCCCGAGGTCCTGTTCTAACATAGCGATCTTACAAGGGAAAAAAAGAATAACAGTACAAGGTGTGTCAGGGAGTGGTTGTGCGGCATGCATTAAAAGGAAGGAAAATGCTTTATAAATATGTGAATGTTAGGAAATGTGTTAAATTGTGCTAATCTGTTCATCAGTTTTCAGTTTCAGTCACTGAGCTGCATTGTGGGAGAGAAGGACGCGTCATGCAGCCATAAATTTGTGATTATAGAGGCTTGCAGAGGCAGCAGGCTCTATTCGGGCGGATTTGCTCCCTGCACTAAACTGGTCTCCATTATAACAGGAGCTGCAGACAGAACCCAGATCATCTTTTAACTGCCAATTACAAGAGAGTGACCATGCACAGTTTTTAAAAAAAATTTTTTTAGTCTACGGTAACTCTAAAGCCAAGAACGTGAACTCAATAAGTTCTTTCGTAAACAGTTAGGATTTTTCGACTCAGAAGGTGGTACACGAAACACGATACACGAAAGCGAGGAAACTTCAGAAGTCTTTTCATTATCAAAGGCCTGAATGTACGGAACTGGCTCGTTGTTTTCGGCTTTTTTTTGCCCACTCTGCGTAAATCAATAGCCAGTCCGCGTTCAGAATAGATTTGTTGTTCGGATTGTCGTTTTTATAGGTAGGTGTTTTCTACTCCTCAGATTTTGATTTATCACCCTCGCCTAGTATTAGCCAGTGAAATGGGTATTTCAAAGAAAAGTACTGTCTACTCTTTTATGTAATTTGTACGATTGTGGTAAACACTATTTCTCAGCATATTTCTTAGAAATCCATACATCTATTTTAAACAATTAACTGAGTGACTACAATTTAGCAATTATATATAATTAGCAAATTAGAATTATATGTTTTATCTGCACTTATCCATATATGGTTATCAAAGTCTTGGAAAACATACATTTGTTTTGGAGTTTTTTTTTTTTTTTTTTTAAGGCTTGATTTTTCACATGTATGAACACATTTTAAGCCGAACAAATATGTAATTTTCAAAGGCTGTGTCCATGCGTACAAAAGCGATCAATGCATTCAATTTAATAGGCCTATTTTGAACCTGAGAGACATGCCGACCTTATTCTGCATTTGCGGTAAAGTTCGCTTAATTTAGGCTTACATTAGGTGTGAAATATTGTTGATTTTGCAGTGGTGATTACTAAGTCTGTTAACACTTCGTGGTCCGGAATTTTTAAAAAAGCGTTTACATAAACTTTAGTTGGCTACTGCTTATTTTGCACTGTAGGCTCCCTTCAACATTTTGGACGTTTTCGGACATTTCGCAGCGAGGTCAGTCATGAGTTGTTTTTGTCCACATGTTGAAAGCACTAGCTGTGGCACGAAACACTTGCTCTAATGTGGGATAATAATGAGTGACATTTTTAGTAGCATACAACGCTACGAATTACATTTCTAATAGAATCCAGTTGTTCATTTCTCACAAAACAATAGCTATATATATACTTTTTTTTTTTTTTTACATGTTAGGCCTGCAATGTCCTAAGTATCTGACTGACAACGGCATGCAAGACGTTGAACGCACACTTTTGAACAGCAGGCTATTTAGCTTGTAGGAATTTAGAATTTTGAGTATTATAATAATTTATTTCGAGACTTTATAACACAATGCAAGACGCCATAACGCACGGTAAAATGTTCATCATAGCTGTTGGAATTTAATATGCATTTTAGCGTGGGAAGAATTTTATTGTAGATTCTGCGTTCGTCTACAAAAGGTGGTATAGAACAATTCTGTATATAATTCGAATTTATTGTATCACAAAACAAACATAATCAAAGACAGCATTTACCAAAAAAAGAAAGAAACAGAGCTGTTTGTCAACCTAAATATAATTTGTCCGCTAGGAACAACAAAGTTAGATCTTAAATGCACCATACTGTTTTCTTAGTGAAATTTCCTTGAACGTTTAAAACTACTTGACTTTTCTCAAATCTAAACTGAATAGGCGATAGTAATGAAGGCATATTTTAAATCATCTGGCCTGGAGCCTAATAAATCGTTGTGTGGAGGAAAAGAAAAGAAAAAACAAAACAAAATACAAGGACCTTAGGACATAGTCGAGTTTCTGTTTTAAAGAGGTTTCTGTTAATAACTGTTTTTCATATTTTTGGACGATTTCTAACTTTTTAACTAATATTTTGTATTTAAAATAATACATTTATAAAGCCTGTAAAAGGTGTCTCGTCTGCATCCCTGAAACCGACCTATTGTTTGTTTGTCTTTCATGCAAGGTTTCTGGGTGTTTTTTTTTTATCACGCCAAAGTAATTAAAAGGAAAATAATAAATAAAGGTCGTCTTTAATCAAACCATCAGAGATCCACATGTCCAGTGTATTTTGTTACTTCTTTACCCTCGTTTAGTTTGACTTTTAGCTTTTTCAATAAAACAGGTCGTAATGAGGGAGGCTTGTGTCATTTATGGGAGTGAGCCCATACTTGCCTTAATTGGACACAGATGGGTTTTCCTATTGATAACCTCGCAGTGGTACCGAACTAAACACGGCGGAAACGCCATTCCCTCGAAATTATAGACGGCGATTGGACTGATTGGACTTAGTGCCCTCCCTCGTGGGCACGTATGTTTATTCAATTAACTCAAGTGGTGTAATATGGCAGCGCCACACAGCCTCGATGCCCAGGTTTCCACTTTGTAGTTGACTTTTTAACCAACACTTTAATGTGACCCGTGTTCTATAGAATGATGTCTTCTTTCTGTTATACAATAACTGCACTGCGTATGCACAGGCTACACACGCTGATCTTCAGACTAGGCAACTACGAGAAAAATGTTGCAAAGTTGTCTGCAGTTGGTAGTATCCTCGATTAACAATGTAAAAAAAAGAGTACAGCACTATATCTTGGATGCTTCCTTTTTGGCCTAAGCCGCGTTTGTGAAGGTACAGTAGGTGGCGGCTGAAATGAACGTGCCCACCTTTACCGTTCTATTTTTGTTGGAGTGAAAGGGGACGGTGATTTTAAGGGGCCACGGCACAGCTTTATTTTATACATTTTATTAAAACAAGTGTGCCAGAAGTCCCAGCAACACTCATGACCGCGTTCACGCCACACTTTCTCAGCGCTCGGAAATGTTGTGACAATCCCCTAACATGCCAAGTTTCTTCTACCCTGACTGGAGTGCTGTGCATGAATAGCGCAGAGCTAAAATAAGTGGTAAGAGCAATGAAAATAACCCGGTGAGTAGGTTGCCTGTGATACGTTAGGGAGAGGTTACAGGGTCATAAAATTGCCCAAGTCCGTCTTATTTAATCAGATTCCTTCGTCATTGTACGTATGTTAAAGGGTTAAACGTGGCGTGTGGGGGTCAAAAAGTATTTTTTGCAGCTGTTAGAGATGCAACGCTACAGACAAATCGACATGGATTGTCACCTACATTAAATAATAAATATAATAATAACGACCATCAGGATGAGGTCGACTTTTCTCTTGCCAACTAAAGGCACTGGTGGTAGATTAAATGAAAATGTAGCCTAACGAAATACAATGCTCGTTATCACTATTATTATGCTCTTTACATACATTGCTCAACAATTCGTCAAACAGGGCTCATATCAAACCATTCAATGGACATGTATTCGCATGCAAGCAGCATCAGATCAGACACGGAATTGGAGCGTCCTGCTTAAAATATTCTTGCCAAAGGCAGGAAGAACACGGCCTGCTTCAAACCGGTTTAAAACTGCGCCCTAGAACAATAACGGGGTCTTGCTGCAGCAGTCTTGGCCCGCGCTGGTGACAAACGGCCCGTTCCGGTAGTTTGAATGTGGCCGGGAGATGGAGGGAAAGTGTCAATCAGAGACGCTCCACCGATCGTGGACAATGCTCTTCGTGGGACTGGTCTGTTTCAAGAGCAATCAGTCACTCCGCATTAATTATCCCCGCGTCCCACAGCAGGGTAGCTCGCGCTGGCACGTTGAGCTCTCTCTCTCTCTCTCCCTCTCTCAGTGTGCATGGTATCGCAGGCCATCGCTATGCTATAGTACACCATTATACACGGACCCCACACCCACCTTTCAGGTTGCGAAAAGAAGCCGATAAAGAGTAGTAAAAGGGTCTTCCGTGTCACTACAAGTTGCAGAAGAGATTTATATTGTTCCATTGCCAACACAATGTTTTATAATCAGGGGTTTTCCACAAACATTTAAATCACGATCATAAATTGAAGTGACCTTGTTACGGATATGAACTAGTTCACGTACGCCTACACAACCAACTGAAGTTTGTCCGAATTTAGTTACATTTCCACAGTGTTTAGTTACCTACGGAATTTTTTCTACTCATTTGTAGCCATATATGTCTGATGTTTAGGTCCAACACTAGGCATGGTTTACTTTTTAGTTAGCTACGTGCAGCTCAATTGGTATAGTTCCACCAATTTGTTGCGTTACACTGAGCGCCAAGGCCTATACTCTGTTCAGATCCACAGGACAAAACACACTGCTGCGAACGGTGGAAACAGCGAAAGCTCACATGCTACATCCAACCCGCATAATCTGCCGCAAAAAGTCCCTACTTGACTTAATCACTATTATGAAATTTTATTACTATGAATTACTTTTATTTTATTGGATATTTAGTATTCTAGATATAATAATAATTATAATAATAATAATAATCATTATTATTATTACGTTTATTGCGGTCAGTGTTAAAATAAAAAGTCATTTTAATGGAACATGCCTTGATGGCTATTATTACGATTATTATTATTATTATTATTGTTATTATTATTAATAGTAGTAGTGTTTTTTTCTGTCTGTTGATTACTTAATCAGAGAACTGGAAAAGCAAAGAAAATGCCCATGCAACCAAATTAATTGAACAGAGTCCAAGATTTGCACGCATGTCGGATTTATATTTTTCATGCCTGAGTTGGCCTACCAAA
>JAOVVB010000052.1:12281872-12308219 GCA_028570985.1 Heterobranchus longifilis
GACGAGAGTGCTGATGTCATGTACACACTGCCGAGATTAAAGTGCTGTATGCGCCGTCTGGGGTGTAAACAGTGACTGCACATTAAATACAGCAAAGGGAAAGAGAGAGAAAATAGGCTGAGAGCAAGAGGGTGTGTGTGTGTGTGTGTGTCGGGGTGGGGGGGGGGGGTAATGGGGGGAAGACGAAGAAAAAGAGAGATGGAAGAAAGAATGGAAGCCCTCTGATTAATGAGAAGCAATGCTGAATAGTGACACCAAGCACCCAGCTTCTTAATAGGGCCAAATAAAGCCAATGACATCAGCACTCACTCCCTGCATGTTCATTACTAAACACACTCTCTTCCACTCGATTGCTTTTCTCTCTCTCACACATGCAGGCCACATGCAGTCTTTATATCATCTCAACATACCCAGCTTCTTAGCAAAGCTAATCGTTATGCTAATTATGAACAATATGTGATGTACGTGGTCGTGTGTTTTTATAGGCTGCATATTTCAGCTGCCTGTGTGTGTGTCAGGGTGACTGCTGTGTTGGTCTCCGCTGGTGCGTGTCGTGCAACACTGGCTCCAGTCACCGGTTGTTATCAAAGGCCTCGCTGGTGTTGTTTTGTCCTGCTAGCTTTATTGCCAGGACTTCAGCGTCGCTGCGTTGGCTCGGCCTGCCCTCTATCACGCCTGCCAGATAGGGCTTCCTCTGTGCTGAGCTTTGTTTAGGGGTCAGTAGCCTGACACACAGCTGTGCTGGACACAACACAGGGCCAGTCAGAGCCTCACAGACCACGCCATCATCTTCCCTTCCCATAAACACTTGCATATACGGACACACAGAGTGGCAGGGACATGGAGCCTGTCCAGTCTGATGAAAAAAGCCCAAGTGTGAGGCTTGAATGGAAGCTTTAGTCATCTCTCTGCCCCAGTGCCAGGAGCTCTGCTCTACTCTAATGGAACTTTAATGAAAGATGCAGGCGATGTGTGACCGAGAGAGGGAATCATTCTTCTCTTCTCTTCTCTTCTCTTCTCTTCTCTTCTCTTCTCTTCTCTTCTCTCTTCTCTTCTCTTCTCTTCTATTCTCTTCTCTTTTCTCCTCTCCTCTCCTCTCTTCTCCGAGATTTGGTCCAGAATCACTTTGTCCTGTCTCTTTCATTCTCATTTTCTCTCACTGCTGTGACAGTGGTAGATATTTTAACTTTGAATGGTGAGCTACTGTTCATGATCATGCCACTGATTCAGTTCCTCTTACGTGTGATTTTACATTTTCCTTAACATCCTTCTTTTCTATGCACTTCAAAAGAAATCTTGCCATACCCAACATAAATTTCAAGTTTTCATCAAGTAGGAAACGACCCATTCAGATCATCAAAAATAATGGTTACATTTGGTTTTAACGTGTGTGTGTGTGTGTGTGCAGTGAGGCCAGAGGTCATTAGCTCTTAAGAGGGCTAGGAGGGGGTGGCTGCAGGTGGTTGATTCAGTTTCTACTTCTCCTCTTTCACACACACACTATCTTATAAGGGTTCCGTTCTAGCTTCTGCTTGCTTTTAATGAATCTTTCTTAGCCTTCAACAATACACATGGGAAGGTGTTTGTTTGAAGGGAAGGAGAAATGGCCTCATTATTTAACCACTCCCCAACTTAGACAGGAACACAACTTGCCTCATTTAGTATAGGTGTGTGAAGTGTTTGCTCAGGGTCGGAATGGCAAACTACAAACCCAAACGTTTCCATTCAACACAAGTCATTCATAATCCTCTTTTGTCTGAAATTTCACCTTATCAGAAATCTGAGAACAGCTTAGCCTTTTCACCTGCAATTATTATGAACTGGATCACTGCGTAGAAATCTGATTCGAGACTAGGCATCGTGAACCTCTTGCCTCTGAGCCTCTGGCTTTGATCATGCTTAAAGTTTTCTTCTTGTTTATTTCATTATTTTTGACAGCATGAGGCAGGAAAATGAAGCACATCTATCTTGGGGTTCTCTTTTCATCTCCTCATATGGTGTCCTCTCCTGTCTTATTTGCGGAATGCACACACGAACAAATCTCTAACCAGTGTGGTGGTACGGAACGTCAATATTCAGAAGGCCTTAAAATGGATGTCTGGCATTTGCATGCATTGACTCAACGTGTGTTTGTCCAATATTTCAACAAGGCTGATGACTTTATTAGAGACATTGATTTGGAAGGCATATGGATAGAGGACTTGAACCGGGGAATAAAGGAGGAAAGTGAAGGGGGAAAATGAATGAAAATCAAGTCTTAATGATTTTTATTCAGGACATGTGCACTTTGGAACTTTGGCATCAACTTATTTAATTCTGATTAAGGGCTCTCTTATGCCTATCAAGTAAGTTCTGGGCATAAGAGACGCTTTGCCGGTATTTGGTCAAAGCTGACATGGCACGAATGGGAACTGCAAAGAAAAAAGTACAGCATGAGCAAATGTCATCTTTCTTCTTGCTGTGATTTTGATATATTATTTTTTATTATCTTCATTATGGGTTTTGTGCTTTGCCTAAATCATGTAAGGTCACTCGTATTACAGTTCATAGTGGTCTTTGTGAAGTTTTGCTGATTGTTCTTTTTTTTTGTGGTCATTATAGCAACACTGCTGATGTAGCGTGTGAGAGGAGTAGACTGTTGTATTAATCTTAGAAGGTAAAGTGTGTTACTGTTTATGACCTTGCTCACAGAAAGCTACATCTTTTGTTATTAAACAGCTATGGCAACTGAACGTGAACCTCACCTCCTTAAATTTGTTGCATTATTGGCTGTCCATTATTGAGGTATTACAGTGTGCTGCAGGTGTTTTTTTTTATTGGCATTAGCTAGCTGCATACAGTATCTAGCACAGCCTGTTTTTAGTCCATTAATATGGTTGAATGTGGTTGACTTGTGAAACAAAGCTGTATCATTGAAAGTCATAGACATAATATTTCGCTGTCTGCTTTTAAAATGGTGAAGGTGTGAGAGCATGCACATGCTAACACTGCATTTCATTTGGCCCAGAACAAATGCTTGTTTACACTGGTGTCCACGAGTGGATGATACATTGCGGTTTATTTTCACATAATAGCAAAAATAGCCACAAGTGGCAATTTGCGGGATCAATGCACACTTCAAAAATGCCTTTCCTGCTGGCTAGTTCTGGCGACATAACTTCTGTACTTCTGAGTGATATCCATTGTTTAGGAATACATGCTAGCAGTAAGCAGTAAACTAACCTGGAATAGTGAAGAATTTCTTGAACAGTCAGAATGCTTAATAAGGGCTATATATAAATGTGTCACATTTTACAACTATACAATCTCATCCATAAACCCTAACCCATGCTATATATTTCTGTGTCACTTATAAAGTTTTCCCACCAAAACTCAGAGACATCCCTCCATTCCCCAAAAGAGCAATAATAATTGTCCCTCCAGTCTAAAATTGTTATACTTTATATGTTTCTTATTTTATACTTTATGCGTGTGAGTGTGTAGAGAGAGAGAAGAGAATGGAAGAGGGAGGGACAGATGGAGGCGAGCAGATGTGGTTTTTGGATCACACATCTACTCCAAACCCCTGACAAGTCTCTCGTTCTGTCTCTCCTCTCGGTCTACTCTATGAATTTGAGAAGTCCTTTCTATGCTTCTATTTTGTCAGACTCTGGTTTGGGGTTTTCTTCAGGCTTTACGCTCTCTTACACAAGCCAAATTTAGAAGCTTGGGCAAGACATTAAGTCAATCCAGACCCCTTTGCATCTGCACCATGCTTATTTTCCCGCCACAGGAAGCCGGCTGTGTGGCTATAGCTAGGAGTGGGTGTGTGTGAACGGGTGTGTGTATGAGCGCGCGTGCGTGTGTGTGTGTAAGTTTGTGAGTGAGTGCATTCTCAAGCCCTCACCACGCTCCGTGTCCCACCCATGTCTGGTAAAGTGCAGGCTGGTAGCTAAGTGAGGGCAATCAGAGGACAGGAAGTTACTCTAAGCTCTCGGCTACTCCTACACTCCCATGTTTCTAAAAATTTCTGTTTTCCCTTCTTTCCCTTATCCACCACTTCCTGCTCTTTTCCTTCAACTTCCTTCTTTTATGCATTGCAACATCACTCTATCCATATCAACAGGTTGTAGTTAAATTATCTTTCAGGACTTTCTTGGAAAGATAGAGACAGGTTTCATTCGATCTGTTCATGAGAGACATGAGGTAGTAAACTGCGTAAATCAATAAGAATGAAAAGAAAAAAAAAGAAAGAAAGAATAATAAAAGGCTTTCTGTTGGATTGCTATTCTTTATTTCAAATTCAGATACACAAACACACATACACATAAAGAAACACTGATAAGGGAACGAAGTAGAAGAAGTGTAACTGAATCATTTGCAGGCCTTTACATGCTTTTTTGTAAATCTCTCTCTCTCTCTCTCTCTTGATCTCTCTCACTCTCTGTCTCTCCCAAAAAAAGGAATATGTGACAATCTTGACCTACTGGAGACGTTTGGCCGGTTCAGAAATTCAGGAAAACTGGTGTATTTGTAAATATTTCAAAGAAATCTTTTTTAAATTAAAGATAAAAAGTTTTCCTTTTTTCCACTGATGTTTGGCTTTGGTATAAGCATAATATGAATTATCTATATGAACTAGTATGAAAATGGTTGGTCCTTACAGAGATAGTAAAACAAATATTGTGTGTATAGGGGGTGCAGGAGTTGAAATTTGGGCAGCGACAAAGTCATTAGTCTCTGTGATTACTCATTAATGATTAGGTCCCATCCCTTTTCTCCCTGTTTTCTTTAGGTTTCGAGTGTGTGTGTGTGTGTGTGTGTGTGAGAGAGAGAGTGTGTGTGTGTGTAGGAGTGTATTTGCTTCCCCCTTGTTCATTGTGGTTAATTGCCCTCTCCTCCTCCCCCTTCTCTTGGCTTAATGAGGTGCCTGACCCCTGCACCCTCCCTCCCCCAGCTCAGTCGCCGCTTTATCACACTCACACACACACACACACACATACACACAAACTGAACACCGCTCTTTCAGACAGTAGGGCTACCTGGCTTTCCCATGCCCTCGGGGAGTGCTTGCTATCTTCCAACCTTCCCAGTACTGCGTGTGTGTCCCCTCTTACACCAATCTGTTCTGAGTTTTGTGGTAAAGCAGCGCAGTGCAATGTGACATGCGGATCATTAATGCTCTTCTACAGCCTTATTAAAACTGTTTAAAGCTGACTCACACACTACATGCTCAGACTGGCTGCCGTGAACGAGCAGCAGGAATGTGCCAGGCTGGCTGTGTGTGTGTGTGTGTGTGTACACAGTGCGACTTACCTATATGTACTCAATGTCTGTTAACTAATTGAAGAGCTAAAAAGGTGGAAAACAATGAAAAAAACACTAGCATCAACAGAAAAAAGGCTAGTATACAACGCTGTTATCGCTGCTGCAGGGCAGGTTCAGAAGACAAAGTGGTTGCAAGTGCAAATTTTCTTCATTCATCGTGAAGCGGAACAAAACTTGTATACAAAAGTGCATCAACCAGAATAAAGACATTTAAACCAGGATCATTAACCAGGAACATGAACTATAAAGACAACCTAAGCACTAACACAGGAGAACAACAACAGACACACACCTAAGCAGCTGCAAAATATGACTTAAATAATAGTGCTTAACAAGTCATAATGTCAAGCAGGTGAATGTGATCAGGGCATGTGATGTATAGGAGATGATGGCAGGTGTAGACCTGCCCCTCTTTTGCCAAAAAATAAATAAAAATGGGGCCGACTTGCACAGGTGAAAATACAGAGCGCTGGTCACTGCAGAGCCAGTGGGGAGAGCAAGGTTCTCTGTGTTGAGAATCTTGTACTTTCGTATCTTTCATATTGTATTTGTTATTTTTTTGTGATTTAATAATAATAAAAAAAATTCGGGGAGCAATAGGGGGGCATACACAGTGAAAATTCTTGTGTACAGTGTATGAATTTCTGCGGTGATTGTATGTCAATTTAAACTTGTCTTTTAAAGGCTCTAAAACTTCCAAAACATGATTCTTCCTACATCAAATACATGGTTTAAATAATTGTTAAAATAAGCAGGATTATTGTTAGTTAACGTCGCTTTTCACTATGTCTCTATACTCTTTTCTGCAGTTTTATTTGTGCCACATTCCTATTTAGCCTTTCTCATGCTCATTCAACTTTGGCACAATGTGACAAATGTACCACAGAAACATGATGAATGTTTTCTCTTATTACCTGTTTTAGATTGGATTTACAGCCATTCAGAATTTACCTACCTTCAGTCTCTGATTGGCTGGTTTTGTGGCACATTTTCACCCTGTGCCAAGTGGAAAACCAATTTTTATGCATACAATATTTTTTTTCTTGTGCTCAGAATGTCCCTGTTTGCTTGCTCAAAATCTCTCTCACCAATCGGTAATTAGTTTTGTGGCTTGTTTCAAGTGATGCTGTTAACAGTTCTGTGAATGACGTGCGTGTTGCCTTTTTATGTCGCTACATGACATATACATGACAGTGCTACTCTTCTTTCACGTTTCGATATGTTTCTGTTAATGATTAATAAGGTTTGTCAGAGAAGAACGCTGTACTTTGCATTCTTTCATCATACATTTGTATTTCATTGCTGTCTGGTGGTTATTTATTTATTTATTTATTTGCCATCACTTCAGCTCTGTTTTCCCTCAAAACTTGGTCATGTGACCTTCAGGCCTCAACCTGATTGGCTTGAGATTTATTGATGTGGATTAGCTGTTCTTCCAATTGAATAATTCCAATTTATTTTTACAAATTTATTTTGTAAAATCAATTTACTAGTTAAAGGCAAATGTCTATTTTTCTCCTTAAAAACTAAGAAATTATTAAGACTGGTAAATAAAGTTCTGTCATGTCTACCAGTTATACACCAGCATAGGCCTGTAGTGGAGGATTTTTTTCTTCTGTAATCCTAGACAGCACTGGTGGGAGAATGTTTATGTTTTCTTTCTGTAAATGATTACTGTTTTGGATTAACGAAGTGATTTTGATTACTTAAAGTAAGTAAGTTCAGTTTAAAAACTATTGACTACTAGCTCTGTGGGTCAGATGGATGACATAACACCCAGTGCAATGGAGCTGAAATGGAGTCCTCAGTGGGAGAGCCAAAGATGTCATTGACAGAGAATGAGATTGAGGCAGGTTGCATATAGGAGGCCTCCTCTTTGTTGTCTGGTTTAGACATTGCTTTTTGTTTGTGCTGTACTGAGGAGGCTAGCTCACTGGCCACTGGCTTGACCTGTCTTCAGGAGGCTGCCGTGTTGCCCTGGTTTGAATGCCACTGTAATGTCACTGTTGATGATCATCCAAAATGGAGTAGCCGACACAATGATTGCAGTTCCCCTCTAACCGCTCTCTCAAAACTCTTTGGGAAAGCCCCTCCATAAGTTGGTCCATTTGAGCCTGGAGCTGGTTGTGCCGACTTGAATTCCTCCAAAACATCCCCTCTGGAGGGCTCCTTGTGGACCATATATGTTTTGAATTTTACCTTCCGTAAGGTTAAAGATTCAAAGTAGTTGCAAGTTAAAAATCAAATAAAACCAACAATATAAAGACTCAAAACAGGAGTGCTAACCAAGAGCATAAACAAACTATGGACCTGAACTGAGTGCAGAGAACAGTACACAAGAACAGCAACAGAACCATAACCAAGAAAATGCAAATTCACTGCAAAATTTGACTTAAATAATGGTACTTAACAAAACACACAATAACATGCGGGTGAATGTAATCAGGGGCATGTGTGCTACAGGAGCTGATGAGAGGTTTAGTCCAGTAGTTCTCTGTAGTGCTGTTTAGAAAAACCAGAGTTTAAATATACTGTACCCTAAAGAAAATGTTGTAGTAACTTTAACATGAGAATTATTGCATATTGTACATCATTTTAAATGATGATTTATTAGACTATGATAAGCCATTGCACAAAGTCAAGTACGAAAGGTTTCAACTGTATGGAATTTGGAATCTTGAAAACCCTTCTCAGGAGCAATTTTTGTTTAAATCCATATCAGTTTATTAACCATACAACTGAAGGAACCATGTTAAGCTGGCTGCTTTTACTATGGTCACTGTGAATGAAGAACCAATACCTCAAATGCCATTTTTTCCTGTTTTAATCAGTAGTATAAAAAAAACAACACTTTTTGAGATTTAAAAAGATTTATGTCCCAAACTGAGAGCACCACTATGAGAAAATTGGCCTAAAAGTAATTTCATAAATTGTTCAAATAACTCTGTGGCTTCTGATGACAAATGATTGACATGTTGATTGTATGTGTGTTTGCCTATGTTTGCGTGTATTTTGTGCTGATGGTAGATGTGGTGTTTGTGATTACCTTGGTGCGTTAACTTCCATTTTGCAGAATCTAATCAAACCTGTGCATGGCCCCCTGCAGCTGCCTCTGATTGGCTCCTCTCTGCTGCTTTGCCATCACAGGAAGTATAAAAACCTTTGACTTGTGAGCCAGTGAGCAGTGTCCTGTCTTTGTTACTACTAGTAATAACTTGTCTGGCAGTGGACAGAAATATAAATTCCCACATCTGTGATCAATATCTTGGATTTTCCTGGGCAAAATATAAACTACATTTAAAAGGATTTTAACAAATCCATGTTGATCTGAAGAACAACTGGCAGACTTCATTCTGAGTGCACATATTCTTCATCTCCAGACACACATACACAGAGTATGGTTAATGCCGAGTCACCAGATACATGATTAACTTTATCTCCTTTTCAAGATCCGGTACCACAAGTCCTTTGAGATTCCTTAACTAAACCCATCATGACATTTAGCCTATGGCAACTTGACTTTATGCAAACACACAAGTTACTGACACATTAACTGCTTCAGACTAAACATAATTATATGTCGATGACTTAGCCAATTCTTTTCTATATTCCACATTTTGTTTTCATTTCCATCACTAAGTAATCTGTACCTGTGCTGAATTTAGTGACCAAGAGCACCAGACATAACAAACTCGTATCTTCTCAAGCTTCTTAAGCTTTGTATCTTCACGATAAACCAAATGCCAAATAAAAGACTAATCACACTTTGAAACTTTGTGAGTGTTTACAGTTAAAACAAGTGTTTTGTGAGAAGGGATGTTCCATCTGTTCCTATTTAGACAGAGAGCATTATGGAAAATGAACAGAGGAACTTGACTATTGGGTTCAGTGCATGTTAATTATTAATTATTATAGGTGTATGATCCTTTTTATCTTGTATAAGGTCTCTGTACATTTTAGCCCACATTGCTGTTTGCATCCTGCGTCACTTATGTCTCTCTCTCTCTCTCTCTCTCTCTCTCTCTGTCTCTTTCTCTCCTTTTCTGTCTGTGTCTGCTCCCCTGGGGGGCACTGAGCTCCAAAAGCTGTCCTGGCTCAGCTGTCTCTCTAACCTGTCTCTGACAGACAGGAAGATTAATGAATGAAGAACTGCATGAGTTCTGTTTGACTAAGAGAGAACGGGTGTGCACTTAGTGCAAAGTCTATTTGAACCTCCAATCTGGTGCGAGAGCCCCCTGATTGATGGCCTGTGCACCCCTCCTTCTTGTCCGTGATGGAATCATGGACGTAGACGCCCCAGCCTCTCACTTATTGCTCAATAAATATTTATTTATTATATTTTCTTTGCGTGTGTATGTGTGTGTGTGTGTGTGTGTGTGTGTGTGTGTGTGTGTCTGCGGAATGAGGTTATCCAATTGAAGAGCTGTAAACCAGATTTACCCTGTATATTGTCTCCTCTGTGAAGGCTCAGCAGTCATGGCTAGGTAGAGCTGTCTGCATGAGCTAAGACCATGAAGAGAGATGAATTGATTGTTAGTGAATGAGTCTCTGCGGAGAATCAGATCTCTGAATCATGAATCTCCTGAGGAGTCAGTGATGTCGTTGCTCTTTCTGCAATGACTATGGCATTTTTCTCTCTCAGGCCAGCTGTTCTGTGTGACTATGACATGTTTGTCTTTGCATGAGCGTGTATGTGTGTGTGCATGTGTTTTATTTGAGCACAGGAGCATGAGACTTGTTTATGGAGGCCCCCAGTATGACAGCTGTCTGCTTTGAAGCTCCACACAGCTTGCAGAAGTGATTGATTTTATGAGCCTCCATCCCTGTGCCCGGCCAGCGGCAGCCCACCGGGATGTCCCACCTCGTGTGTGTGTGCGTATATGCACACGCGTATGTGTATGTATGTGTGTGTGTATCTGAACCTGAAACAAAGTCTAGCTTTTAAGGAACCCCCATTTTTCATAGTAAATTGCCCATGTCTGCTGATTTATGCTACCGAGGAGGAAATTTCTAATTTGAGACTTTTTATCTGTCCCGCTCCTTTTAGATTTAGTCTATTTTTCCCTTCTTTGTGTTCTTCCTCACTGCTGTTTTTCTTTAATGTAATTCAGTGTGTGCGACTCTCCTGGGGAATGTACTCCCTCCTGCCTGTTCTCTGGCTCTTGGTCTCTTTTTCTACCTCTCTTTTTCTTTTACTCTGTTTTTCATTTCTCTTTTTCTCCTCCTCATTTTAACACTCTCCCATCTCTCATTCTTCATTGCTTGCCCCCCCCCCTGTTCATTCTCTCTGGGACACAGTCTGTGAGTGAAAAATATAAAACAGGATTGGGAAAAGGCAATGAGAACTACAAGAAGCCGTCAAAATATTGGCAGAGCAAAAAAAAAAAAACTTGCTTTAGAAGCCTTTATTTCTGTATTCTCATGTCCACGTTAGTTACTGTACGTCTTGTTAGACTGGACTTTTCTCTCATATTCCTCTCTTATTTTGCTATCTGTATTGAACGGTCAGTATTTATGTTTGGCTTAAGAGCTGTGCGGAAAGAGTTAAGAGTTTAAAAAAAAACTTGATCGAATCTTATATTATTAAACTCAGAAATATGTTTGTCCTGCTGTGTCTGAAATACGCACTTGGTCAAACCATTTTCATACCATAACATAACACTGCTTCAAGTTGGAATATCTGAAAAAAAAATCAACGGTACAGGTCTATCTTGCTAACTAAACTAACATAATATACTGTAAATATCAAAGATTTTGTTCTTCCGTCTGTTAGTGACTGTTATTTGTTATGCTGTTCTTCTTGGATTATGTGTGGCTTAAAATATACACTCTTTAATTCCCTGACGAAATTACAACTGAATACTAATTTCTATTTGTGTTTCATCAAATCTTCCAAAAGCTGTCAACTTATTACCTGGAAAAATGTTTTCCTCTCATTTTCTTCTCATTTTCTGTGTCAGAATCCATTGACATCAGTAGGGGGCGACACGCTGTGTGTCCCTTCAGTAGGCGGTCAGATGGCAGGAGTATGTGAAAGGGTTCAGACATGTGGTCAAAGTGTTTATTGTAAACAGATTGTAGAGCAAATACTGGCAAACATGCTCACTGGCAGCCGCACAGTGTCTGCTGTTGACATAACTGCACTCTTATCAGAGAAAACTAATAGAGTGCAGCTCACGGTCAGCACTGAGTAAACACTGAACACACAGGAAGCCTCTGTCTGTGTGTATATGTGTGTGAGCATGTGTGCAAATGTGTGTGAGAGAAGGAGACAGAGACAGTTACTGTGAAGCACACTAATGAGGAAAATCAGACCTTTCTCTCAAATAGCGTGGCTGCTTTTATAGCTTGTTCCATCATTAACTGTGTTGTGTATGTGTATGTATGAGTGTGCGTGTGTGTATGGGTATGTGTGTGTGTTGGCATTAAGGGTGGCCATGCTTAGTCAACCACAGAGCTCAAACAAGCAGATGTACTATCAGTGATCACACGAGCACCAGTGTGCAGGGCCTTGGGCCAGAATCATCTCAGTGCAAAACACACAAGATCTGTGTAGGTATGATAGTCCTCCTCTTCCTCCTCCTCCTCCTCCTCTTCAGCACCACAGTCTTCCATCTCTCTCTCTCTCACACATACTGTAGGTATACACCTTACTTCAAACTCATCCAGTAAGCCAGAGCTCACTCATGCATTTTTTTTCATCCACGCATCCAATCAAATAAAACGAATTCCCCCGAGACACCAAGTTTATGTGTAGAAAATAACAGATTAATCAAAAATGTTCTCCTGTCATTACTCAATCGAAGATGATAGTGCTTGCTTAAATCTGACAGAAAACAGAACTGTTTCAGGACAAATTTTGTCAGATGACAAATGTGTCTCAAATTGCATTCTATTAGGTGTGTAGTGCAATATGTACAGTACCAGTCAAAAGATTAGACAATTCAAAAAATTTTTTACTATGAAATAACACATATGGCATTGGATAATTAAGTAACAACAACAACAGTTTTTATTTTAAGACACAAAAGTCAGCTGTTCTTGCGAGACCAGTATTGCCAAGTGCATTTACGAAACCCATCAAGCACCGTGATGAAACTGGCAATCAAGAAGACCATCCCAGAAAAACAAGACCAAAACCTACCTCTGCTAAATGAATACGTTCATTTATAGTTACCAGCCTCAAAAATCACCAATTAACAGCACCTCAGATTAGAGCCGTTATAGAGACTTTACAGAGCATACAGTAAGTAGCAGACACATCTCAACTGTTCAAAAGAGATTACTGCATATTGTGGATGCATTCAGCTTTGTTTCAGGAAAAGACAATGGAATTACATGATATTCCAAACTTTTCACTGGCAGTGTACGTCCTACAAGGCCGCTGTTACTCTGTACATGAGCAATTATATGATATAATGTGAAGAGGAAGCCAGTTGGCTTTTAGCCCAACCTAAAGAGGGCTCACTGCTAACAAGAAAATTAAAATTGGGCAAAATAACAGTTCAATGTAATCTAATATCGGTCAATTTATAAAAACAAAATCGAAAAGATGACATTGGATAATAGAATTGTAGTGTTGTAATAAGTGTTTTTTTTGGCAGGCAGCTGAAAATTGTGCTGTATTGTAAGTTAGAGAAGCATTTTTAGCTTGCTTGTGCTTGGTTTTCCTCCATAAATAACAGTTGTTTGGTTTGAGTGGTGACATATGACAACGCTGTGGTGACTGTGTTTGACTAACCGGTGGTTTGTACTGTTTCTTGTGCCACCCATATGTGGCAAGAATATTAAAAAGAAAATAAGATTCAACACTTGTAGAAGGCGTGTTCATGTAAAACTGGGACTTTTGACTATTAGCGATGCTAATCCACTTATTCAAACATTTCACTAGAGTCTGTATACAATCAAAAAACAAGCTGAGTAGAAAGTTTACTCAGCACACAGGAGCCATGATCAGACTGCCTGTTTCATGTCTGAAACGCTGGCATCCTAGACACCCCATTAATGGCCCAAACATGTGGAAATGGCTCAGTACTTTATAGGGGACGTGGCAATAACTTCCTGTAATGTGCAAGTGGTGCAATGGGCTGGTTGTACATTTTCCAGCAAAAACAGAACACCTTTTGTAATCAAACCAGGCTGTTTTTCCATTAAAGGAAAGGGACAGTAGAGGTGTTTCTGGGAGGCTAGCGTTTCATAGGTGAAGCCGGAAGTCTGATCATAGCTCTAGCGTACTGACTAAACTTTCTAACTTGATGGTATCCAAATGCTGGGTTAAGTGCATTAGGGTAGCAGGGGATTATATAGAGAAATAAAGGTAGTTTTGAAATCTTATAACTGTCTTCTGTTATTCTGCATAATCAAAAATCCCAGTTTGAAACCTACTTATTTAAAGCACAGTTTGCTTAGACATTTGCAAAATGAAATTAAGACAATGGATTAGTCTCTGTACTGGAGCATGCTGTCTGTGTCAAAGCCTTGCACTATGATGTTCCTCCGACAGAAGCTACAGAATTTAAGTCGACATGTTTCAAATCTAGTGTGTCTTTTTCGGAGGGTAGTCTAATAAAATGTTAACACTGCATATTATTTATGGAATTGGTCAGCTAGAAATGACGCTTATACAGACGATGAATGAAAACTGAGAGAATACAGAACAAAGAAAACGAGGATTCCCTCCTTGTTTAAGTGCCCTTGTCACTTGTGTTGTTACTTAATGTCAAAACATCTCAAAGAATGACTGCTCTCTGATTCTCTGACACGACACACACACACACACACACACACACAAACGCAAGCACGCACACATCCGCGCGCACTCACTCACACACACACATAAACACACACACTTTCCCTGTGCTCTGTGGTTTGTGGTGCAGCATGATGCCAGGTCTCCGGGTGTTTGCAGCTTGTGTATTTGGAGGAGGCTGTTGAAAGGCAGAGCTAGAGAAAGGTGATGAAGGCCATGAGCTGCGCTGTCAGCCTCACATCCTCACACACAGATGCACACACGTGACTCAAGGACATAAGGAAAATCTACTAAATACACAACACACCAAGTTTTATCGTTGCCTACAAAGGCATTTTATAAGATGTAAAATTGATTTTCTCACTTTTGTTTTTGCTGAAATATAGCACCAGCTCCTCTTTATTCCAGTTAGTTGGTTTTATTGGAGCGGATTTATTTATCTTGCAAAAGCGAATAGCTGTGATAATTCAGTACACGGCGTGTGGGGTGGGTAGAATGTGTATGTGTGTGCGTGTGAGTGTTTGAAAGAGAGAAGTAGTGTAAGAAAAGAAGAGCATTTGTAGTGTCACTATAAATTGGTGTATGTGACGATAGAACACAGGCAGATATTGATTCCAGATCAGCACAGGAATGAGAGCGCACAGTACCACAGCCCTTCATATCTACACTCTTACGGGTTGAATTGGAGGTTTGTATGTGTGTGTGTGCATGTTTACCCCCTCTATATTCGAGAAATAACCTGTACAGTCATGTGAATTTTACACTATTTGCTTTACATAGATACTCTTCCCCCCCCATTAATGGTTCTGTCCCATCTCATCACTATTCTGTCGCTTGAACTCTGACCTAATCAAGCACTAACTTTAGAGCCAGGCAGTTGAGTGCAGCTTGGTTTACGTCCCACAGCCGTTGACGTCATGAGATCAGGTGACGTGTGTGTCTGTGTTCGCTCCCCTGTGAAGATGACCTTTGCCTGGCTAGTACAGATTGCAGGAAGTGCACCTTAATTTTCTTTCCCCTCCCTGCCGCAGCTGTGAAGGCTAGTCGGTACTATTTCACCAGATGTGCAGCATATATCGGAACTGCATGCCATGGATGAGTGCAGTTGTGAGATAGGAGACATAACTCAAGGTTAGAGCAGACTTTGTCAGATATGCCTCAGTTAATGCTTTACCAGCAGTCACCCCCTTCCTCTGTCCACCTGGTATAGTGAATCCAGTGAGTCATATCGACAAAGGTCCACTTTGACGTGAAGGGGGAGCAAAAAAATAAATAAATCCCCAAAAGACAAAAAGATGATGAGAAGAAGATTGAGTTACAGACTGATTTTTATTGGTAGAATCAAGGATTAACCTGCATCATTGTGGTTATTCCACATTCATACATTGTGTACCCCAATCATCCTGTCAGCTTTGTTTCACCATCCTGCCTCTAGATTAACCGTATTACCATTCTTTCACCTCTTTTCATACCCCCAACCAAGGCCTTCTTCCTTACCTCCCCCTGAGTAAATTCCAGAAGTAGTACAGGGCAGATAGACCTGGCTAGGACACTTCTTATCTCCAGAGCTCTGCATTCAATCTGGGTGTTTTCTCTCTTGGGGAGATTCCACCCAAGGTTTAAGCACTGAGCTGAAACAGGCCTGAGCTGGACCAAGGCTAGCTCTGAGCTCTGATCTGTTTTGTCTCTCTCACACACAGACAGGAGAATGATTGCCTAAATGCTTGGGAGTATTGTGTTGCCTTGATAAACCACAAGACAGATGCATGTTTGTTTAAATAAAACTGTTTTAAATGTGCTTTAAAGATTTGTGTTTCAAGTAGACTTTTCTGCCACTGCTGTATCTAAAATTTGTCACAAAGAGAAATTTGAAGTGACACTTGATGATTTACGGACATAGATTTAAGAGCTAACCCACCATGTCACCTAAACAAGGGGCACCATATTATACTAGAATAATAGAGCCTGATTCTGGCATTAGGTACGTTTAAACCTTTTTACCTTATGCTGACCTTGCTACGGATCAAACCACATCTACTCAGAGCACATCTGAGTCAGGAGTAGGAGGATGTTCTTAGTCAGCTAAGATTGCAGCGTGGGTTTTTTGGTACCTTTGGGCTGCAGACTGGCCACTGGGGTGATGACATGGCTCAGGGTCAAGCTGGGGAGGCCTGGGAAACACATCTGCTTAAAGACCCTTATGGGATATGTCTCATGGATCACAGCTTTGAGATGTTGTGTATCCATTCTCTAAATCATTCTATAAATTGTCATATTTTAGTTTTTAGTTTCCTGTGATTTTGTTTAGGCCACCTGTTTTGTGTGGGGTTTTTTTTTTTCAAGCCAAAAAAAAAACGCACTTTACAATTCATTTTAAAATGGTGACAAAAGATTTTAAGCAAATGGTATAGATTTGATTAAAACATGTTGCAGCAATTGCTGGCTTTTCAGTGACTAAAGTGACGTTATGGATGAGCAAAAGGAACTTGTAACAGTAGAACTGGAAAATGAGGAACAGAAAGAGCAATCAGCGAAGCCGAGGATGAACACATATCCTTTTTTGCCAACATGCCAGTATATCCAATACGTTTATCTATGTGCCCTTTGCCATTTGTGCTCATCTTTTATTTCTGTCTCTTTGTCAATCTTCCTCTTTGTGTAGACAGCCCATGTCCTTGGTCTTGAAACATGCTGTTCTTTTGGGAGAATTTGGTCTTGTGTGCCAGATGTGTGTAAGACAGGGAGAGGGAGTGTAAAAGACAGCAAGACCAGGCTGTCCTTTTTCTGTGTGAATCTGTGCAGCTGCTGCCTCTGTGTGTGTCTGTTTGTGTATAACTGTCTGTATTACTCCAGGGATACACACAGCTATACATTAACAGACACATGAACACACATCCTTCTGAGAGAACACAGTAGCAAAAATATAAAAGTGCAAAACAGGCTGTCCGGTAGCAGCACTAAATTCTCACTCGCAACTTGTAATAGGAGAGAAAAAGTCTATAACTACAATATGCACATGCCTGGTTTCTCTAGGGCACACACTGTATGTTTGTACAGAAAGACAAGATGGACAAACAGAAAATTCGAGAAAGTCCACGCCACACAGCCAACACCCACATATGAACTTTTATTAGCAGGACCAAGGGGCTACTCATCTATTACAGGAATAGGTTTCTCACTGCCCGTGTTTTCCACTCACACTGGACACTCTGTGAATTTCCGCCCATGAAATAGTGCTGTTTTCTTTACCAGGGCCTGGCCTTTCTCAGTGGGGCGGCTCAAAACCACGGTATGTGCTCCCCTTTACAATGGGTAAAATTCTCCAGTGCTGCTTATTCACTCAGGATGATATAAAACATAATCTGTCAAAGAGAAGCAACGTGAGTCTAACAGTGCATTATGAGCACACTGAATGTGGAACGGTGGTAGACTGGGCCTTATTGAAAGCATACAGCATGTGTCATTCAGGTGTGTGTTAGTGCTATTGTACATGCTAAATGGGTTTCTCAGCGTTTGCTACGCGTGGAACGGACAGACGGGCCAAATCTCCCACACGGAGCCCTCTCTCTCAAGGCCTCGGGTAAATCCTCCCCACGGAGAGCGAAAGACGTGGAGAGAGGGAGGGGAAAAAAATGGAGTGATGGAGGAAGAAGGGAGAAGGAGAAAAAAAAAGAAAACAAAAATAACATTTATGGTTCAGGCTGCCTCTGAAATAATTTTCCATATCAGTGCAACTGCATGAGTCCAGTGGGAGCGGGAATTTGATTTTCTCTGTCCAGAGCCAACGGAAAATGGAATGGGAATCAAAACAAGAAGCTTGGAGCGGAGTTGCAGGATGTTGGAGCAAGAAACCGAGAGAAAGACAGCAAGAAGCTTGTTTGGGGTTTTCCATCAGCATTCCTGCATCAGGACGATCTTAGCACTGTTTGCAGATCATTTCTGGTCAAGTCACACAAACCCAATTTGGTCACACTGTCCGATGTATATTTGGTGCAAACAGGGTCCATTGAGACTTGTTATGCCCTGGACTTTTTTGTCTGACTTTAGCCCTAAGGGAAGAGAGACAGCAAGAGTGAGGAAACAGACAGGAAGATATGACTCCATGTTCTTCCTGGTGCCTGGTTTTGTATGGAGTCCCAATTAAGGTTATTACTATGAGCATAGCAGAATCTCGTCATTCAGCTACTCATCCCCAATAAAGGTTTCTCCACTCTTTACATTGCTGACATGCAGTAAAACATGGCGAAGAAAGAAAGAAAAAACAGGTACAAAAACATGTATAGATTTAGACTCTTGTGACAATGAGCCAATTAACATGAAAACAAATGCTTGTGGCAGACAATTGAATTGTTCCCTGTTTGGAACAAATGACAGCTTTGCTTGTTGCATGTAATTAGCCTAGCCGCACTGGGCTGACAGCATCCATATGTCTGTGAGTATGTGCAAGAGTGGTTGTGAGTTTAGCAAGAGCACTGGAGTGTTCTAGCCACTACCGCATCATTTTCAACAGGAGAGAAGGTGCAAGAGGTAAAAGGGAGGATAAGGGACTTAAAATTGGGGGCCTCGAAAGAAAGAAAGATGCAGGGTTGGACAGCGACTCTCACCAGTTTCCTCAACACTGGAATGTTTCTTGGACGGTTTTCCAGGATGTTCTGTTAAGGATGCTACATGCTAAATCGTAAGACGCGCTAACCACCAGATGGCTTCGTGACCGAGGATAAATTGTGAGTAAATGATGACGGCACGGCACAGGTATGTGAGGGAGACTTACTTTATGCACTTTATAATGCAATGTCAAGGAGGTCACTTCGCTGTTTCAGAACAGTGATCATTTCCTTGCTTGTGCCATTGTTACAAGACAAACTTGCTTCCTGAGCATGCAGGTCATTTGGGTGTATGTGATCAGTGTCCTGTCCATGACCCCACTCGGTAATGGCGCAAACAACAGGTTTTGTGATCCTGTGAAGCAGTGTGTATTGTGTAGGTGGTCAGTCTGGCTCGGTCTTTGCTCCCCCACATACACTGACTATGTTTGCACTCAGGACGACATGATTTGAGACTGAATAGATTTTTTTCACCCAGGTGGGGGGTTGATTCACAGATTTAAGAAAGAAAACTTAAAGTAGGCAATGTCAGTGGGGAAGCGGGGTGTGCGTGTGTGTGTTTCATTGCTGTTAGTCTGTCTCACTTTTCACTTTGGTGGCTCTTTAAATGTTTTTGAAACGTGGTAAAAAAACCTAATCAATAATGGGAAAAAAATGATGACCTTCTCTTTTTTAAGTTTTCTCTCACATTCTGTTTCGGTCTCTACACCCTGCTCACTCTCAACTCCATTGTTCAGGGAATGTTTCCCAATTTTACTAGTTTCTTTCCTAATAGAGAAACATGCTTACATTCATGCTAATTCTTGACCTTCGACGGTAGCCTGTTGTTTATTATCTGAACTCTTGGTTTGCTTGGTCATGTCCAATTTTCTCACAAATCACTAATACATCCTGGAAGTCGTTTAAAATTAAATACAATATGTTTACTTTCTAATTATGTCCTACAGTATTTCTAGAATGTACAACGCTACACGTTGCTATTTCAAAGTAAATTTCTTCTCCCTACAATTTTCTGTGTTGTCAGAGTAAAATGATTAATGACCATTGCCACTTTTGCTTTGGATTACCCTAAATAGCCTTCCATATTGGTTTAGTGTCATATGCGAAGGTAATATAGCAAGAAAAAAACAAGAAGGAAAAAAGTGCAGCTGCAAAAATATCCTTTATGCTGTCTTTTTTTTACCAGGACATGGCGTGGAGACACTAAACAAACAGCAAGTGTGAGAAGTCAATGTTGTTTTTCCTTAAACCAATCTCATTTTTCCCCCCACAAATGCTACTTTTTATGGCTGTGGTGAAGAAGAAAATAGCGTTTTCTATATCTGCTTTTGGATTTGTACATGTTTTCCCTACATAATCTGTGTACACCTCACATGCAGCCAAGAGTATCCCTTGAATTCTGAATATTGTACCCTTTTTCTACATCTGCTTTTTGCGTGATGAACCGCAGCAGTCGGGTTCATGTGTGTATTCGTGTTTAAGACTAGCCTGACAGACTCAAGGAACCTTCTATATTATTTTAAACTGCTTATGCGCCCTACACAGTGTCCTTTCCCAAAGCTGTGGCTTAGTCTAGTAGCAATGGCATTGTCTCTTAGCGCTCGGGTTAGCAGAAATAAACATCCTCTGTGAGAGAACGGGAGAAAGATGGAGAGCGAGAGCCGTTTTAATGTACACACATGGAGTCATTTCAGCCCAAAGCTGCTCCACATGCTGATGGATGGCACTTAATTTCGGCCTCGGTTAGGCTGGCCTTAAACCCAATGCAGCGGACACAAAACAGAGCACACTGCAAAGCCGTATGACAGCTGCGCGCGCTCTCCCTCTCTCCTTTTTACTCCTCACCATACGCAGATCTTCTTTCACTGGAACGTTGGATTGTCCTTATCATGGCTGAACCTACATCAACCATTGTTTGTGTGTGTGCGCGCGCGTGTGTAGTATAAGCGCTTGGGGGTTCCCCACTCACAGGATTCTTCCTTTAATTCCTTAATTGGATTAATGTCGATTTGAGAGAGGGGACAGCAGCGATTAGTATGCACATGACCCGAATTTCCTTAAGCGGTGGCCATGTGGAAGTGTCTCTTTTCTGTTGCATTTGGTGCACAAATAAACCAGAGATCCAACACAGTCCTGCCTAGTATGCCCAGGCTGCAGCATGCTCTAAACTCTGAATGCTAAACCTACAGCACGGTAGCTCTTCTCCTGTTCTGCTGTGAAGCTGAAGGAGCTCTACCCTCATCTGACTCTATCGTCTCTATCTCCACTATAGCCCCATGTGGTTGTGCTCGTTTGGCCTTGCTGGTTGCTTGTGTTGGCAGCTTCATCTCCATTTCTGGAGAGAGCCTCTAGACCTCCTGCCATCTCTCTGTCCCACCCTCCTTTTTCCAGCCCTATCCTGCTGTTCCAGTATCAACAGTGTTTAATTTCTGCAGGTTGGTTTACTAGAGGTGGAGGAGGAGGGTGTGGAGCAAGACAGGGGGAAGGGCCTAGGTAATAATTTCAAGGAATTGCAGATGACGCTCACCGCCGGCACACCAGAGATGGAAAAATAAGAGAAAAAAGTCAATAAAGCAAGGCAAACAAGAGGAAACGTTTCATTAAAGAGGACTTGGCGGAAGGCATAGAGAGAGGGGGGTATGTGCTACTGGAGAGCTGTGCTGGGAGCACAGGAGTTCGGCAGCAATGGAGTTGTTCACTGGCTGTCAGATGACAGAAAAGACTAGAATCTTGGCTGCTGTCTTGCTTTCTTTGGGTTTTCATTACTCTAATTAAAGATTATGATTTATTCTCTCATATCTCAGTCTCTCCATATAAAGCATTTGAAATGGGTTTCTTTCAAATTTCTTACCTCCTTGTTACTCTTTTAACCCAAATTGGTAACACACACCTCTCGTCTTACAGGACGGCGATGCCGTCTGGTCTGCTCTGAAGGGAGGACTCGGTCTGACAGCAACACTCCACCCATGTTGTAGTGTTGAGACATTTGTATTGCTAAAGCGTGCAGTAGTCTTAAAGGATGCTGGTCTCTCATTTTGGCCAGCTGTGGGCTGTAGTGGAGCCTGTGGTGGAGCTGCTGGGCTTGTGTGGCGTGGAGTTAAGAGTACTGGCCCCTTTAGGGACATGTTTCCATTTTTTTTTTCATGGTCCCACTTGTGTGGTTTTTCTAGTATTCCCTTCAGATCACAGGCTGATTCCAGATCAGCACTTTGAGACATCTACCGGCCGCACTGTGGTGGCTTGCCACTGGCATGGTGAGAAGGGAGTGGGTGTAAGGAGACGAGAGAGAGTCTGCTTTAGCCCTGGCTTGAACAGCCAGCCTTTCCTCAAGCCTGCAATTATTCTGTTTTTCTTTTCTCTTCCACTGTGTTTTTTTTCGCTCCTCCAGCTGCCGTGTTTCCAGCTGGAGGCTTTGGCGGTGGCCTTGCACGCTGTTTATTTTGTGAGAGCACTCATTTGGTAATTTCACACCTCTAAACATCTCCTTTAACCTCCCCCTTCTCACCCTGCTTTAATGAACTTTTATCAGTTTAGGAAATGAAAACTCCCTCGGTCTCACTTCAGCTCAATAACATAGTCACTTCTCGATGGCAGAACGAACACAACACTTTAGACAGAGTGCTAAAACTTCCAGCCTTGAATTTATTTCCCTGAAGAATATACAAAATACTCAAAATCCTGTAAATGTAATTTATACATTCAAAGGCTGATTAAATTATTCTCTACACCAAGAGTAAATAATTTATAACACCTTATTGCTAAATTTGATTAGATTTAGAGCTTAATAAAGCACAAATATTGGCATAGCATCTGGAGCATTTCCATAAATGTTAATTTGACTTATTAACATCTAAGTTTTATTTCCATGTTACACAGAAAGAAAAAAAAAACTTATAAATTTTAAGTCGTTTTTGGATGTTTGTTCACAACCCATTCTTTCCCAGCTTATTATGCTTGTCTTTCATTTTCCCTCCACTCTTCCATTCCCCTAGAGAGTATCCATTTGATCAGCCTGTCTTTTTTTGTTTGCGCAGCACATGAATGTGTTCAGAATATGAATTCGTGTGTGTGTGTAGAATATAAATGCATATGTGAGTGTGTGTATACGTATGACCATGTGTGTGAACTTTGCGTGAACCATATAAATGTGTCCGATCCTGATTGTGGGCTGTTTCACTGCTGATAAATGACTATAATTGTACGTGTATATTCATGTGATTTGCCACAGAATCTGACTTTTTATATGCTAAAAGCGTTCTGATGGGACGGGCGTATTATGTGCTGCACTCAGGATGTGAGTGTATTCTACATGAGTGTACAGTATGTTATTTTGTGTGTGTGTGTGTGTGTGTGTGTGTGTGTGTGTGTGCGTGCATGCTTAAGCAGTATGTCCCGTACATATGGGGGAGTGAGCTCTAAGCAGTGTTAATAATTGATGTGAATTGGACTGGGTGATAACACCATTGCATTTGGCTGCTGGACTGCTAATCTGCCCCCTCTCCAAGGAACTGACACCCCCTGGGACCGTAGTGCTTAAAGGAGGAGAGCACTTCAACCCTTCGTTTTCATTCCTTCATTATCATTCTCTTTCTGCCTCCTTCATCCTCACTGGTTGCTCTTCTAACAGTGTATTCTTCTCTCTTTTTTTGTCTCTTTTCCCCATTCGCTCCTCTTTTTCAGCTCATCTGCTCTTTTTATATTTGTTTATAAACTGGTTATCGTTATCATGTGCTAAAGATAGCATATTATTTGATCCCATATAATTCAACACAATGTTCTGTATATGGCTATTTCATTACATTTATTTGATTATGTCAGTACAGGTAACATGAAAGTGTGTATATTTGAGAGAAGGGGGCGTCCTCACTCATTGCTGAGCTGTTACAGCAGAATGATCACAGCAGCTTAATCATGGGAACCTTCGACTTAAAGCAGACTGTGTGTTGAGACTCTTGTATACTAGTGCTCTAATTCTCTATTCCATTCACTCTCCCTGCTTCTGTCTTTCTTCTCTTTCCCCTTACCTCACCCACTCTCTTGCCTGCTTCTGTTTCTGACTTCCTTTTGCTTGTTTCTTGCTCTTTTTTTTATCTTCCTGGCATGTGCTCTTCTCCTTTATTCCTTGATCTCTCATCTTCCACTCCCCCTTCCTCAATCTGTTTCTCAAGCTTTTTTTTTCTTTGACATTGTGAGCCTGATAATCAGGTACCTGGGGGTGAAGATAGAGTTCAGTTTATCTCAAATTCAGGACATGAATATGAAAGAAATATCTATTTTCTTACATCATTTTGGATTTAGAAAGCTTAGTACAAATAAACCACAATGCATTTACATACTTTGCTGTATTGTTCTAGGATTTATTCCAGATATATTTGATGATGTTGTGCCATGATTTTTCTCTAACCTGATTAAATATTCTTGAATGGCTGATTCTGATTATTATATGAATTTGATGTCGGGCCACATTTGCTGACTTGGTGCTAAATTCTCGTTTTTCCATTCAAAACAAATGATCAGTATTTCTCTAGTCTAAGATCATTAGGAGTTTGTAATCTCACTCAGTACACTGTCCAAGTTTCAATTTGGTTTTGTTACCAAACTATTAAATCATGTTGCAAACTTTGGATCAAATCCTGCAAGCTAAGCTTTTCTAAAGTTAATGATGCATAAAATAGTTTTAATATTTACTATTTGTTTTTATTTTTGGCCCAAAAAAATAATAATTACTAAGACAACGACCCTACAAATCTCACATTTGTCTGTGACAGATGCTACTGGGATGTCAAATATTTGAAAGGGGTGGTGGTGTACAGTACAGATGTTTGTTAGTCTGTTTGCTAAGAATTTTCAAGTTTTTTAAAATGTCATCTATCTATATCGATCTATATCTAGTAGATTGTATTTTCTGTATGTAGTACATATAACTATAATTATTACTTATAAATAATAGATTTTGTCAAAGCCTTTTTCCATATTTTATTACTCAAAGTTTCCATTTGTCACACCCATGATTAGCAATGAATTCTGGTATGTTGCATGAATCAGAAGATATAAAATCTGTCCTGGCCAGTTTCAGCATCCTGTCTTATAACACAAAAGTTTATCTCACTGTCTCATCCTGCCTGTTGCTGCTTGTCTCTGTCCTGCAGGCACTGGGCTGATGGCAAACTCCTCTGCTTCATTCATGGGCACTTTTCTGGCCAGCAGTCTGGGCTCACCTTCATCACACCCCTCTGGCCCCCCTTCCTCTCCTTCTTCGCCACCTTATCGCAGTGGACCCCACTCCAGCGGTCACTCCCAGATCTGGTTCCCACACCCACATGAAGGTAAGTTTCCTGTCTTTCTCTCTGACTCATCCTTTCCTTGTTCATAAGTAGAGCCTGAGGCTTGCCTTGCTGTTTGGTTTGTGTGTTATGGTGTAGTAGTGTAAAAAAAAAACAAAAAAAAACTGTGAATATGTGATGTTTACGCACACATCCTCACACATGCACTTCCTTGTAACTCTCATCATAGTCTTGTGTTTAAACGCTGTATAACACCCAAAACCATTGTGACAGTTGATGACATGATCACTGGTTAAGTCAGAATAACAATTATATTCCTGTTTATCTTTACTACTCCTATCTGGTCATATACACATAAGGAGTGTGTTGAGAGTATGTCCTGTTTTCATGACGGTTGGTGCTGCTCTCTCCAGTCTATGCCCATTTCCCCCCTGGAGCAGGGGTTCCAGGAACCAACTTACTCTTTAATAAATCAGCAAACATTTCAGGATGGCAGCACTAATGTATTTCAGAAATATATATTTTCCTATAAGTTGTATGAACATCAGACAAAAATGTGGCAAATATTTTGCAAATTATTGAGAAAAGCTTTTTATTCCTGACCTTTTCAAGTCGTGAACCAAGCTACTAAGATTGTGTTGCGCTGAAGATTCAAAACAGGTTTAACAGTGTTTATTTATACATTTTTATATATAAAAATTAGTTGCATTAGTTTACATTTTACATTGTAAAAATGTAGCTGTTTTAGGCTAGGAAACCAGCTCATCAAGCAAGATCATTTTCCATACAGCCTACCCTGTGTAGCATTACATGGGGGACTAAAGAATATCCTAGGGAGGTCGGGGCACAAGGCAGAGGACACCCCAGGTAGGGGGCAACTCATTACAGGGCACAGCCACCAGCCGCACACAATCATATAACAAGGGCAATTTGAGCTTATTAAGCATGGAGAGGACATGTAAACTCCATGCACACACTCCAGAAGTGAGATTTAAACCCCCAACCTCAGTGTTAGAGGTGAGACTCTAACCACTAAGCCACTGTGCCACCGTCCAACCAGACCAGTAATGCTTCTAGTTTTATTCAGTTATTGTGGTTAAACCAACATTAAAACCTGGTTATGGCTTTTTATCGTTGTTGTGTCATTAAAACATGAATAAATAAATAAAGTTACTGATCCCTGGCTACACATCATGGACCTCGCTTTTTGTTTGGTTTGTGTATAGATACGGCTTATTATGAACAGTCTTTATGTGCTTATTGCCTGCTAAGGCTGTGTAATGTCATATGTTTATGTGAATATTTAATGCAGCTGTTTGGATGTGTGTGTGTGTGTGTGTGTGTGTGTGTGTGTGTGTGTGTGTGTGTGTGTGTGTGTGTACAGTTTTGATGTCTGATGTCTG
>JAOVVB010000052.1:12308319-12325982 GCA_028570985.1 Heterobranchus longifilis
AATGTGCACATAAGTGTGTGTGTGTGTGTGTGTGTGTGTGTGTGTGTGTGTGTGTGTGTGGTATGGTGCAGGTTAAGTGCTCTGTATCTCTGGAGCTCTTGGCAGCTGGCAGGGTGGAACAGTAATTGTTGTTGGCAGGCTACACAGTGGGGCTTTTCTGCTGGCACCCAGAGCTACAGAGCTACTGTAACTCATTGACTGAACAAATCTTTGTGTGTGGGTGTGGGTGTGTGTGTTTGTGTTTGAGAAAGTGAGAGAGAGAGAGAATGTGAATCAGTATGCATAGGTAAAGGTGTACAACGTTGAAGCTGAATGTAAGCAAGAGAGAAGAAATGAGGCTGTAAGAGTAGTGCTGTCTCTTCGCGTGCAGCTTCAGCACAGTGCTCTCCTGGAGCTACAACCTAATCAATAATAACACCACAATAACAATAATAACAACAATAATGATAATTGTAATAATAATGATAATAGAATGTGTCTGTAATGATGTAGATGCCCCTATTATGTTGATAGAGGTCATTATTGGAATCAGGCTTTAATTCCATTTAGACCCTTGGAGCAGTTGATTGGATGGCTCCATTTCCCCCGGTAACACTCCACGTCTCGTCTCTCCTGGTCTGCTGCATATTTACCCCTCCCACCCCCCACCCCTTTCCACCCCAATTTGCATAATGAGCATGTCATCAAAATGAGCCACACAATTACCCAGCTCTGCTCCCACCAAGAGACAACTGCATTTCTACTGACAAAGCAAAGACCTACCTGACCTGCAAGGACATGCTGTGTGTGTGTGTGAACGTGGGAGGAGAAGGGGCAGATGGAAGAAAGACAGGTTAAGAGAGGGAAGTCAAATAGAGAGGGACTGATTTTAATTCTGATTTGAATTTTATTTGATGCGCAGGAACCCCTGTGGAGACCAGGACAGATGGAGCTGCTTTCGAGTGTTATTGTTTAAATATGTGTCTGTCTGTGTGTGTGAGTGTGTCTGTGTAGAAGCTCTGGTGGTTTTATATTGTTTACAGCTTCAGCATGGTCATGCACCCTCTGTATGATGTATTGATGTATTGTTACTCAGAAACAAACTGCTCCATAAGATGACTTTTTAAGACGTCCATGACAATAAATACCTTTTTTGGATTTTTTTTTTAAGGTTTTTTTTTTTTTTGTCTTTGTCCAAGCTTGGATCTGTGTGAGTCTACATGTCCTCCCTGATGGTGGGTTTCTTCCGGGTACTCCGGTTTCCCCAGACAGTCCAAAGACATGCAGATTAGTTTAATTGGCGTTTCTATTTCCTGTAGTGTGTGCTTGTGCTCTGCGATGAATTGGCACCCTGTCCTGAGTGTATCTTGCCCTGTGCCGCGAGTCCCCTGGGATAGGCTCCAAGCCCCCTGCGACCCTGTACAGGATAAGCGCTATACAGACCGACTATGTGAGAAAGTGTGTTTTCTATTTTGGTTTTGTGTGTTTTGTAGTGTTTGCCGACACTCTATTAGTAAGTCTAAATATTGGAAAACATTCATTCATTCTTTCATTCATTTTCTATACCACTCATCCTGTATACAGGGTCGCGGGGGGTCTGGAGCCTATCCCAGAAAACTTGGGGCATGAGGTGGGGTAACCCTGGACAGGGTGCCAATCCATTGCAGGGCAGACATAAACACGTACACAAAATGGACAACACCAATTACACTAATCTGCATGTCTTTGGAACATGGGAGGAAACCGGAGTACCCGGAAGAAACCCACCAAGCATAAGGAGAACATGCAAACCCACAACCCTGGAGGTGCGAGGCCCCAGGACTAACCACTAGGCCACCATGCCGCCTATTGAAAATATCATATTATACTGAAATACTTTTGCCATTTCATCCATTATAATAATTTATCTGCATGTATAGGCTTAGATAAATGACCCCAGCATCACCTTACAAGTTCAGTAGAATCTGAATGCTCTAACAGTTCTTGGTGCGTTTTAAGGGATTTCCCCAGTCTGAACCCAGGGTGTCATGACCCTTACGGTTAAACCCACCTCCAACGGCACACTTCCTACCTAGACAACCAACAGTGACACACTTGGGTATTTGTTTCTGTGTGTCTGTGTGTGCTTGCGGTTTTAAATGAAAAACGTCGGGTGAGCAGCTGGCTTCCGGAGCTCTGTGTGTGTGTGTGTGTGTGTGTGTGTGTGTGTGTGTGTTTGAGTGTATATGCATGCATGTATGTATGTATGTTTGTGGGTACATGTGTGCGTGTGCATGCTCTTGGGCGGTTTCCTCTCTCTTCTGGCCCCTCATCTCAACTTTTGGCTAGGAACCGTTTGTGGTGGGGCAGGTGGTCTTGCTGATCACTTTATCTCTCGTGGTCAGGTGTGTGTGTGTGAGCGCATGCTGTGTGTCTGAATCATCTCATAAAAACAGACCAACTGTGAGCGTCTGAATATTAGCTTCACGGTAGTGATACAGTACCACTGATTCGAGTGACCATGTGACTGACATACTCTTGAGCAGGTGAGGGTGGTACCAAATCGCTAGCTGTTTTTACTGTGAGCAATAAAGGAGTTGGTTAGTGTACTGAAGTACTGATGATACTTTAACCACACAAGTAGCTTATTGCAATATATTTTCTTATATTCTTATATTTAATATATCTTTATATCGCACAGTTTTGTGTGTGTATATATAAGATTTATGAGTATTAATGATTGGATGTGTATCAGAGAGGAAATGTGTATGCATACTGTTTATACCCTTCATCTTTAAAGCATTATTTACTCCCTTTCAATCCATTTGTATTCGTCCTTAAAGTATTTATTGGGCTTTTTCATGAAACTGTTTGTATTGGGAGCTAGTGTGTGTGTGTATCCAAGATAAGATTGAACAGGACACTCTTTTTCCCATCTGGGTAAATTCTCTGAGAGGGCATTCTCTCTTTTTTTTCTTAACACATACACACATGCACACATGGGGATCGGCCACGTCTCCCCAAAGCTCTGAGACTGTTTTATAATCCTTGTCAGAAGAATTTGGTCCTCTCTGATACACATACTGTATGACTCAAACGCATGTCAGGTCATTATTCAATTAACATATCAATTTTAAACATAAGGAAAATGAAAGTGCAGGTAGCTGTGTGTGTCTGAATGACAGAATTACATGATGTTTGTCAGTGAGATGCTAACAGAGTGAGTGTAAGTGAGCTGAGAAAGAATGTGGAGAGTCAGAGAGAGAGAAAGTGAGTGAGAGAGTGCTGGCTCAGAGCTGCAGAGGGGGATCAACTTTGATGTCCCAGCTGGTGGAGGAAGCAACACTTGGCACAGTGTGTGTGTGTGTGTGTGTGTGTGTTTGGAGAGAGAGTGAGTGAGAGAAGGAGAGTTTGTGTATTTCATAATAGATGTGAATATAATAGTGAGCTAATCGCTCACCCCAGCACATGCAGGCTCTCTCAAACGCATGTTCACCTATTTGTACAAACACACACGCACTGTCCAAATGATTGTTTTTAGGGATTGAAGCCTGGAAGCCCCAATTAGCATGATGCCAGCTGGCCAAAATCCAGCATCTGGCATTCAGCCAACAACGGTCTACAACCCTGCATACTCTCTCTCTCTCTCTTTCTCTCTCTCTTCTTTTCAAACAATTTCTCATTCTCTCACTTTTACCTCTACTTCTCTCACTAACGCACTTTTCTCACCTTTTGCTTACACCATTCATATCAGCAGCTCCGTGTTTCTTGACTTGCCGCTGCTCCCCAGCTGTAGTCCAATCCCACCCTGTTAGCCATCTACTTCTTCATCCTCATTATATCTTTTTTCTGCTATGCCATTATGTCTGACTGCCCGAGACTTTTACCTCTCCTCTGTTAGACAAGTTGTGGTGGGTCTGCCACTCCCCCTTCCTATCCTGCCTTTCTCTTAACCATTTCTCTATGTGTTACAGTCTACTGCGTGACATTGCATTGTTGTAGTATACAGTATATTGCAGCATATTGTGCTCCTTGCATAAAGTTATATTATGCTGAAATAATATGGAACACGGTTATGTGTCCAGCACAGTTTGGAATTTAGATATTTGCTTGAGGGTGAAGGCTAATGCATGATTTCTTCAAGACACATAAAGCCAACCAAACAAATCATTTTAAGCTGCGGTCATGCTGTGTTATGAGAAAAGTACTAACTGCCTTCTTGCACACACATGAGCACAGAGACAGCCTCAACTGGTTCTCGTTTCTTTGATTGACAGGAGAGTGTAATGCCCCCTCATCTCCAGAGGGTATGGCCAGTTTGGCTCTCATGGACTCCTGGCCATGGAGAAAAACCTGTTAATTACTCAGTATACATAATGCCAACATGCAATAAACAATATACAATATAGAATGAAATATATATCCTTCCTCTGGTCTTTGTGTAGAGTTTACATATTTTCCCCATGTGTGCGCAAGTAAAGCATTTTTTTTAATTCCGTGTCCATGTGTAGTGACTGTTCTTTAGTAACTGTACTGCAACAACGGCCCCGCGAGGGAAAAGTTTAAAAAGGCTGTAGCTGTGCAGGAGATGAATCTGTTTAACGACAATGCAATGTCACATTTCCGCGAAATCCTCAAAATATATTTGCTGTTTCAGCAATTTGTGCTACAGAACTTCTTTTGTGGGATCTGACCAAAAGGGTGAATTTTTGCTCCCTGTGTGCATCATTGTGCCTTGGATGCCCATGACCTTGTGGCAGGTTTACCAGTTGTCCTTTCTTGGGCCACATTTGTTAGGTATTAACCACTGCATACTGAGAACATCCCACAAGACCTGTTATAGCAATCGCAATGTGGTATTTGCCAAAGTCGCTTAGATCCCTATTGCTATTTTTCCTGCTTCCAACTCATACTCAAACACATGTAAAAATAAACAGCATGAACAACATAATTAAACTTTACTTGATAAATTAAAGTTCTGTCCTAACTGTTCTAACTCAGACTTCATACAATATAATATTAATTTTCGACATAATATTCACATTTGCTTTAGGGACTGATGTGTGAATGTGTGTGAGAATGCATGTGTGTAGTATGACCAGTAGGACAGTATGTAATAGTGATAGCTCAGCACTCTCATGAGAGCACTGTCAGGACGAGTAGAAGACAGTTAAACAGGCGATATGATGTGGCAAGCGGACAGAGAAAAAAAAAGAGCAGTTATTTGTTCATTTTTTTTGTTCACAGTAAAGATGAAATATTCAGTATAAAACATGTAGATAGGTTAGTATGTCTCCTGTGGTAATGTGGATAGTTTCTGTCTCTTCTGTCTTCTTTACTTATCACACACTACTGTTAGTAAAAGTCAGTAAAATGATGTAGCGCCAACTTATTTTAGATATTTCACTATCATGTAAATAACTGAACAGATTGTATATACTGACCTATAGGGACCTTTTCCTACTACTAACTAATTCTGTGGCTCGCTTTTTCTTCCTCTGTCATCTTTTTGTGTGTGTGTGTGTGTGTGTGTGTGTGTGTGTGTGGTCTCTGAGGGCTTTGTATGGAGTGGGCTCTTACTTCTCTCTGCTCTGTAATAGACTGTAGCGGTCTGGTGGAGGCTCACTGGGTTTTATTGCACATCATTAGAGGCTGATTGCTTTTGGACCGCCATGGAGCTCACATCTAATTGTTAGCATTTAAATTAATTGGTGGAAAGGAGAAATGATGAGGGTTTCTACTCCTCCTTTTAAAATGTCTTAAATGGAAGACACTATAGTATACACTACAGTATACCGGAATGTATGTACGCTTTGAACTAGATGCCTCATGTCCTTTGCAGATACAGACACACACACACACATATACAGACACACACACCCCCTGCCTCTTTAAAAATGTACAAACACACCTATGCAGACGCGCACCTGTTTACAATTGACTGTGCTGTTGTCATTCTACTCTGGATGGTGGAAATTGAAATTCAGTGGCAGTAGGAAACAGGTGCAGCCAGAAGGCCTCGTATTAACCATCTGGACTCCCCTGTGATGTCACTGTCAGCAAAACGCTCCTCAGCTGTCAATTAGTAGGAGAGGCAGAAAGGCAGAGGGGAATCTCTCTCTCACTCTCTATTTTACACACACACACACACACACACACACACACTTTTACCTCTCAGACACTATCTTACTCCAGTTCCCCTCCTACATGACTGGCCCTCTTGTTCTACAGCATGTTTTACACCCTCTCGTTTTCTCTTCATGCTTACCCTCCATCCCCCAAACACACATACACTTTCATCTCCCAGAAAACTGATTAAGTTCTTGTATGACTTCAGAAACCCTCTCAACACACATTAAACTTGTGCGCGTTTCATCTTTTTCTCATATTCAGCTTCATTTCTGGTTCATATGAAAGTCGGGTGCAGCATTATGCACTATGAAGATGTGTAAGTGTGTGTGCTCTGAGAATTGACTGATGGTGTTAGGGTACAATGACTGTGTGGAATGTCGCTTTATGGACTGCTGTATTCTTGGCTGAGACCTGCAGAAATTAAAACTATTGTCTGTAAAAAAGCAAAAAAACAAATGTTAATAGAAGGTCTTGAATGCGTCCCCATGCGCTGATATTAATAACAGAGAGTTCTATTATGCATGGTGGTACAGTGGCGTAGTGGTTAGAACTGTGGCCTCAGACCTCCAGGGTTAAGAGTTCCAATCCTGCTTTCAGGTAGAGTTTGCATGCTCTCCCTATGCTGGGTTTCCTCTACGTACTACCACAGTCCATGTGTTTCCAAAATGCCTGTAGTGGGATTTGCACCCCATCCAGTTACCCCACATGGACCCTGAGTCCCCTAGGATAGACTCCAGGTTTTCCACGACCCTGTGCAGTATACAGAGTAAGTGAGGGTGAGTTTCATTATACATGTGAAGACTACAAACTGTGCATATCAAGAAGAAACGTAAATGGTCGTATTCCACTTTGGTCTCTCTATATGTTTGGGCCAGTCCTTGTGTGGTTCTTAGTTGCTTGGCATTGATCTGTGCATAGGGTCTGCAAGTCAGCTGTCTGGTTAGTTTTAACTAACTTTAGCATTGGACTACGGTTCGGAAGGTCCCAGGTTCAAATCCCATGACCATCAAGTTGACCCTGTTGGGCCCTTGAGCAAGGCCTAAGGGGATACGGGTTAAGACCCTCAACTGCTCAGATGTATAATAAGATAAAAATGTAAGTCATTCTGAATAAGGGCGTCTGCCAAATGCCTAAATGTACATAAACATTGCCTCTGTCTTCTACTGTGGCCTCCACTATCCCAGGATATAGATCCCTGACCTTGGAGGTGCAAAGTAAAGCAAAATGCTGTTTATCTTTCTCTGAAACCATGGAAGTGCTCAAAATTTCGCACTGATTTTTTCCCCTCTTAGACTGTTTGTGAATAGGAGTGTGTAGCTTTTTTTCAACATGTATTTAGCCAAAATAAGCCTAAAATTTGAGAACCACAGCTGACGATTTAACAGTTAAAGGGTTGCAAAAGTTCTGTATACAAAACATAGTAGATCAGCATAAAGATTTGCATTTTGAACATTCTCACACCCAAAGCATGATCATCTGTTGAGATAAAATAACAGCAACACTCACTATATCATTAATAATTGTTATTTTCATAACACGACCTGTCAAACTGCTTAGCTGTTGTCCCTGATCACTTCACACCGCAGCTGCAGCTCAAAGAAGAAGGAAAAGCTGAAATCAAAACACTGTGCATACAAAATTTCTAAATAAATGTTTTATTTTGCAATAAGAGCTGATCAGCAGCTCATGTATACTTTATTGCTTACTTATGAATGCCAAGTGAAGCCCAGAATCTGTATGTCCCACTCAGGGCTGTTGGAAAGGTTCTATCCTGCTCTAGGGCTTCATGGACCTTCATTCTGCTGCAGCAACAGCGCAGCAAAAGACCAATTGGGTCACTCTTAGGTTTAGTTTGTCTCCCCTGACAATTCTCTCTCTCTCTCTCTCTCTCTCTCTTTCTCTCTCTATTTCTCGGTTTCTCTCTTGGTAGCCCCAGGGTATTCCCGCTTTTCTGGAAGTCTGGCCCCCACCTTTCTACCCATGAGCCCGTTAGATCACCATGGAAACAGTAGTGTTCTCTATGGACAGCACAGATTCTACAACACTTCAAAAGGTGTGTGAAGCTTACTCCATCTGTCTTATGACAATTAACACTAATATAAGCATATGGTCAGTTTATAAATTATAGTCTTAAAAACATAATCTTAAGAATTTTATGGTGTATCTTAAAGTCTTTTTCTCTCAATGTCTTTTTATTCCTCAGATTTCTACATCAGAAGTCTCTCATCACAGCCCCACCTTCTCTCCACCAATCACAGCTTACCATCACTGACTCGGACCGCCCCTAGCCACCCTCTGGGCTCTTGTAGCCGGGAGCGTGACCCTGGGGGAGGTGGGCCCACCCAGAAAAGCTCTAAAGAGTCAGATATGGGAGAGCGGGTTATAGCAGTTTTAGGAAAAGACAAAGAGAAAAGCAAACTGGAGGTGAAAGACCGTCAGCACCATGATCCACATTCACCAGCCCCCCACCATCACCATCACCTTCACCTTCACCACCCTTTAGGGCCAGAGGAAAACTCTAGACACAAAGATGATCCAAAGCATCTGAACACCTGTCTCCTTTCTACCAAGACTCATAATGACCCTCATACAGGGACAGCAGTCAGGGGCTCCTCCCTCCCCAGTTGTGTAGGGCCAGGGGCCTTGAGTTTAGGAACTGGTCCAAAAGGGGGTGGAGGTAATATCTGTTGCAAAGAGGTGAGCGGTGAGATGCGAATCAGTGAGCCTTCATCAGACTGCCTGCGCCATAGTGCAATGCTAGGTCATACCCATCCAGTATCATACACTATGCCTCCTCCACTTGGCCTGGGCTCGGCAGTTGGGGGATCCTGGCCACACCCTATTCACTCCCACCATCACCACCCCCATCATCCACATCCAGAACTATACTGTCCCCCTGCTCCACTACCCATTTCTTCTGCTCAGGATAAAAGTCTAGCTCCTACAACAAGCAGGGATCGCAAAGTAATAGGGCCCACTTTTGTGCCCTCTGTGGGACCTCTGAGTGATAAGAGCAGCGGGCCATTTCAACTGGGAAACCCCCACTGTCAAGGTCTTAAAGGGATGGTTGAAGATGTTCCAGGAGAGGGAATAGGGAAAGCCAAAGCTTCAGAAAAGAGTACTAATGGAGGCAGAATGGCTCCTCCTCCTGCACATCCCCTCTCAACTCCTAGTAATTGTCATAAAAAGTCTTCACATCAACAGCAGCCGGATGCTTACAGTAAAGCTGACAAGGGTCCAGATTGGTCTCTAGGTCCCCATTCGCATTTACCACAGCAGGCACAGCATGGTCATGATCACCAGCCGCATTCCAATCTCCCAAACCACTCTTATAGCTCAGAGGCTGCTGAGAATTCCTCAGAGACAGATGCTTATCAACCCTCTCTACCCCAGGGGGCAAAAGATGGCTGCCAAGCTAAAGGAAGCTCTTATGCCATCACTCCACCTTTCCGGGACTGTTCGCACTTAGGTTCCCCTCATAGAATTACTTCTGAAATCAAGCCCAGTAATGAAAGTGGGTGTACACTCCAGCGGGACAGCCAGAGGATTGCTAGGGTACATCATCATCAGCAAAACAACAAGACTGGAATTCAAGGTCACGACCCAGATCTGGGTCCAAGCAGTTTTCGAGACAAAAGAAAACAAGATGTGAATATGACAGCACAAGTGTACGCTGGCCATCAGGCAGGTTCTTCTTGGGACGTGCGAGGGCAGCAGTCTCAACCTGACAATGAGCGACACAAAGCTTGTGACTCTTTTGGTACAGGCGACCAGGGCCCTCAGCCTCCTTTCCCTGATCACCAGCAGCCCTCGACAGGGACTCATGGGCCAGAAAACAGTGCCATGAAAAACCTGATGAAGTACAGCAACCAGCAACCACACCTGCTCTCCCAGAGGAGCCCATTTGGGGGTCTAGGTAGCCTGAAGCAGGGAGCAGTGAATGGAGACAAGAATGAAAGAAGTGAGAGGAATCGAGGGGTTGCAAGCTGTGCCCATCAGGAGGGCAAGCAAACTCTGCCTTCAAGGAGGGTCTCTTCCTCTGGGGAGAGTGAGCGCTCAGAGCGTGCAGGCCGTGATTCCGGGGAGGGGGAGGGGGAGGTGAGGCAGCCCCCTGTGGGTATTGCTGTGGCAGTTGCCAGGCAGAGAGAGCCTCTGTGCCGCCCACCAGACAGGCCTGCCACCCACAGCCGCCACGGCAGAGTGCTGCCCAGCATGAAGGGTAAGCCACCAGCAGGAGGTTCAGAGTGTGTGCGTATGTGAGTCTGTGTGCTACGCGTATGCGTGTCCATTTGAGATAACAAGACAGGCATCATTTTGCAGTTTAGCAGTGATAGTTGCGAACGTTTGGAAACCACACATGTGAATAACTGAAAGTGTGATTACAGGAACGGTCTCCAATTAGTCATTTTTGGTTGCTAAATCACGTAATCAGCTATGTGCAAATTGGTCCTGACATTTCAGAAGTTTAACATGCCAGATTGGGTGTTTTAGTCATTTTAGTGCCAGTTTGAGTTTGGTTGACAAATTGTTTACTGTGCTCAGGTCAACCACACTGTATGTAAGTGTTGTCTTGCAGTTGTAGCTACTTAAATGACGCTTTTGACAAGTGAATATTTCAAATACTTTGTCGCAATTGCAAGATAGTTGTTTTAAATTGGGTTTAACAGAAAACCTTTTCAGTTTGTGTTGACAGTATTGGGCCTTTTCTCTGAATCATATTTGTGATTGTGACAGGTATTGGGCGCTCTGTATACCCGATAGAAAGGGAGATCGAAGAGGAAAGGAAGAGTATATCTGAGGAGCAGCTGTCTCTGCCTCCGCTGGACAGAGAAAGAGATCTTCTGCTCAGGTATGCTTGGGGGCATTATTTCTTAATTAATAATGGCCATATTCTTGACCATCTTTTTGTACCATACGAGTTATCTGTAATGCCTTTTGTGGTTAAACTTGGTTTATGTAGGGAAAACAAGGACCTTGTTGAGTTTGCCAGAATCCACCCTTCCAGCAGTTGCCATGGAGACCTGACCTCTCACCTCATCATGCCAGGCGGGAGCCAGTTAGGAGCTGATCCATCTGTACATACTCACCCAGCTCATCACTGGATGCCTAGAACAGGAAGTCCCTCTCTTTGGATTGGACATTCCTATGGTAAGCAATATGGTAGATTCTCAGTTTATTCTAATTTCATTTTAGGGCTTTGTTAAATTACATTAAAGTATAATTTGGAAACGTAGGCAGTGTATTAGGGGAATTGCAGTTACATTATTTTAAATAAATATGTATAAAGTAAAAATTATATACTTACATATTGTGGTATTTTGACTGTTTCTGGTTTGACACTAGGTCTGAGTCATGCCGCTCTGCACCAGAACCTGCCTCCAGGATTCTCTGCGTCTATGACCAGCCCCCTGCAGCCTGTCCTGCCACTTCCACAGGACCCTGCTCCTGCCCTGGTAGTTTTACCCACTGAGCCAGCTGCCCATCCTGCTGCCCATCACCTAGGTATGATGGCAGTAGCCATACTATTTGCATGTAACACACACAGTGTTGCAATTCTGTTTAAAGAAATAAACAAATCAGGTCAATAAATATTCATACTTTTTCTGCTTCCAGTTTTCAAGTTTTATCCTGTTATCACTGTAAAATGCTTTACTAAGTCAAGCAACTTGTCATCATGACAATGAGAATGGCTGCATTTTCAGTTCTAAAACTTTGTTTGTAAGCATGGAGTGCTGAAAACTGTTCAAACTGATAAAAAAAAAATTTAAGCAGGAATCTGGTGTGTTTCACCAATTGGTTAATGTACAGTAAGTAAAGTGTTAAAGCCTACAAAAACTATAAAAGTGTTTATGCAAGCTAAACTTTAAGGGTGTGTCATGAATATATAGTGATTATTTAAGTATATTTCACTGAACAACATAATGCAGTGTGTAAATATTTTCATGCTAGTATTCTAAAATTTAATTACAAATAAGGCATGAACCTGTTGTTCTTTTAAAAATTCCACTGAATGAACATGTGGCAGTCGAGGAGGGTAAGAGAGCATTTTTACAGTAAGCTTGTCTAGACTCAAGTTATTTGCTGTGCACTTTTGAGAGCTATGGAGTTGTCAAACCCAGTGCTCTGTTTTCCTTATGTTGTTCATTGCCATAATGTGATTTTCCTCTCACGCTCTCTAGCAGTACATGGCAGCTTCATTCGACGTCGGCCCACACCTGCTCACAGAGCTGTTTGTGGAACTTTGATTTGACCATGGCCGTTTTTTTGCTATGTGCCTGTGTGCTGTGGTGTAGTGATCTGCTCAGTGCTGTGTGCGGTCCCACCTCTCTTCTCAGTCTGTGAAATTTAATTAGCTCTCTGCTCTTCGGCGCAGCACTTTTCCTTCAGCGCTCGGCAGGAGCCGCTTCCGAGAGTGGAAATGCACCCACCGGTACCCTTCCCTAGGGAAAAATTACCCCATCCTAGTAATATTGGCCAACAAAGGACCCCAACATACTTTGGGGAAGGATAGGTGGAGAGGGTAGAATAGCAGTTTATATTGTGTTGAAATATTTGTGGGCTGAATGTGTCCAGCTTGAGACAAAGTACGCAGCTGTTGTGCATCCCTCCCTATGCCTTTTTCTTTGTCTTCCTCCCACCCTTAAAGGCATGTTCTATAATACACACAATAATATGATAAAGTCTGTCCTTGGATAACCTCTCCCTTCAAGCCAAATGCAGATGCCTTCAATTGCAACAGCGTAAAGTCACAGCCACGTATTTGAATGAAGAGTGAGCCTTCTTAGATTCACCAGTTTGTGTGGCAATTTAAAATGCACTGTTTTTCATTTCACTCTTAAGAAATGCTGAGAACATATATTAGTTAGAGCTTGGTTATCATCTTCCTCTCTAGCAGCCTGTCAAAAGTGTTACATTTAAGTTTAAGCAAGTTGGGCTGAATTGTTTTGACCTGGATTACTGTGGCAGTAGGAAACAGCAAGTGTGGAAAGCTCACTGATATTATCTTATTGTGTTAATCTGAAGAGGTGAGCCATGATAAATAGCAAGAATAAATGAGTGGAAACATGAAGTGCTTGATCTTCTCATCAGGCAATAGCGAGAGTGAAAGAAAATGAGCCAGTAAGGTATTAAGGAAATAGAGTAAATTCAGACATGTTATTTCTACCAATGAGTATTTGAAGAAGGAGGGGTGCAGAAAGTTTTTTTTTCACATTCGCTTATCACCTCTAATGGTTTGTCGCTACTCCTCTCTCTAGATGTGATGGAGCAACAAGGATTATGGCCCCCAGTGTATGGGGCTCGAGGGCCTGCTTCTCACATACAGCATTCCTCAGTTTACTCTCGCCAGTTTCTACGGCAACAAGAGCTCTATATGCTGCAGCAGCATCAGCACCAGCAACACCACAGAGCAGCACAGGCAATGGAGTTGGCACACAGGCAGACACTTTCTCAGGTAATCTATATACTCACACACCAATGCACAAAAGTGTACTTTAGAAACAACAACTGTGAAAGTGCATTTAGCATTGTTATAAGAACTGGACTATTATCTAAAAAAAACGATAAGGTAAAGATTTCCGTACAAAAATGGTTGCACAGCTCCCAAATGCCACATTTGCCAAAGGATGCCAAAGATCATCAGACATAATATCAAGCTGAATTACTGGCAAAATATTTGGCGAATACAAGCATATTATAATGATTTTATGGTCAGATTGCTTAAATTTGGTTAGCAGTAAAGAAATAGTATAAGTGGCCATGTTGTTGTACTCCCTGTGATGAATTTCTGTTTTTCACATCCACAGAGGAAACCCGAGGATCCCCCTATTGATCTGGACGAAGGTCCTCCTGAGCCTCGCACCCTGAAATCAGCAAAAACCTTCTCCTACCCCTCCTCCAGTAAAAGTCAGTCCACCTCCTCTCCAGGGGGATGTGCTTCTCGTCTCTCACCCTGCTGTCACTCACCAGCCCCACGACCCCATCCTAAGAGCACTCCCTGCACCCCCTGCCCTGAGCCAAGCCCAGCTGTAGCAGCACCCCGCTCTCCTGCTCTCAGCCCCCATGCCACCCCCCACCTTCCCAAAGAAGCTGAGTCCCAGGACAAGAGAGGAGAAGGCCAGCCACCACAGGACTATCCTCACTCTCTGGAGCCTGGTTAGTGAAGTGACCATGATTAGAGGGCTTGGTGTACTTGCATTTTTGGTATTATTCTGATCTTTACTGGCTTTATGTTTGTTCTGACAAAACTGTTGCTTGCGTTTGTGTACAGTATCTTAATACTTGTGGTAGAAGAGAAGTCAGTTTTATGCAGGTTAAAAGGGTAAACCTTTTTTCTTCAAACGGTTATACTTCTAAAGAAAAATAACAGAATGCAGATGAGAGAAAAAGGAACATTACATTACCATTCTCAAGGTTAAGGTCTTACCATCATGCCTGGCTCCATGGCTCCAGGCCGAAAAATGAAGCATAAGAGAGATATGGAGGGGAGACTTTGGTCTGCCTCTCAAGGACAGTCAGTCTGGGGAGAAACATACAAAGCTTAAGATAAAAAAGATGCAGTCTTTGAAGAACTACATAGCTCTTTGATTACTGATGACTAAAAATCAGTTTGTATTACAAAAAAAACTCCCTTTTTTTATTATCGTCTTTTGAATATCATCTATTTGTTTATATATGCACATGTTTATCTTATTTAGGTATACCATAGATTTGAGGTTTTTGTACAAGAGAATGCAAAGGAAGGGAGGCCAGGATGACTGTAGACAGGGAGTCTCTTATCCTTCAAGGGTCCTTGAGGCCTGGCTGGCGGAAGGATACAAATTCATCTGTCTGCTTTGTCAGGAAGGGCGGATGGATACCATCAATAACCCAGTACTGGGGTGACAGGGCTCGCTCTGCAATCACATCCAGACACCATGCTGTCATCAATATAGACTGCTATGCTGCATCTCTCTCTCTCTCTCTCTCTCTCCCCTCACAAACACACACACACGCATAAACTCACACCAAGAAACACAAACGTGTGCACTGCATAAACACACATACACTGCACTGCTACTCACACAATCATTTTCACTCTTACCCCAAATGAGATGAATACACATGCTCACTCAGAGACTAAATTATATGCAAACACTCCTGTGTGCAATCTCTCACACACAAACAGTGCACACACTGCATCCATAACACCCTTGAACATAATTCAGTATTCATGGAAATTTTGATCATGTCTGCCCATAGTCTTTATGGCACAGGCTCCATTATATGTGTGAGAGGTAATAGATAAATGCAACACAATCTCTGAATAGTACACACTGTCAATTGAGATGGAATATCCATCATGTCCATCACCTATATACCATACTTGGAGGTGAGCCATGTATTTTAACTGGTAAGGTCACACAAATGAGTAATTTGTGGGACAGGACAAGTGGTTCATGTTTCTTGGAGGTAATAATGGAATAATGTCTCACAAACTGACCCTAGTCATAAGATAATTTAACACTTTTTTCCCTGTACACACTTTCCCCCAGATCTTCCACCCGGCTACACTTATCCTGCCATTGCAATTGGTTACAAGGCTGGTCCATCTCCACAAGATGTCCAGTTAGCTGAACATGCTGACCTGGAGGCAGAGCAAGCGGAACCTGCTGAACCAGCACCACAGGCCCTCCCATTGTCCACTATGGGGGAGGGGCCTGTGTGCAAGGAAGCAGAATCCCCTACTGCCCTGGTGGGACCCCAAATTAAAAATGTCCAGGAAGGGAATAGAGTGATGGTAGAAAAGGAAGAGTTGAATGAAGAACAGAAGGGTATTACCTGCCCTCCTTTCTCTCCCTCTCCATCTATTTGCCAACACCCCTCCAAATCCCCCCTCCCAGATTCCTCACCTATAGGGGAAAACTTAAAAATAGAGGCATCTAACACCCTCACCATTGAACAACCAAATTTTTTGGAGGTCCGTGGCTCAGCCGAGGAGGTCAAACCTCGGGAAGAACATACTCCAAGTCCTGTAGAGGATTCACCTGCTGCTTCCCATGAGCTCCATTCCATGGAGCCCACTGAGGATGTTCAAGAGAGGACAGAGAAAAACTGTGCATCACCTAAGACATCTGTAGACTTGGAGATCACTCCAGCTTCGCCACCTTCCTTTCCCTGCTCTGAGCTTTCTACTCTTGGTAACCAGTATCCTGGATCCTGCATCTGGAGTTTGGAGCTTCTGATTGCAGCGGCTCTCTGTGCCACAAGAGATGCCCAGATGTCTACTCCAGTGGCGGTGCCTGCTTGTACAGAACCCCCTCAAAATGGCATGGCGCTTCTGAGTGAGCTTGCTGAGCTGGAGAGACGACAGCAAGAGAAGAATGGCTGCAGCATGGAGAGCGCAGGTACTCAAACCAACATACAGTACATATTTCCCATATAGTCCACAGCCAGACACGCATCAGATGAGTGTTAATCCAGACCTAAAATTGATTTTGGGAAACAGGTAGTGCAGTGACAGAGTGGCTGTTTTTTTTCTTTTCTTTTATCAGAACAGCAAAAGCTGCCTCACACACACATGCTCACCTCAGTGTACACACAATTTAATTTCTCATCAGTGCTTTGCATGCGCAGTCTTGTAGCGCTGTGATATAGGCAGCAGGGGAGGGCTATGGCTGTGTCTTTCATTTTGTTTTGTGTCTCCTCATAAGGCGAGGTGTGTAAAAGGGCTTTTCAGCCCAGCCAGCTTTCTGTCCTTTCTGCAAAGGAAAGATAACAAGCAAACAACCCCCCCCCAACCCCCAAATACCTCCACCTTCAAGACGGACACACAAACACATACACAATGATTATTCCCAACTGACCATCCAGCTTTCTCCATGATATACATGCAAGACAACCACGCATAAATACACACATTTAAATTTATACACATACATTAAATGCACATTAACAAAGCCTTTCTTTCCTTTTCCTGACCAAAGGTCAAGTCCTACACAGCCTTCTGGGGTTCTGTACTTCCTATGGGAGAGACAGAGTAAAGGCTTAGAGGACGCTGTTCTTAAAAAGGATCGAGCCCATCTTAAAAGGCAGCCGTAATGATAAGAACCCCAGGTCCTATGGATTGGACCTTGTCCATTGAGTCATCCTAAGGGAGAGAGTGCTCCCTTGTCTTACCCTTTAACCTGTTTGATCATGTTTATAAAACCCATTTTAGATGGAAGGAAGGACCAGCTTTTCCACAGCTGCCTGCATCTTTCCCGTGAGGAGTTGATGAAATGGTGAAAGCAGCTGATCTTTTGCCTCTTAGGATTGCACTGCATTTGTTGCCTAATTAGCCTCCATTGTTGTGAGAGCTGCTTTAAAGGCTTGTTGCTTTTCCATGGAGCATTTTGTGCTTCCCTGCCAAAGGATGTTTTTACTTACACTAACATTCTCTAGAAGCTAAGAAATCCCAAATGGCTCCACTACAACATAAAAACACTTTCTGCGATTGCATTTATTACGCAGCTTTGTGTGTGTGTGTGTGTGTGTGTGTGTGTGTGTGTGGGTTGGGGCCAACCATAAAGTGACAGAATTAGTGTGTATGTGTG
>JAOVVB010000052.1:12326709-12349884 GCA_028570985.1 Heterobranchus longifilis
ATGTAGCATAAAAAAAAGGAAAATGTGAATAGTCGTCCACATCCCTAGTGCATTCCCACATCATGTTCAAATGGACAGCGGTTGACTGTTGTGAAAGTTCCAATCAAACTAAGATGTTGCAATGAGGGCGTCAATCCAGCAGAATGGAATCTTGGTACTTTATCCTTTCCCTCCACTCCGCTCCTTCAGCTCAGTGAGATTGCATGTGCTGTAGCTGGCATGCCCGCTTCAGCTTGTCTCATTAGAGCCAACTGTAGATTGATTTCAGCTTGAACACCACTGCACTATGACTGCCATAATGATGTCAATCAGATGGGATACTAAAGACCCTTGGGAAACCTAAGACCTCCACTGGATAAACCAGTTCTACTCCCTTCCCTTTTTTTTTGTCTTTTTTATTTGTTAATAATTTAACAAATTCAATTTAATAATTTAATAATTTGTTTCCTTTTCTTATTCTTATTTATTCTCTTTATCCCATAACTATTCTTCTACTTTCTAATTGCTAACTTCCCTCTTTTCTTTTTTCTTCTATTTTCTTTTATATGTAATTATTTGTATTTCTCTCCATAAATTGAATCGTTTTGTCTTTGCTTTTCTTTCCTTTTATTTGTTTTCTTTCTTCCTGTCTCACTTCATATAATGTCAATGCTGAAAGGTCTCGTCATCACTCTTGAGCAGTTATCTACCAGTTTTGCCAGTTTTACCTGATCGCTCCTCACCTTCTCCCAAACTTCTCTCCTTATGTCCGGTATTTCTCCCATGCTTGTCTCTTGCACCCACACACTCCACCTTGCCTCTGCACTGTGTGTGTATTTCCCTGGGTTTTCCCCTCTGTAGAGGAAATTGGATTCTTTCCATGTCAGTAATGAGGGCATGTTTGAGAATAAATAGATGGCTCAATAAACACTTTACCTCTTATTGCCTGCCTCTCACCACCCTCTGGGCTTGCCTTCCTCTTCTCTCCCTCTCTCTTCCTCACTTTCCTCTCTGTCTCTCTCACTCTTTCCCTTTATTGCCCCTTTTCTTTCTCTTATTCCTCCTTTCTCTCACTGAGTACATATACCATGATTCTGTTTTATTTAATGTTGGCGTGTCATCAGTCTCTCTTGCTCTCTCTTTTCCCCCTCTCTCTTTCACACACACCCAAATGCAAAATGCACACACATTCTCCTCAGTGTCCCTAGGCCAGCCTGGGCTGTCATGAATATTCAAGGCTCATTTGCTATGAGCGTGTGGCCTGCTTTAATGACTGAGATAAATGTAGAGAAACCCCCCCTTCATCTCTCTCTCTCTCTCTCTCTCTCTCCTCTGTCTTTGTGTAACATGGCTCCTGGCATCTAGGCCTCGTGTACAGAGATAAGCTCTCTGGTTAATAGCTATCATCATCGCTCATTCAGAGACTGAATGACACAAGGTGCTGGCAGAATACAACCTCATACTTAAAGGCTGTTTGCTGTTTATTTTGCCCTCTGCTTTATGTACGCTATGTCTCGCCCCTCTCATGTAATCACTTTTGTCTGTTTAACTCTGTTTGTTTGCGTGAGACGTAGTACTACCTCATCAGCTCACTTGTCTAAGGATATGTGTGTGAGATTGTCAGACAAAAAAGCTAGACGAAGCTTTGATTTGCATTACTGGAGACAGGTTTAACTCTGGTGGATAGCCTGTGTTTTCCTGCCTATTCTTTTTAATTGAATGGACATAAACTTATCACACACTGATTCCCGGTCTTTGTTCTAACTTGTGAAGGCAGAAATGTGCAGCACTTCGTTTAAAATATGTTAATTGGTTATCCCTGCAGGGGAAGAGAGACTGCTCATTGACCTCGAGAGTCTAGCGACCCTTGCAGCTGCACGGGCTCTGGAAGTGACTCCACCCATAACCACTGAGTCTTTCCCTTCCCTACGTCGTACACTTAACCTGCGCAGGAAGTGGAAATGGACACCGCAGCATGAACCGGTATCACTATCCCCTCTGTTCCTGAGCCATACTAAACTTGTTTTTACAAATGTCTGTTCTTTTCACACCTTATCATTTTGTTTGACTGTGACTGCTGTCTACACCTCTTTTTGGTCTGCTTTGTAATAAATGCATAAAAATATAAAACTTCATTCAAAAATCGCATTTTTCAATGCCCTAGGTTTTATGGCCTACACTTGAGTATCAGCACAAGTTTAACTACTATAACAGTTTTTAAGAAGCATAAGCATTTTAAAATGACTGCTCAGATTTTGAGCTAGTATGTTTGTTTAGTACCTCTGAATGTGATGAACGGATCAAATAGTAAGGTTTTGGGTTCAAACTCGTGTTGTCTTATTTATCTCCAGTTCTGCACACAGGTGCAGTTCAGATTTCGGGCGGTCCAGAGCGTTTACTGATTTCTTATGGGGTGTGTGGGTGGGGTTTTGCAGGCATGTCCAGTGAAGAGTATAATGGAAACATTGGACAGAGAGGAGCTTGCGATGAGGGTGCAGCTGGCTGAGCTGCAGAGGCGCTACAAGGAGAAACAGAAAGAGCTGACCAAGCTACAGCGAAAACATGACCACCAGTGAGTGATGAGCCACCTTCACACAGACATACATGCACACACATACATATTACATACATTAAAATTAACATACATACCTAATCTGTGCATTACGCCTACTCTTGTAAACACTTCTTCAACCATTCTTCCATCTGCTCAAATAAAACAGCTACGACCACCCAGCATGTGCACATTCTCCTTACTTAAGCTATTGACCAGTGGGTTAAGTCCTCCATGCTTGCTTAAACCCCTTCCCCTGCTCACAGCAACAATTAGGGTGACTTAGTTCTATCCACCATTAGTGAGAATTAGAATGATTGACACGCAGTGTGTTCACAGAAAAGAGGATACCTCAAGGAGCCCAGCTCGTCGAGGCCCTGGCAGGCCACGGAAACGCAAGCCCACCCCAGGACCGACTACCCCCACAGATACAGTCAAGAGGGTCAAGTGAGTTACTTTCCTTTGTGACTTAAAAAGGGCATATTAAAGGCACCTAGAAATTGAGTGTGTGAATGAGTGTAGAAGCTAACATTTAAGATCTGTAAATGGCTTTTTAAGATCTATTAATCGACTCACTCGTGTTATAATATGGCATGTAGCATCACACCCAGCTGTGGTTTATATCTAATGTGTGTATGACTGTACACAGTTGACGCAGTAAACTCCTGGCACAATCCCCACTATCCCTCATTGTGTGTAAGTAAATGGGACTGGTATCGGTTTAAACGAGGCAGACTAAGTACTTAATCAGTGCAAAGAGCCCTTCATTAATCATATTTACAACTCCCATTGATTATCTACAAGTGTTGCGACTCTTTCTAACCCCTGACGCACCAACAATATTAATTTGATAGAATGAGGCGTCCAAATGTTGGCACAAAGTCAGAGCAAGAAGTTATCACTGTGATGAATGTGCATTCCCCTCTGAGATGCACTTCTGTTTACGCCAGGCAGACATTTTGATAAACTCGGTCAAACCTGTTTACCCTACCTGATTAAGAAAACTCCTCTTTTATTATGGACCAGGCTGATTAGTCAAGCACTAATGAGAACAAGAGCTGGAGCTTAATTACACATGCTTTTCCCACTCCACATTTAGCCATGGCATTAATAATGTCGTCCACCAAATAAAACAAACAATAACTTCCTGCCACTGAAATTCATCAGAGTTCTAATGCAGCTTTTGGAGAACCTGCAAAATCTTGAAGTGCTTATGGTTTATGTAACGTTTCTGACGTTTACGTCTTGTCCATGTGTGTTTATGTATTATTCATGCGCTTGCGTATTGTTCGTGTGGTAAATGCTAGCACTACATTGAAAGACTGTTAATTGAAGTAAAGGTGCATTACTTAATTAATATTGAACTTAATTAACTGATGCATACATAGGCTCCATGTTAACGAACTATCAATGTTATTAATGAACGAGTATGTTACATTAACACAATTTGTTTTTGTACATTCAACATTATTCGATCATGTCTTTTCAAATCCCTGTCCAAGTCCAGGGTGAAACCCAGGTGTCAGTGGTATTGTAAAGCTGTGACAACTTCCTGTTGCACTATCATGTCACATGTGTGTTAATCAGGATAATTTAATACTACAGCTATTTCTCACCAAAAGCCTCATGAGATTTTAGAATGTAACTGAATTATGTTAAAACTACATGAACTGATCACATTCACTCTACATAATTCAAACAAATAATTAGAAACTTGTTTTAATTCAAATTGGCTATGGAATCATGGTTTTGTGGGAAACGTGAAACATTTAGACCAACTTTATGTACGTTTTCCTAAACATTTAGTTTAGTGTTGATTTCCATTGTACTGAATTTGTCGTTTCGGGACATTCTATATTAGAACACTGTGGTATTGTTCATTTTTCTTCCTGTATCTCTGTGCCACTTGCTCAGGATGGGAGTGTTGTGTGTTGCTAGGTGTCAGAAAGAGGATTATGTGAGGTCAAAGGGCAATATGTGACATTAGTAGCAAACCGGTCTTTATGGCATGAGCACAAAACCATTATTAGTGTGAGAATTAAGTAGTCTATTTGACTTTAGTGTGAGCATATCATCCCCTGCACTACTCCACACATGCACCCAGGTACCAAGTTCAGTAGATGGCTAATGGTATTGTTTCGTATCTTTTAAGGTCAGTAATTGTTTAAGTTAGACCTATTAAACATGCGGTCATGTGGCTCATTGCAATTTTTCAAGTGGTTTAATTCTAATTATAATAGATAATTGTAATATATAATAATGACTATTATTCAACCTAGTAACACTATTTGTATTGCCTAATGTATGCTCTAGGAGAAGTTAAACATACTCTCAAGCTGTATTATATGTTTCCTTAAAGTACTCTCTAATTAAAAAGAGGTTGATTTCATTGGCTTTTTTTAATGACAACGGCTTTTTAATTTCGAACTTATATGATAATATGATAATAATTGAATTTATTTATAACTTTTATAAATTAAAATAAATTTTAATTTATATCATCATTTTTATTAAGTTATTAAGTTATGAATATGATTAATTTATAACTTATAATAACTTTATTTTTGTTAGTGCTGATAATTGAGTAATAGTGTAAGATCATCAGGAAATTATTATGTGCAAATAAAAAGTAGTTAATTAAAAAAAATAATGAAAAGAGAAACCACACGTGGCGAAAGTGTGTCCTGTATACATGCTATTTGCTACTTTATGGGTTTATTTAAAAGTAGGGATGTAATTTGTGTCTTCACATTAAACAAATGGAAAGTCTTGTTTTTTTTATTGTATGAGCTACAGGCTGAAGAACATTATACAGCATACCTGTATGATTTTAATGGATCATTAGCTGTACAAACCTTTTGCATGATGTGGAAAATTGTGTGCATGTGAGAACCTCAGGTTCCCTCAGTGCTCAGAGCTTCATGTATATTGTATGTTATGCTGGGAATCGGAAGCATCGCAAGTTTAAACCTCAGGAACTAAAACAAGCAACAAAAAAAAACAACTAAGATACAAGCCACACTACTACAGCGTCAACCGCCCTATTATCCTCTCATACTCTCGCTCTCACTAACTCACTCACTTACTGCTGTTCGCTCTGGCCGCGATGTCTCTCTCCATTTCTTGCTTACTCGCTCTCCTGTTCGCTCTCTAATCAATCCCCTCCTCTGAATCTCATTACTATGTAATCCTGACCTCTCTTAGGAGAAGGGCCTTTGTAATTAGGGGGCTGTGAATTCTCTGGCAGTGTGTCTCAGACACCCACCCCCTCTCTCTATACACGCACACACAAATACACACACGCTCTGTGCTCCCACCCGCTTGGCTGCTAACAGGAGGAATGTGACACAGGGTTGACACAAGAGCTGGGAGGGTCGTTGTGGGTCAGGAGGTTAGAAGGTCGCCATTGGGTAGCGACAGGCTGAGAAAGGGGGGAGGGTAGTTTCTGTCAGCTCTGCTCACACACTGGGCTTTAATAGGCAGCCCCTCTATGGCACTCAATGAGCCCAAACAATCAGTCTCCAAAGCTCGCTCCAGAGCTGGTGTCAGGTTACGCTTGAGTTTCCACAGTGACCCGCTCCCTTGTGGCACTGGGGGAGGATTTGATGCTTGGCGCTATATTCAAATGCAGAAGACATGGAATACAGATGCACTTTGTGTCAGGCAGAATGCTTCTACATGTTTTTTTTCGCTGTAAATAGGACAAAGGCCTTTCTGCAGCTTCTAATGTTCACTGTGAACGTGAATATAGAACCTGTAGCGCAGTTGTTACAGATTTTATAGTCTTGAAAACTTACAGACTTTCAAAAGAGAAATTTTCAGGGAGGAGGATGAGAGATGTTCTATCTTCATGCTCTGTTTTTGTTTCCTCTGCTACTTAGGTGCATAATGGTGAAAGATAATATAACATTTCTGTGTGGGGTTCCGGGTCTACTTGTTCATGGGGTGCTGGTACTGGGGTTGGGTATCAGAATTAGATGGTTGCATCTATACTGAGTGAGGTGGCAGGTCGATAGAGGTTAGTGTCTATCGATCTGCAGCTGCAATTCAGATTGGCCGACTGGACTCCCTCAAGACTGCACTCCTACCCCCACCCCTGCTCCATATCTCTCTACCTTCCTCTCTGTCTTATTATCTCTTTCCACCATCTCTCTTTATTTCACTTACACTTCTCTTGTTTCCATTCTGCTTGTATGCTAGAATATTTTTCTCTCACCAACTCCATCTCCACTACTTTTGTGTTCTTTTCGGCCCAGCTTTATTTAGCAGAATGGCTGTTTGTATGCATTTCACAGTGTGTATGTGACTGTGTCTATGTGTTTTACATTAATATGAGCAGTTGTAATATAGAAAACAAACAAACAAAAAATGCTATATTTTTTCCTTCTTTTAGTCATTAAAAAAAGGGAATTGTCTTTAAATTGATCTTTGGTTTTTCTCAGATACATGATTATTAACACATTTTATAAAAAAAAAAAAAAAAGTTTCTTGCTAGCAGTAGAAATCTTCCATGCTTCTAGTGGTATTCTTTGCCCTACCTCCACTCATCCCCCCCATCTGTCCTGGCCCTGTATCTCCTGGTGCTCTCTGCAGGCAGCCCTCCCTACCCCCCTCCACCTTTATGGACGCTCCTGGCAGAGGTTCTTTGTAGCAGGGCTTGGGCTTGGGGGCTGTGGGTACAGAGGACACTGATGCCATCTGACAGCAATGGCCAGAGTAAAGGGCAGACAGCCAGTGTTAACAGCTGAGCGGAAGGGAGAAGCAGAGTCCAACTGACACAGTGCTTTTTCAGGCCTTGTGTATGTTAGTGAACATGACGCGTTTTAAATGGCATGTTTTAAATGATGGTGTCTGGTGTGTTTTTATGTGGCTATACATGTGCTTTATTTCTGAATCCATGCTCCCCTGAGATTTTAGAGCCAGTTTGTGATGCACTTCAAATGCCTTTTTGTCAAACAATGGCTACCAAAAATGGGAGTGCAAATGTATCAAACTGCTGCACTATGTAACATAATCGTTCTAGAGGGCTAACAACATTTTTGTATATATAAGCTACCAGACACTTGTGATTGACTGGGATTGACTTGAGAGAGAGGAATGACATCCTTCCTACCCAGAGAGCCAGGCCAATTATGCTCACTTGGACAGATGGCTATGGCATTGCCAGGATTGAAGCTCACAATTGCTCAGACAGTTGTGCTGCTCAGGAGCCCTACAAAATGCCTCTTCATGCCCTTACACATAGTCCACAATCTTCCACTAATAGGCTGCTGAGTGAATATCATAGCACACTCCTTGTGAAGAGTGTAGGGTGTAGCATACTGCCACAGTTTGTCTAGTTTGTCACTGTACCAGCAGCAACTAAAAGACATGGGAGCAGAGCATCCACCAACCACATGCCGCTGCAGCCTCTGACACTTACCTGCCAATCATTCCAATGTGAATGACAGGCTTCCTGACAGCAGCCCCAACCCTCAGAGCAGTGACTAAGACAGGCCTGCGGTGGCTTTGAAGTGGCTGTCTGCTACTAAGGGGGGAAAACAGTCACACACAGCAGAACGAGACCCCAGCCATGGGCTGCATGGCGTGTGTGTAAGCTCAACCCAATTTCAGTTTAATAGGTCTGTTAGATGGCTGCCAGCCATACGCACACTCACTCACTCTCACTAGCCCTCCTGAAGGCCACTGAATTGTGTGCCTTTGTATGGGAAGAGATGCATTGATATGGTAATAAGCGGAAGGGGGGTTGTATTAATGTAACACTGCAATCCATAGCCTTAAAACCACTGGTGCTAAAGGAAAAATAGTTAAAACTAGGCAGTGAGAGAAACAAGAAAAAAAAAAGAACAAACAAAATTATGAGTGGGAGTTCCCTTAACTAGTGCTTTGCTCAGATATTTCTCGGTCTGCCGTCAGATCCCAGTTTTTCAAGCATGCAGCAGGGAAAGAGGCCCCTGCCTCTCCATTCATCAAAGGCTGAAAAGAGGGTTATTAGAAAGCCACGAAGAGGGAAGGCAAGCCCTGCGCTCTCCTCTGATCTCTCCTTTTCATCCCTTGCTCCCCACTCCTCTTATGAATTCTCTCTGTTGTGATGGACAGGTTGGTGGGAGCAGCGTCAGGCCTGCTGGCTGCAGAGGAAGAGCTGGCTGGGGGCGGGGATAAGCACACAAAGAGGAAGAAGACAGCCAATAGCACCTACGACCACGGCACACAGGTGAGTGAGCCACTAGAGTGAACAGATGTGTCATATTCCTCCTGTTGATGGGAGTAAATGTGAGTGGAGGAGCAAAAGGCTATAAAATGTATATTTACATTAATATTTCTAAGGAAAAAGCTTATGTAATGGGTCCAAAGGCAGCTGATTTATTATTTTATCTTTTCCTATTCTCTTCTTTATTTTCTCTTGATTTTTTTTTGAAAATGAAGGTTCCCTGTAGGCAGAGAGGCAGACCAAGACTGCTGAGCTCCAAGATGGCCCAGCTTAAGCAAAAGGCCAATGCCAAGCGTGGATCTAGTCTAGAGAATGTATTTTGTCACAGAGAGAAGCCTGGCTCTGGCTCCTCTGCAGACCAGACACAAAGAAACGTGACTGGACGTCAGAGAGAAACAGGTATGCTTACAGCGGTCTGGCCATGGGACCTCCAAAAAAAAAAAAATCCAGTATCAGTCATCTTCATACGGTTCTCGAGTGTTGCATTACAATTAAAAAATGGAGTATTATAATGACTCATTATTAGGTTTTGAAATTTTTCATTTAAGTAAAATAATTCTTCCATCACTCTACTTTGTAATTAAATTAATGGTTCACTAATTAATTTCTCCTGGTTTTTGAAGAGTTTTTTGCATCTGTTCGACAGGGAGTACTGACACAACACATCAGAGCTTACATTGCCAGAGGATAATGATGAGAAGAGGACGCAGGGCAAAGATCAGCCATGGCCATGCTTCCTCACTCCTGCAGACTCGAACACAGCAGATGATGTCTAACAAAGCCTTCACCAATAGTAAGCGGGAGGTGACAGGGAAGGACAGCTCTTCCTTGGACAGCGAGTTGTCCGAGCCAGGTGAGTTATGAGCTATCTACAGAGGGAATGAGATGTATCCTGCCATGTCGAACAGCACACCTTCGACATTCCTGCTCATATGTCACACTGTTAAAAATATTAATGATTTCTAGTCCAAAACCCGAGCTACAATGCTAGCTGGCCTTGCACCACTTTTAGAATGTCACAACTAGAGGAAAAAGGGGGAGAGTCAGAATGCCCTTACTGTGCCCCAATCTGTGTTTTAATCAGCATGTATAAGAGATAGTGGTCTATAAATGAACAAACTGCCAGTGAAGCCAAAGCAGCAATAAATATTAATGTGAGCTAAGCCTTCAGTTGAGCCGTCTTGGTAGAGCTCCATTAATTACCATGAAAGTTATCCTTTTCACATTTCACAGGCATGTGAGAGTGTTGACGAGTGCCCTGTAAGTGACAAGTGTGTCGCCACTGTGTTGACACTTGACACTGTTACCACTGTGCCATCTCTGCTCCATGTGAGACTCGTTGTCCCCAGTGGGCAACTGCCAATAGATATCTGTGACTCTGGAGCGTGTGTATATGAGCATGTATGCACACTCACACACACACACACACACACACACACACACACACACACACACACGCACACACACACACACACATGCATTCACACAACAGAGATGGGGCAGCTAGGTGCTGGTGGTCAGTAAACGCCTAGCAGCATGCCTGTCAATGACTTGACCTGCAGTTCTTGCAAATGTTGATGACTACAGCCATATTTGGCTGCCATGATGAACTTTGCTAAGTATCCACCATCATCCAGAGGGATCTGTCATTGCAGTGCTTTTATACTAATTGCCTCTGATATCCTCTGAGTATTGAAGCCCAGTCAGGATGTCAGTCCATTAAATCGATCCTTTATCCCACAGAAGAGGAAGACGATGGCATCTATGACATCGAAGAAGTGCCAGAGGACATCAAAAATCTATCATCTAAATCACAGCTGTCTGGAGCTTGTGCTCCCTCCTCTTCCACAGTGAAGCTAGCTGGTGGTCAGAATGCCAAGAGCAACAAGCAGAGACAAGGATTTGGTACGTTTTACATTCTTCCAGAAGAAGTCTGCAATAAATACAAGGACCTGTTCATAACTTTCTCTCTTTTTCTGTCCACTGCACTTTAGGATCTGTCACTGCCTTGCTTGCTAAGGGGGAAATGAAGCACAGGAAAAGGGCCCCCTGTAGGTCATCACTGCTCAGTGAAGACAGGAATTGCCTAATGGTGGAAAAGAGACAAAATGCACTCAGGTGGAGAGGAGTTTCACAAGAGAGCAGCTTACATCATAATAAGGTTCTCAAATGCATCCCCGATCTGTTGGACAGGAAGGATTCTGTACTCCTTGGAAAGGTAGGTAGAGTGTGATACAACTTTTTACATATTTTGACATACTTCTGTTGGTCTTGCATCACATTTGTCATGACTCGCCTTGGACATGAGCATATAAAGGCTTTAAAATGTGTACTGTATATGAATGCACTGGAATATGTGCATGTTCTATAAATAACCAACTACACTACCTCAAGATAACAGAATGTTGCCATAATGTGTTGATAATTTTTCCTCTACTAGGATAAATTGATCTCAGGCAAAGCACAATCATTTTATAGTTTATTGGCTAGCTGGCTAGTTCCCTGACATTGATTTGTACATTCCTGTGAAAAGTGCCACTGGTGAAACTGGCTTCCCTTCCCCCTTTTCATCTTTATCTGACAAGCTTTCATATAAGTCAAAAGCTATATTCATGTAAAATGAATTGTTTGCCTGATGATGATGATGTCGCTAACTCTGCTGTAGTAGCCATTTCAAACTAGAATTTATATGGCATGCATACACGAATGGAGTTTAAAGTAGTCAAATATTCCATGTGGTTATACTTAATATAAGCACCTTAAAACACAATTCGTCCAGTCAGTGAATCTGAGCCAACTGAAATGCTCTTCTCTTTTTTGTGATTGTTGTAGAAGAGAAGTTGCTTGCTAGAAACATCTCAGAATGAAGACATTAACTGGAACAGAAAGTTGAAACTCAAACAGGTGACCCACTGATATCACTTGCTTTCAGCACTGTCAATGTCTGAGTTTAGAAGAGACATTGTCGTATGACGATGTTCCAGCACCACAGAGCATTTGTTGTCATCCTGTTACCATGGCACCCTAGATCTAACTAACATGGCCTCATGGTACCCATAAAAAACTCATTGCGCTGAGAAGGATTATGTAACCTTGCATCGTTTGAACCACCAGAAGCTCTCGTAAATCTCCTCACAATAAAAAATAAGATGCCTGCTATTTCACAAGCTGAATCATGCATTGTTTAAATAAAAAGTCAAACAGTTTTGAAATGCTTGTCACACTTGATGTCTATGTAAAAGAGGACATTGTCAAGGTATTGCAAAAGAAATTTGACTACCCCACCGGACTGTGTGTGGAGGGGAATTCCTTCTTCAAGCAAATGAACGAAGAACATAAAGATGAGCCTACACGCAATTCCTTATCAATGCTTTGCCCTGAAGACACAGCAATAAAATCTTTTGCAATAGTAAAACTGCTGTCACTATAATATATGGCAGGTTTTTAAACAATGTTATGAGACACAAAACATACACAAGAATAAACCGGTTATGGTTCCCTATAATTGTGCAATAATTTCTACATGAATAAGTCTATATTCGTGCATGGACACATCTGTATTAAGAGTTCTGAATCATGTAACGCTTTTCCACATGACAGTTATCTGAACCCAAAACTAGCCTCACCCATTGATTCTCATCACATTATGGTCCCCATTAATGTCCTCTAATGTCTGTGGCTTGGTGACTGTTGATTATTAATAGTATACATTGTACTTTGGCGAGATGGTTAGACAAATCCATGGGCAATTACTGTACTTACAATACGGGTCATAATGCAATGAAAATAATAATAATAGATGTATTTAAATCAAGGAAATGTGACTATACCTTTTACGGTCGGTACATTAATCAGTAAGGCTATTAAAAATTTACTCTGTGAACAAAGAATAGTAATGCCATTTCTGTGAATGATGATGCATCCTCTGGGCCTTACACTTTGGTTTGTGATTCTTAGGATGCAAAGAGACGCAGCATGAGGCAGCTGCTGGAAAGCTTTGCTGCAGAAGAGGGATTCCGCATGGATGATGATAGCAGCTTTTCTGAAGGGGAGGAGGAACTGGAAGAAGAGGAGCAACGGAGGAATACAGTGGCAGGTGAGTAAGCTCACAAACCCAGTTGAATATTCTTAAAAGTGTGGTCCTTCCTAAGACCTGCTATCATGCATCAGTGGCCGATATCTGAAAAGGCATTTGAATATATATATATATATATATATATATATATGTGGTATCATACATTTAAAAAGTTTTCCTGGAAAAAGGAAAAAATGCCTTTTTCTGACTTTCCTTCATCTTGGCAAATGATTTGCCTCAGGCAGACAAGGTTTGTATAACAAAACATTTTTGTTGGAAACCATTATATATTTGTCTTTTAGGAGGGTGATGATGTAGTATAAAGTGAAGCATTTGTATTGCCTTAAATGATGCCCATAATCTTCAACAATCCTTGTAGTTGAAGAGGTTTTGTGTGTGGAAATCTCTTTTCCGTAAGTTTCTGTTTGTGTTTGTGTGGGGTGTATGTGTGTGCTGGCGAGAAAACATTAAAAAAATTTATTGTAAAAATTATTGTAAAACAATGTTCATTATTCATCTCTAACAATTTAATCAGCAGGTAAACCATCTAAAACTTCAGATTACCTTTTGCAAAACAACTATCATTTGAAACTTGAAGGCTTGAAGGCAACTATTTGTTTTTCCAGAATGTTCTTAAATTGATCATGCATGCCGTCCCAGGTCTTAAAACATCTTAAAATAAGTTCATGTACAGTAATTTAACGATTTGAGTTGTTCCTCCATGTCTCCTCCATAGGGAGAGTGACGTCATTTTTCGGGTAAATTGGGACTAAAAATGGTCAAACAAAAACAGCTATCCTTAGAAACCCAACAGTTTATACATTTCTTGAGAAAGGAAGTTTATTCTCAGATATAGTCAAGAAATTAAAGATTTCTTTAAAAGGTCTATACCGTAGTCTCCAGAGACATGCTGCAACTGGATGTAATCAGGACAGAAGACGCAGTTGAAGGCCCAAGTGTACATCAGCCCAGGAAGACAAGTACTTACGAGTGATCTCCTTGAGAAACAGGCACCTCACTGCTCTTGAATCTTGAACAAACAAGAGAGAAACCACTGTGCATAGGAGACTCGAGTCAGCTGGCCTCATGGGCAGAGTTGCTAAGAAATAAAAAACCCTACTAAGACTGGCATATCAGAAGAAAAGTTTACAGTGGGCCAAGATGCACAAACATTGGACTCTAGATGGCTGGAACCAAGTCTTGTGACCTGATAAGTTGAACCTTGAGGTGTAAGCTTATGAATAGATGATACATGCCTGCCTAACACCATCAGTGAAGCATGCAGGTGGAAATGTAATGATCTGGGGATGCTTTGGCATTAGGAGAGTGGGTGATCTGCATCATGTGCAAGGCATTCTCAATAAGCATCGATACCACTTCATACTGAAGTTGCATGCTATGGCAATGACTGATTGGGGATAACTACTTTTTGGAGCAAGAAAATTACCCCATCCGTTTTTTTTTGTTGATGAAATAAATTGTGCATTGTGCATGTTTGATTTGACAAATATGTTTTTAAATGAATGGTACTGTGATTTATCTACAACTATTTGACTGAATAGATGCAACAAAAAAGAATAAAAAAAATACTTATAGGTCTTTCCAAACTTTTTCTTGCCAGTACATTATTATTATTATTATTATTATTATTATTATTATTATTATTATTATTATTATTAAAACTCAATCAACATAATATTGGTACTAAGTTGCATAGTTACACTGCCACAAACACAACAGCAGGCTGATTTATTCATTGTGAAAAACCTGTGGGAGGTTGAGTTTTAGTGTTTTGCAAAATCATACAAAATTCACACTGACATAACCAAAACAACTTTGATGTAATATTTTGGCATTTGTGCTTTTTAACACCCATATGATGCCAAGAAATCATGCACATTTTTTTTAACAGCTTGTAAGACTTATTGCTTTTTTTTTTACTAATTCACAGCTGGAGTATTCTGGTCTTTTCTACAACAACAATCTTTACCATCTCTCACACATGCCACATCCTCTAAAGGCAGTTGTAAATAAGTAGTTTCTTTTTTTTTTAAATAATTCTTATGGTCAACATAAAATTCTTCTCATGAAAACAAGTGTTCTCATTAAGAGTGTGTCTCAGGCCAATAATTTTACTGATTCTTAGTTCCAGACCAAAATCATTTTAAAACCTGTTCATCATTAAGCACTAGCTCCAGATCTACCCCCAGAACCTTGTTGGTAGAAAAGGATTAATAGTGCTCACTGCAAAACTTTTATTGCCAGATTAATTATTGCATTTATTTAGACCCTAAGAGACACTTTTTATACTTTTTTTTATACCATCTGGCCATGACTCTCATATACCTCTGTCTCTGTTCTGTGTCCAGCTCTGCCTAACTGTGTCCTTACCAAAGAAGCTCTGCGAGATGGGCTGAAAGTGCTGATCTCCAAGGAGGATGAGCTGCTATATGCTGCCTATGTGCATACACTGGACATACCTGACATGTAAGGCTTTTAGTTCTTTAGATTCAAGAAAACTTGTTTTGTAAAATGTACAAATGTAAATGTAGATGTGAAAAACTTATAATTCTCCATGAGATTTGAGCATGCTATGAAATACATACTACATCTAGCATTAATCTGTCTTTTTACCCCTAATCCTTTACATCACAGTTACAGCATTGTCATTGAAGGGGAGAGAGGAAACAGGCCAAGGATTTACTCTCTGGAACAGTTGCTTCAGGAAGCGGTAAGTTTTAAACTGAGCTTTTTGCTCAAAAACTTGACACATGTTCCAGACCTAATACACACCCTCATTACAGACCACAACACACCGTCCCTTGTGCCTTTTTAAATAGTTTGAAGCAGAACATCTGTTTGGGTGTTTATGCACAGGCATGTAAATTGTTATGATTGCTATATTTGATTGGATCAAATCTGACTTAAGGCATTTTACTTATGTTCTTATTATTGCTTTTTTTCTTTTATCTCGCTGCACACAAATTCCTCAATGGAGAAAAATTCAAACATCTGGTTGGAATAGAAGTGGAGATAGATTATATTGGGAGGGGTGTGTGTTCTTACATAGAGGATCCAGTATTTTTCAGGAAAAGCCCAGTTCATGGCTTTGCAGTGCACTCAGTGTATAGCTCCAGGTCACAGACCTAATTCAGACCAGCAGTTCAGTATGTCCCCCCATATAGTGTTACAGGTGCATAGTGTAGATGACTGTTCCTGGTTAGTTCTGCTCTACGCCCTCAGGGTCCCTTACACATGGACTTATTTTACTGTTTTTATTGTTTATTTATCTATTTCTATGTATGAACATTTATAGGACTGAATGGTGTGTTATGCTTACATGCATAGTTGATCTGTGCCAATGGGGAGAAAGGAGCTGATTATACACTATAAACCAACAATGCTTTCTTGGCAAACATTCATTTGAATACATTATATGGCTCCTTTCATTTATCCTGCTCTGTCTTTTTTTTGCAATGAAGAAAGCTATCTATCTTACTCCCTGAGCTAGCATTTGACATGAGGGACAGCCTATCATCAACCCAGCTCCCAGCCCCCAGCCTCTCTCTGACACAGAGAAAATCAGATTGTGAATTGCAATTCTTGAATGCAAAATATCAAATGCACAAAATATACTTCATGATAGTCTATAAACCTCTACCCTACCCTATACTACACTATGTTATTATGTATTAAAAAATAATAATAATTAAAGCAAAAACAAGGAATAATTTCCAAGGTAAAAATTGTCGATTTTGTTTCTACTTATTGTGTGTCTATGATTTTTTTTTTTTTTTTTTTGGAATTTACAGAGCTCACATGCTGTATTGTCATGGTGAATGCTTTGATGCTTCCCTTAGTGCTCTTATCCTGCAGCTTGCCCTACCTGCGAGCTTGCTATTGTTCTCATCAGCAACCTGATCAGTCTGGTGCTTGTGTGCGTGTGCACGCTTGTGCGTATGTGTTTGTCTGTGTGTGTACACTTACATGCCTGTGTATCTGTGTTAGTGTGTCAGCATTATTGTCAGTAGAAGAATGACTGCTGCTAGACTCACAGACAGACATGCGCACAAACACACACACATAAACACACACTCTCTCTCATTCTCTCTCTCTCTCTCTCTCTCTCTCTCACACACACACAATTTTGTCCTTCCGATGACTTCTTGGTGACCTCCTATAACTAACACCACTCACAATGCTATATAACTAATACTAGTATTATAGGCAGACATGTATGCAAGATATTTTAATATGGTCATAAGCTAGATAGATAGATGCATGGATGAATGGATGACTGGATGGATGGATGGATGGATGGAAACACATATTAGTTCCCTTATTACATATCCTTTCTTTTTACCACGCTGTTTTTCAGTTTATCATCCGTTTTCTCTTCTAACACCATTACCTGCGAATCTGGCTCAGAACTAAATCCTCTTCCTGCCTGCTCTATCCGTTGCCCCTCACCACAGCAACCACATTTGTGCCAAGCTTTAGAAAGCTCTTAGTGCCAGGACAGGCTGTGTAGTAGGAGGAAAGTTGGCAATTTCACAATAAAATCATCGATTTGGGCTGCTTTATTTAATTGTTCTCGAACAGGCGTTTATTCAATGATGTTGATTTCCTGTCTTTTCATATAAAATTTGTGTTCTGTGGAACAAAATAGGTTTTGGTCTTTTGTGCCATGACCTAGAACGAAACTGGAATGTGTTTTCTAATAGCAATCATACCTGGGATTGAATGAAAGTTGCAGATGCATCCTATCTAAATATTTGTAGGAATTTTATTATTAGTCTTTAAAGAATACACACTTTTATGTATGTTTCTCAGGTTTTGGATGTGCAACTGGAGACAGTGGAAGCACTTACTGATGGAACAAGAGTGTGTGCCTACTGGAGTGAGCGCTCAAGGTGCCTGTATCCAGGATATGTCCGCAGAGGTCAGAGAAGTCTCTCCATACATTTTTTGCTTTTTGCTAGCACTGATTCTCTTCTCTTACTAAAAACTAAAAATGGATTTTGTCCTACACAGGTAGTACTGGAGACGAGCAAAAAGAAGGATCTGTCATGGTGGAGTTTGATGATGGAGATCGTGGCTGGATTTCCCTCCCCAACATCCGTCTTCTTCCACCTGGCTACCAAATATATTGTAAGTGTGCAATACAGTATACTGAGTTTAATTCATTAATAAGATCTATGTGGAAATGAGAAGACACTTGGAGGAAAATATGTAACTGTAACTAATGTTACATGATCCATGGACTTTAGGTGCAGAGCCTTCCCCAGCTCTCCTGGCTTCTCCAACTCGCCGCAGGAGGAGAAGCTCCACTCAAGAGAAGAGCTCTCAGCAGATTGATGTTTCTTCCGAATGGCATGGCAACACAGAACCAGGGAAAACAGTCAAGCTCAAGCCAGGTATTTCACCACAATTGTATTGTACATCACTGTAAACAATGTAGTTCTATAGATGCTTGATTTTTCTGCAGTCTGTGGCAATATATTTATTGCTAAAATCTATAAAAAATAAATGTAAGAAAATGTAGAATCTACATAAAAAGTTTGTATCTACAAGAAAACTTTTTTTTATGGTTGTTAATGTTTAGTAGAAAAGAAAGCTTTTTTGTGATGCTCCTTGTTTGCCAAAGCAATACATGTGCATTTACTAGCATCTGTACCAGGTTCCCTGTGGCTAGTTTTCAGTGCTTCAAGTCCCAGCCATACAATTGGCTTTGTCACGTTTAGCAGTTTGAGCACTTTGAGGACTTATTCTAGGATAGGATAGAGAGAGATAAAAATAAATGCAACAGTATCCAATACATTTGAAGTTGTATTTGCAATGTTATATTGGGGTCATCTGTTCATCGTTATCCCGGTGTCATGTAGTCATTGAAGGTCCAACGTCATTTTATCAAAGTAATTCTAACTTTCAAAAGCAAGCCAGTATCGGTGTTGATGCGACCACAATGTTTTGACAATCAAAAATTTCTCCTGGGAATGTGCTTACACTAACATAGCAAGTATCTCAGTGTGAAATGGCTGGAGGCGCCTGAGGGCTCGGTTATAGCAGAAAGTTTACAGAAATGCCTTTGGACTAACTGAAGTCTGAAATCTGTCTGCTCAACTGTCTCTGCTCAGCAGATCTTATCAGTAAAAACACAACAATAGAATAGATCAGGTTTACTGTCTTTTGAATTTCTCAGACATATTAATTTCACTGTTGTGCCTGTTTCTGTGAAAAAAACTGTTTGTCAAAAGAATTTACCAAATGAAAATAGGTCAAAGCCTGTTGAATTGATTTAAGATTTTAATGTCTTTGTCTTTTTTTTTTTTTTTAATCTTTAAAGGGAGACCCAAATCGGTCAGCTTATCAACAAAAAGTGGAGCGCCTGAGAATGTAGCTGGGAGTGTCCCCTCTCTTCTTACCTGGCCTTCTGTCACCATGTCTAGAAAGAGAGGATCTCTGGATTTGTTCCAGTTCAATGGTTTGTCTAGGAAAACTCCAAAAGAGAAGGAGACAGACATGTTCCCCTTGCTTGGCTCCACTATGGGTACACCAGCTAAGGGAATTTTTAGCACCTCCTTCGAGGTAGACTCTTTTAGCAGCATTGCTAATGGTTTTACAACCTTTGGAAATCAACAACCACCATCTGGGTTACAACTTGGTCAGAAGAGCTCCTCAAGTGTTCGGGGCAGAAAGACAGGAGACAGGAAAGAGTACCTCATTAAATTGGACCATGAAGGAGTAACCTCTCCAAAGACAAAAAATGGAAAAGCACTTATGCTTCTTGGAAATGGGGAGTTTGAAACTAGAGTTGGGAGAATGGAAAAGAGCTCTGGGACCAAAAATATTGCTGATCTGACCTCTCATATAGACTGCTCCCAGTCAATGTTATTAATGAAGGATGCCAAGAGAAGTAGTAGCCTCCTCCTCAAGGGTTCCTCTGATATGCGGAAACATTCTCAGGGTCTAGGGCTTAATGACTATCCAGATTATGCATTGAACTGCCACAGCGATTGTCTTAGCTCCTACTCAGACATGGATGAAGATGAAGAAGATGAAGAGGATGCTAGAAGGGCGGCGATGCGAAACCCTAGACGCTTTCTCTCTCATCTGTCCATCTCCTCCTCTTCCTCAGGTTCTTCAAGCTCATCAAGTTCAGGCTCACTGTCCAGTTCTAGTGCCTGCTCCTCTGACAATGACTCATCCTACAGCTCAGATGAAGAGGAAGCATCTCAACTTCTCCTGCAGGGTTGCTTGTCTTCCCATCATGCAGTGCTTCAACAACAACAGCAACATCCTGAGCCAACAACTGCCCCACCACAACACTCATTTATTGCCAAAGCTATGTCTGTGACCAGCCCAAAGGCTATGGTCAGCAATGGTACAGGCAAGCATCAACGGAAAAAGGTGATTCCCAGTAACACCCTGTCAACAGCACAAACCAAAATGTCCAAGGACTGTAACAAAAAGCAAAAGACAGACAGTCCACCCAACTCCTCTGCTTTTGTGCCAGCACGTCAATTGTGGCGTTGGTCTGGAAACCCCACTCAGGTAAGTCTCTTTTAATTATAAGTTTGACATAATGGAATAAGGACAATTTTCAACCTTCAATTATTTCCTGATGCATCTAGTCCCTAATATAAAGCTATATGTTGTCTTCAGAGGCGAGGTCTAAAAGGAAAGGCACGGAAACTCTTCTACAAGGCCATTGTCCGGGGTAAAGACATAATCAGAGTGGGTGATTGTGCTGTGTTTCTATCTTCTGGCCGACCTCACCTTCCTTATATCGGCCGCATCGAGAGCCTGTGGGAATCTTGGGCCAGCAATATGGTCGTGAAGGTGAAATGGTTTTATCATCCTGAGGAGACTAAACTGGGCAAAAGGCACCGGGATGGCAAGGTACTCTCTAAAAACAGTTAAAATCCTTCCATGAAAGTCAACACCCAAGTTTCTTTAATTCACTAAACATTTGTAATTGTCAATAGGTGAATGTTTAACTGTACTTTCTCTGCTTTCTCAGCATGCCCTTTATCAGTCTTGCCATGAGGATGAAAATGATGTCCAAACTATCTCCCATAAGTGTCAGGTGGTTAGCCGAGCTGAATATGAGCACCTCAGCCGCCTAAGGAAACCCAACAGCAACAGCCAGGACCTCTACTACTTGGCTGGAACATATGACCCCACTAGTGGCCAGTTGGTCACAGCTGAAGGAGTATCAATAATCTGCTAGCGTTCTGTCATATGGATGTACTACTGAAGAAATTCTTTCTCCTTGAGGGAGGATACCTAAAGGGCTGACAATCGATTTTTATTGTGTACAGAATTGTTTCAGATCAAAGTCCCATAATTGGACACTAAACTAGCACTCCATGGGATAAAGAAGAGGAAGATGAGCTCTTTACTGGTCTACTTTGTAGCTATGCCTCACCCATCTTAATGGGTGACAACTGGGGCTGACACCATCACAAACTCAACAGCCAAGGAAAGATGTTTTAGTTCTCAGTGAAAATGATGAGGCACTGGACATATTCTAAGCAAGATTTTATTAATTTATATTAATTATGTTAAGGTGAATATTTCAGTTTCACTTTTCTGGAAGCCCTGGACAGAGCTGGGTTCACTTTAGACTGATCATCCTTCATCAGGACGTTTTTTATTATTATTATTATTATTATTATTATTATTATTTTATTGTTATTATTATTATTATTTTTTTTTATCTCAGTTGGACCAAAACTATTGCATGGTGTGTGCGTGCGTGCGTGCGTGCGTGCGTGTGTGTGTATGTATGTATGTATGTATGTATGTGTGTATGTGTGTGTGTGTGTGTGTGTGTGTGTGTGTGTGTGCACGTGCACATGCAGAGCATGGCCACAAACAGAAGGAACTGGGTGTCACGCTGTAGGCTGTCGCTGACATTAAGAGTGCCGCTGTCTTAAGTGTACACCCATTCTTATGCCTTCTGGGCATCCAGGGATTTTCCAGGAATCATTTTTAATATCCAGTCAACTGAAATTTAAAACAATTTTAAGTTAAATTACTGAATTATTTTTTTCTTTAAAACATTTTTTTCAATCAAGCCATACACTTCAGTACCTCTTACTTACTGTACCTTTTCTTCAGGTGTATAGTTGTACAATTGGTTTATTTTATGTGTGTAAATATATAAATATATGAAAGGTATTACTGTAAATATAATATAAAGGAAGAGAGAACTATATTCCTCTTTATTGCGCTTGATTGTGTTATTTTTTTAATGAGACAACTGTAAGATTTGATTGGGCTTTTTTTTTCTGCTTTAGAGGGATGGGTGATCCACAAGTCACCACCTCGGCACTGTATATGACCTGTTCTCTTTGAAATAGGTCAGGATAAATTAGTATATACGGTATACTGCATAAATGTGGTGAAACAGTCCACTGAGTGACTAGTGCAGAAAGGGCCATCTGTGTCCACATAATTGTTATCTTTTCCACATTTGTTTTTGCTTTTTTCATTTAGAGCCTCATCACAGAATTCATTTGTCTATTGCATTGCCCTCTGTGTGGGTTATGAGTAGAACAAATGCAACAAAAGCCTTTGTGGCACTTTTGCACTTAAGACATGCAAGATAATGTGTTGCCAATGCATCCATGTTTTGCCAGATCCAAACAGTATGTCAGTAAAATGTTATTGTACTGGTAGGTAGGTAGCTAATGTAAGAAATCTGGCCTCCCAAGCAGAAACCAAAGCACCTCTAAGGGTTATTTTACAGATTGCAATAAATTAATGAAGTCTGTGTAAATAGATTATAAGGTATGGGAGCCCTGCAATTTCATTGGCTGGTGATCTTTAGATAAACTGACAAGTTCATACTCTGTGGTGCAGTTACTGTTTTGTTTGCTTTAACATGAACTTTTTTTTACTGCAATGTTTAGTAATGGTGCTGACAAGGTTTTGGTGTTGGTAACAGGTTAGTAAGGTTGGATGTTGCAGGACACTAGTGGGCACTTCAGGCACTCAAAGGCTTCTGAAGGCCTGTGTCACATGACCATGAAGGACAATCAGAACCTGTTTGAGGGGGTGGTTTAAAATTGATCAAATCTCAACGTTGCCTCTCGTCACTTTTTATTCCTGCTTTGCCAAAAAATGCATTATAATTTCTTTTCTCCATTGTCTATTTCATATATTTTTGCCTGATATGCAAGCCTGTAAAGACTGTTCAATGTGGATTTGAGGAAGGGACAGAAATGCCTTCCAGTCCTTTAGACTAACTTTTTAACAACTTTGTTGCTGTTACACTGCAGAAGCAAAAGCTTTAAATCATATGTGAAAATCCATTATAATGTCACTTTTTGGGTCTATAAAAAAAGAAAG
>JAOVVB010000052.1:12374630-12390136 GCA_028570985.1 Heterobranchus longifilis
CAAAATCCGGCAAAGGGGGGGGGGGGGGCGAACAAGAGACAGAGGGGAAGGAGTGAGACAGAACCCCGGAGAGAGTGGTAGGGTGGGGTGTTGAAAAAAATGGAGAGAATGGCGAGAGGAGGCGAGAGGGGGTGATGATAGTGGAGGAGATGCCTCGGGGAGGCACAGTCAGAAAGCTGGTGTGGTGGAAGCATAAACACTCTTTGTCTGTGTTCTCCTCGGGCACTACAATAAGCACAGACAGAGAAAGAGAGTGAGGCAGAGACAGAGTGAGTAAGAGGACTAAGAGGGGAAAAATACAGACAAACACGAGTGGAAGAGGTGGTCACAGAGATATAGCCTGAGATTAAACATGAGAGAGAGAGGGAAAAGGGAACAGATAAATGATAGGAGATGAGGGAGCAAAGAAAAAGAGATATTCAAAGACAGATGGCAAAGGGAGGGTGGAGATTTGGGGAGAGATATATTGAAACTGCAAGAGAGGGGGGTAAGACGAGTGGACTGCTGGAACCAGTTTTGTCACTGAAAACTCCTTTCTCAACCTACCAACCCCCTAAGCAAACCCCTCAAATACACACACACAAATATATTTTTATACACACACACAGAATCTGAGAAAACAGGCTTTACACTAAACCTAAGCACAGGTGTGTCAGGGGGCCTGAGGCAGCACTCAGTCAGTCACACTAAACCTGTTTGCTGCTGCTGGAGTGTCATCACACACTCCAACCATCCCTGCTTAATGCACTGCACAGGAGCATGCATGACCCTCATCAATCCCAACCAAACTTTGACTCATGAAGTCATATATGCCACAGACACCGTAATAATAAATACTTATTTATCTGTATCAAACAGTGTGGATACTTGAGAAGTGAAGTGACGTTACTATGTTTAAAGGTGAATGTTTAGTTTCTTTCTGTCCAGGATGTGCAGTGGGCATTGGTGTTGTTTCACAAGATTTTAGCTTATAATTCAAATGATCATCATCCATGGCACAAAAAGTTAGAATATCAGATAAACAGTAAAGACCAAACAACGAGCATAGAGAAACCGTTTGTAAGGAATAAAACATGATGAGGCATGCTGGTATATAAGGATTACAAACTTTATTTATTAATGAGTAACACACTGTTCTTTTTAACCATTTATAGTTACATTTTATTTCCACATAAAGTAAGTTTCTATTATCACTCACGTTATCAAAACTATAAATTGTCATTTCCTCACCAGGCTTTATTTCCTTTATTGTCTTGGACCCTAATATTCCATTAATATTCAGAATGGAAAAACACAAATCAGAACAATCTGACCCAATCAGGATGTCTTTTGAAGATTTTGAGAGGGGTGTTGTTAAACTTTGTTAATCCATTTAATAGATTAATATTAGCAAAGTTAACACTCATCTGATTGCCTTTCTTTTGTTGAAGTAAATATGTTCCTTTCCCACATGTTTGTCCCATATGGGGTTTGCATTAGCTGACGTGATGAGTTTCTGGAAAGAAGGTTTTGGTTCCTTTCCTGATTGGTAAACTGTGTAAATCTCATCCACAAGTCTTTACTACTGACTGCTGGGTTTTAGCAAAGGAAGGAGTCTAAAGTATCTAACCAAGTACCAAGTATAGATGGGACTGAATTCTTGTAAACAATCATAAGGGGGAAGGTAGGATTGGTCTAAACCTAATCTCAAAGTTGGAGAAAATCTTCTTTTTTGTCTTCTATTATATTCAAGGTAAATGCTTCACAGTGAGCAGAAACACTTTGCCCATGTCAAAATTTTTTTATTCTGATTAAATACTTTGAAGAAGTAATCACACATTATCAGATCAGCATCCGTGTAAACAGTTAAGTTTGAGTCTTTAATCATGATTATTTCAACTAAACTGTTTACATTCATGTAAACGTTGCTATTGAGATGTTTTATCTTGTTAAATAGCGTGCTTTTTTTAAAAAAAGCCTCAGTATTACTGATCAAAAGGTTGGGGGTCTAAGCCCTGGCACTGCCAAGCTGCTACTGTTTTGCAATTCAGCAAGACAATTAACCCTCTCTCCTCCAGGGGTGCTGTGTCATAGCTGTCCTAGCACTCTTACCCAAGCTTTCTAACAAGGGAGGAAATGCTAAAAATTAATTTTACTTAATTTACTCTGCTGTAAAGTCTTTCCTGATCAGCTATAATACTAAAATGCAAATCATTAAGCCCAATATTGTGTAGGTTCCCCTTGTTCCACCAGGGTGGCTCTGGCCATAGGACCTCTGGGGGACCTCTGGGGGACCTCTGGGGGACCTCTGGGGGTATGTGCTGTGGTGTCTTACACTAGGACATTAGAGGTGGATCCTAAGGATGCTGTGGGTTGTGCGGTCTCACCTTCATGGATTGGATTTATTTGTGCAAAGCATTCCATGGATGCTTGATCTGATTGAGATCTGGGGAATTTGGAGGCCGAATCAATAATCTTTAACGCTTTGACTGCTAAGCCACATATGTGGCAGGCTGTGATGCAAGTGTTCTGATACCTTTCTACCATGACAAGCACTGACCTTTTCAGCAATTTTTGTGACACTGGTTTTTTTTGAAGGATCAGACCGGATGGGCTAGTCTTTGGTCCCCACAGATATAAAAGAATCTTGGATGTCCATCTTGGATGCTCATCCTCTCACCAGTTTGCTAGTATATAACTGACAATCAACGTTATTTAATATACCTGCAGTGGTGCTAATGTTATGCAGTGGTGCTGGCCGGTGTATACGACAAATAATAATAATAATAATAATAATGGTTTTGTTTGATGATTTATTTTCTACATTTTATAACAATACTGGAGATTTTAAAACTATGTAATAACACATATGGAATTGTGTATTTAGGTAACAACAAGAACAACAACAGTGAATTGTTATTTTAAGACATTATGGTCAGATTTTGTGGTAGTTCAATAGTTCTTGCAAGAACAGTATTTTCAATTGCAAAAGACCATTGAATTAGAAGTCGTGTCCAAACATTTAACTGGTAGTATAGATATATTTTTAAAAAACCTCTAAGTTGAATTACAGTTGGAACTACTGTCTGAGTCATGCTGGTATCAACATGTAAAAAGTTATATGTATGCAAGTTGAAGGCTTCCAATATTCTAAAGCGCATATTAAACTGTAAAACTAAGCATTCCTGTGGTTAAAGGACTTTTCTCTATGGAATAAACCCCAAATATGAAAATTATTGCTTAAGCAAATTATGTCTAATTTGTTTAAGTAATCAGTGTTATGCTATAATGGGGAGTTTGGGAAAGCTTGACATTATTATGGTTTTTCAGGTGGGTAATGAGGAAGTATGATTTAACAGCCATTTTCAGATCGTTATTTTCTGTGATTGCTATAAATATGTCCCGAGCAACCAATAGGTTTAAACTTGGTAATAGCTCTTTGCTCATGATTATTCACATGACAATTGTAAAATACTGTACAAGCACTCTTACTGTATATGAGTATTTTGAATATAATTCCACTAATTACTGCCATGTCGCTTCCTTCCTGGACTCATATTTGAAAAGGGGCCCTTTAATAGAGCTGAAAGTTCAAATGTACATTAGATGTGTCTATAACACTGAAAGTGTTTGTGTTGTTTCTTATTTGATACAGAGGGTGCATAATGAATAACCTGGCTGTAACTGGTTATCGTTTTAGCACCGATGTATTTATTTAAAATCAAAATGTAAATTTTCTATGAAAAAAGTGACTTTTAAAGAGTAAATAACTGACCATAAAAAGAAACCATTTTATTTTATACTGCAATTTTAATTACTTTCATTCAGTTTTTAAAAATAAGCAGATAATCACATGAAAATTCGGACAATGAATTCAGGACAGCAATGACTGAGAGTGATTGCTAGGCATGACATAAGCTTAAATAATTTATTTTCCCAGCACTTTTTTATGCTAGGTATTTGAATCATGCCCATTCAAAATTTTATTAAACTAATAAAAACACCCATATGGTATTTAGTAAAGAAAAAAAAACACTATCAACTTGATATTTCAAGAAAAAAACTTTATGTAATATCCTTACATTTGAAAGTATGGTAATTTTGTATTTGTAATGTTAATTCACAGGCAATCAGACTGAAAATAACAAGAAAATTTATTTATAGGATATAGTCAATGTAATTCATTGAGATTGTCAGCAAAGATTTATGTTTTTTGTTAGTTGCAGCAACTAATTAGTGATATGTATTAAACATTAAATTATTTAACCAAAAATAGAGGAAATGTATTGATTAATTTATTCAAACTCAGTTACAGGTTATACAGGAATTTTACATTTTAAAGGGGAAAAAATCATGCCCTGAGTTTGTACCACTTACAGAACAACCAAAATACTGTTCATTATTTGAAAAATGTAATCAAAGTTTGAAGTAAATTTGGAAACAATACTGGAGACAGATGTTGACTTCCCGAAGGACATCTTCAGATAAGATCCTCCACCCCCACCTTGTCACTGAGTGTTTTTAATGAATACCTTCCATCAGGACTGTGATGTGGCATTAATGGCATAGAGTGTCTTATGAAGTGGGCCTCTGTTAATTAAAAAACACCTGCAATGCAAAGCAAGAAAGTTTCCAACCGTACTAGGTGCTCCTTTTGAAGCCTGCTTCAAACTGATTGTCTAAGCTATTATTTGCTTCTGCATTTTTATTTCACTCCTTATGAAGTAGGCTTTTTATCCCCTTTGCTCCTTTTTTTATCATGATGGCGTGCTGTGAGTTGGAATGAGTTTGATCAAGATGTGTCCAATCTAGTGCTAGCCCTAATCTTTCTTAGCCATCTTTAATGGGCAGGCCACCAGGTGCGGTGTCAAAACAAGTTGACCTTCCTCTAACGACCCATTTAAGATGTAATTATAACACCAACTGTCCACACTGCCACTTGTTTCCTGCACACTTAAGCTTTGTTTTGTTCGCTGTTGTTGTCTGGACTGAGGTGCATTGCCACACAGATCCAAACTGTTCAGTGCTTTTCATGTTAAAGGGAACTGCTGGACCATTACACCTGTATGGAGATGAAGTGTATGATGTGGGCTGCCTGATCTGATAGTTTATCAGCCTTTTGTGAATCATCACTTCAATTAACATGCTCACAGTGGGGGCAGAAGAAACCACCTGACCTTCATATCACACACAGGACCAGCATCATCCAGGTGACTTTCATGCAAAATCTCCATCAACCTGCTTGGTGGTCTAAACACCAACCAGTATGTGTTGTATACATGAACATGTAAACACACACTAGCACAAACTCTCTTCAAAGGCAAGTTATCTAAAGGCAAAAGATAAAGCCACAAAACCTACTGTCAAGTACAGTGAATACCATGCATGTGAAACTGAAAGCTTTAGGTGGGCAATGCTTCATTCATATAATTATATACTGCCTGGCCAAAAAAGCCACACACTCATTCAATCACTTTTAACTTTGATTACAGCACACAATGTGGTGCCCAATTCATGTGTGAAAATGATTCCTCATGCTCCCAGAACCAATCTTTCACAACTGGAGTCCTGGAATATGCCTGTGCCACCAGGGAAGAAAAACTCCATTGATGTTATTTCCTGGTCATTCAATGAATTCAGGTCATCAGCTGACTTCATTTTATTGCCACATAACGTTGGTGAGCCTAGACCTGACCAACCAAAGCAACCTCAGATCATCACACTGGTTCCAGAGACTTGTACAGTGGGCACTATACATGATGGATGCATCGTTTCATGTGCTTTCCTTCTTACCCTAATGCACCCATCACTCTGGGAGAAATTATCTCATCTCAACTTCTATACCGCTTTATCCTGTATTCAGGGTCGCGGGGACCTGGAGCCTATCCCAGGAGGCAGGGTACACCCTGGACAGGGTGCCTATCCATCGCAGGGCACACACACATGACTGTAGGAGGAAACCTGAGTACCCGGAGGAAACCCATAAACCACGGGGAGAACATGCAAACTCCATGCACACAGAGACGGGAATCGAGTCTGGCCAGGAATTGAACCCGGACCCTGGAGGTGCAAGGTGACAGTGCTAACCACTACACCACCGTGGAATAAATTATATGGAATAAAAATCTGAACTCATTAGACCACATGCCCTTTTTCCATTGCTTCAAAGTAGAAAAGTCTTCTTTTCTTATTAGTCTCACTAACAAGTGTTTGTTCTATGGCCACATAGCTATTTAGTCCCTAACAAGTGTTGTCCTTAACATATTGTGTGTGTATGGAAGTGCGCTTACTTTCAATATTAAACATAACTATATTTTTTACTGTTGATTTAGCATGCAACTTGACCAAAGGTTTAAGTGATCTCCATTCTCCAAAGTTGATGGTTCAACACTATCGTTCGTAGTTATGATGAGGTGTTGAAGGGTTCTTAACCCAGTTCCAGTCATTTTAAATCTACTTAGTTGTTTTCTATGCTTGATGCAGCCCAATAATTTGATCTATTTGACAAAAATTTACCCTTTTGACCCAATAATTTGACTTTTTTGGCCAAGCAGTATAAGTATAATTGCCCTCTACATTAATGATTTGGGGCATACAGGTGAGCAAAGATGGAGAAACACCTTGCTTAAGGGCCTGCCTTGGATCACACATGCTATCACATGCTTTGGATCACAAGCTTAAAGAGGAACTGAATGCATCACAGAGTAATTTGTAAGAATAGTGGTATCTAAGAACTGGTAGTGAAGCACCAGTAAACGACATTATTTATTCATCCTTTATTTCATAGATTTCCTCCCTTTTTTTGTTGAGCCAAAGCCAAACTTTCAGTTACTGAGTCACTGTCATGATTTGTATACACCTCTCACTGATCTCCACGAAAGTTATTATTCCCAGTAAAATAAGCAACGAAGTTGATTAATTCTGCACATATGCAAAAGCCCATGAGCAGCTTATCTCTTTGTTAAGTTGAATACCACAGGGGCATGACTATTAAAAACAGAGAAGAAGAAGAAAAGAGCTTTCACATTGCTCTTACTTCAGCAGAGGCAGTTTAGCCTAGAGCAGAAAGATGATATGCACATGAGGCCATAAAAGGTCTATGTGTGCTCTTACTGTGTGGAGTGTGTTGGGCACATAGTGATTGATTTGCATGATGTATTACGTTCCTAAAAGTGGAACATGTTGTGCTCTGTAGCACAGTGAGAGAGGGAATATGCTGGGTTACATGGCTATTAAGCTATATTTATAAAAAATGTTGTAAGATCAAGATCTTAGGCTAGCATTACTGAGTCTTGTGAGCACATTAAGTGGTGGCATTCCAAAAAAAAAAAATAGTTTAGCAATATGAAATACAACCTGATGTGGCAACTGCACTGAAACATCATGAGCAGAGACTCACCAATGCGTGACACCTCCTACCACAACTACATCAAGCACTGTAAGCCTTAAGTTATCTTCATCCAGGGTTAGCTTTTCTGTGGTTTTGCACAGCCTGCAGCATCACTGTATAATTAAAAACAGGGCCAAATAATCAGAAGAATGACTCTGTTGAAAAGCTAATTGATCTCACACACAAACAGAATTAAGTTAAAAGCTTTTGGTGTTTATCTGGTGGTCTGTTATCGCCAAGGCTGAGTTGGAGTCAGGCAGTCCTGCCCTTCCAGAGGGAGAGGAGGGGAAATAATGTTCAAGGCCTGGGAAAGAAAAACATTTGGGAAAGAGAGAGAGAGAGAGAGAGAGAATTGTCACTTTAGAATCATTTAATCAGGCACCCAAAAGCTTGAACGAAGGTCCATCTGTTCTGCGTAGCATCTCATTGCATTCTTAACACCTTCCTCCTTGTTCTACTGCAGTTTCTATGTTGCTGATTCATCATGCAATGGACTCTCAGGTGTGGGTGTTCTTAAACCACACCATTCTTGTTGTTAAAAGGACTGGCTGTGGCATAACTGTTCCATTACTGCTCTACACAAGATGGTCAGATAATCAGTCGTGCTGTAGAAATCCGAACCCAACCCTTGAGCAAATTCAATCTGCACGCAGCCAAATATGCCAAACAACATCCTATGTGACCATGCAGCTAATTGGGAGGGGGGGTTGTAGGGAAGTCAGTAAAAGCGGTAAATTCCAGTTGCAAATCAGCATCCATAATGACATCAGGAACAGCAAGACAGACAAAAGCATCATCTTTTCACGCATTTGTGAAGGCACATTACCACAGCTTTACTGCTGTGTGTTCTGTTGTAAAACTTGACATAAAATAGAATCTAGTAGTGCCATGCAGTATCATGGTGGGTGTATTTCAGCAAAGCACTTCATGTTTTTTATGTAATTGTTGAAATGCAATCAGGAAACCTTGGATATCTTGTTGCCATAACCATTCACTTGATCATTTATATACACCATGCAGTTTTATATGGAAATATAAATACATTTTTGGGGAGTGAGACATTAAAGAAGGCAGCCCTCTCAGAGACCACTATCAGCCCAGAATGGTACCAGCTCTCCTCAGCAACTAATACCTGTTATTGGTAAGAAATTTATGGGGCAGCTTCTTTTTCACTCTTAACCATAAAAGATGTTCACTTCCATTAGGGAAAAGGGCACTTGGAGCTGTATATTTCTACTCTGTCTCAAGTGGCTGAGAAGAAAAGGGAGAGACCCAAAGAGCACAATGCCATGTGTAGTAGATTTCTATTTGATCCAGAGCACACTGAACTCTCACACTCACAGAGTAAAGATAAATAAACTTCAGTGTGTGCCAGGAGTCCTTACTACTTGCTTATATACGAACTATGGAAATTAGTGTCCATCTCTGCCCTGGGGCATATGATGATAATGACACATATTCTTGCTACAGACACAGCCAACAGCATTGCCAACTCACAGTTCTAGGGTCCCTGGTTTGATCTTGGGCCTGGGTTCCTGTCTGTATGGCATTTTAAATGTTTCTCCAATGTTCTTGTAGAATAACAATAATTAATTGCCCTTACAGTATGGGGGAATGTGTGTGTACCTTGCCCTGGACTGGTACCCTTCCCAGGATGTGCTCCCACTTTGCAACCATTAGTCAAAGCAGGCTAAATAAAAAATAATAAATATATGCCTAATACATTTTAAAATAGTGTTCGGGTTGGTCATACATGCAAATGATTTGGATATGTCTTGTAATTGTGTATAGGATTTGGGGAGGGTGCAGATGAGGAGGTCCCAGGAGTGGCAAGTCTATTCCATCACAGTTGGGATGGGTGAGGTTAAAATTTGGGAAATTGTAACTACAAGAATTAGGACTTTTTTGTATTGCGAACATTTTTGTGTTTTAAACAATTGATATCTTGTTTAGTGGTGACAGGACATCTCACCTCATTCTCATGAGCGTGGTCTTCTCCTTAAAAGCCATCCTGGCTTTCAAGCAAGCAACTGTATGACAAACCCTGTTGGAACAACAATAGAAATTATTTATTTATTTATTTGTTTGTTTGTTTGTTTGCCATAGCTTTACGAAGTAACATTCTCCGTCTCTTAGTGATTCTCTTTTCATAAGGCCGTTGTCTCTTAATGTTCACAATTTTATTGCAATATATTTAAATTCTAATATTTTACTATTCTACAGTTATTGTAATAAAGTTTATACATTTTGGTACCTCTTTTGCCCTTTTTGAAATGTAAAGCATGATTTTCTGCAAAGCCAGCTAGGATACAATGCTGTATTAAAGTAGCATGGGGCATAATGAAGCAACTGGCAGTGACAATTAAGAACAAACAAAAATAAAAATAGTGGCTCTGTTGCCATGGCATTAAAAAACAAGTGACATTTACAGACCTGTATTTAATCACCAGCTCACACTGTTTGCCAGGTACCCCATTACACCATGTAATAAATCTTTTATAGTATGAAGCGTGTGTGTGTATGTGTGTGTGTGTGTGTGCGTGCGTGCGTGCGTGCGTGTGTGTGTAAAAGAGGGAAAGTACTACACTGATGAATGTACGAAGCCACTGAATAAATACATGTAAGCAAATTAAAGTAAGACAAGGATCTGTTTACCCAAGGATCAAGAAGTATCTTGATGTCCTGTGCAAAAAAGTATGAATGCAGTGGATATCACATGAGATAAATTGAAGAGATGAGATTAAATACTGTAAAGCACCAGCATTTGAGCAACTGGTCTTCCTTCTGGAATTGATTCAAATGTTTACCAAAGAGAAGTCTTTACTGATACTTCACATACTAATGTTCACATGTTCACAGGTACATATATATAGTTGCCACCGCATCCTCTTCATTGTCTGATTAATTTTCTGCGATCCACTCTTTCTATGGTCTGCCACTGGCTAAAGCAGACATATCTAGCAGACGGTTGCTGCCAGGTGGCACTTAGACCCCTCTGTGCATGGATATACTGTATATCCACCACATAATGACCGTGGACAGGTACGTGGATCCCAAAGGCAGGGAAACAGATGGAGGGCTGAGAGCAGGGAAAGCATGTGGTTTAGGTGTGTTGTTGTTGAAGGTATGCTTGTCTTGTTGTCATTATCTCAAGCTGCTGTAGTGGAACAAGACAATGCTACATGTAGGAGTAAGCATACAATTGACTCTGCCTTCTTCAACCGGCATGTAATCTACTGCTTTAACATGATGTGAAACTGTGCTTAAATTGCTCAAAGTCCTGTTATGAGGATTTTTGATTGTTGAAAAAAAAGGAAAGACATGAGATTCCTCAACTCACTCTCACTCTGCTTGCCTTTCTGAGGAGCCTTGACTTTGATACATTATCAACAACAGGAGAATGATTCTCCTCATATCAGCTTACAGTCATGCCGATGGAAGCTGAGCCAAATTCTGAGCAAGTCAGCTCTTGCAATATGTGTCGTAAAGGGATATCAATCACATAGAGGGGATGGTGAAAGATCCAGGCTCTTGTTATTGTTTCCATTGTTGGGAAATACCTGTTTTTCATGTTCTGATGACCGTTTTCCTCATTCAGAGCAAAAGCCGTGACTTCCTGCCATCTGGGTAAGCAAGTTTTATTGTCTCTGCTGGAAAACAAGTGCCCTAATTATAGCAGTACGATTTGTGTTGTAATTTTGAAGTCAACTCTGCTCTAGATTACAAATAATGTTGTGCTTTCTTAGGCGAGCCTTTTGAGAGCCAGAGGTAGCAGATTAAATGAGTTTTGGGGTAAAAGATAAAAGAGGAAAGTTAGAGGAAGATAGAACATTTTAGGTAAGGAGGAGGTGATCAGGACAAATTGTTACGGGGTACTTTTAGACCAAACCAGGGTGATAAATGATGACAATGTGTAGCTTTCATTATCAGTGACCCCTGTTCAATCAATGCTGGGGGAAAAGAGCCACGGTCGAGAGCATAAGGCTATAAGACAAAGTCGGGTCTCATCATCACTCAAGCTCCCCAGCTACTCCCTGACAATCCCAATAATGACCTTTCTTTGGCACAAAGTTTTTGCACCTTTAATGATTTGATACATCCTTAAGTGTCCCATGCAAACATACTCTCCCAGGCTCATTGATGAGATGTGAGCAACTTCAGGCCAGAGCTGGACCTCTGCCCTCTGGACACAAAGGTACCATCAGACATGCAGTCAAAGCAGGTTCCATGGCAACACATTGCCATGACTACCCGGTGACTGATGGTCTGAACTGGTGGGGGCTGACCTTGTTGATATTTTCTACCCAGAGAAGGGTATCATTCAAGCCTTCATATTCCTGCCAGCCTGATCAATGGTTAAGCCAAACCATTATTAATCACACAGTTGTAATGTTAGAATTATAAACTGTTGTATCTGTATGTAATTTTTTTAAGTCTATCTCAGGCTTTTCTGATTGTCCCAGACCAACCCAGACTCCCATTTGCAAATTTATTTGCACAATTTGCTCAACTCATATGGAAAGTTACACAGATTAAGAAAAAGGTTGCGACAATGTTAGTCTTTGTACAGCATCTGTAAAATTGAGTCAAACAGTGCAAGAAACATCATAAAGAGATGTCTCTTGCGCAGCCGCTTGCTTTATAAATGGCCCGTGTGTTGTACTTGGGTGCTTGTGAAATGTAGAATGCTAATCAAGGAGCGGCAAACAGCAGGAGAAAGGGATGAGTGTGAAAGGAGGGGTGGGTGCTCAGTCCATCTCAATTGTTCTTACCAGCCTCAGAAAGGCAGCCAATTAAAACAGATTGTGTGAACATTCACATTTCCATTGTAAAAATTTTAATGTACTGTTTGTGGGTGGTAGCAACTAATAACAGTCTGTGTGCTACCAGGGGTGTGCATGCTATCAATGTCATTTAGGACTAGGGTACAGGCATGCCCAAGCCAGATGTGAGAGTCACAATGTGAGGATACACATGGGGAGAGAAGATCTAAGGGCTGGTGCATGGTGGGTAGGTTGATAGATTAAGAGGTGCACCACCCTCTGGAGCAGGTATCATCATTCAGCATGGCAGCTATTGTGTGAGTGTTATAGGGCTACCTGCTGAGGACTAGTGGTGGTAGCACACCTGTTCTGAGTTCCCATGGCCCATATTAAAGAACGAAATGAAAAAGAACAAAAATATAAGTTTAGAATAAGTATATAAAATGGAAAAAGAAAAATCACAACAGATCATGCACACACAAAAGGTGTTTCATTTTTAAATAAAATATAAGGGCTGATAAGACTGTATCATACCATTAAACATAACAGACTTGCCTCCGGTAAATGTTTAAGGGCATAAGGAGAGAAAAAAGAAGAGAAAGATAGAGCTCTCTCAAACCCTCTCAATCTTTCAGCAGAGCTGTGAAACAGATGCTGGGAGAAGCATTAACAAAAGAGAACGAAGCACTTCTGACCGCGAGCCCCTTTGCTTGGCAAGTCCTGAAGGTAATAATGGTTAGCAACCTGAAAAATGTTCTTATCTGAAAAAAGCTCCAGACAGTAATAAATGAAATAATTGTACTAAACACATTAATCCATGTCAGCAGGCCCCGGGGGAGGGTCTGTGTGAGTGTTAGAGGTAGTGAATGGCACTAACCTGCCAACAAAAAGAGTCTCTCTTTTTTTACACACACTTTCTCTCTCTCTCTCTCTCTCTCTCTCTGTCCCACTCACACCCACTCACTCTCTCTCTCCTCTGCAAACAGTGTATTTTTTTGCCCTGCCTTTCGGGAGGGACAGCTCGTTATTAATCTTACTGGCTTGCTTAGCTTCAGGCATCACAGCAGGGCAGCATCTGGGAGAGAGAGAGAGAGAGAGAGAGAGAGAGAGAGAGAGAGAGAGATCTATAGATGAGTGTGTCTGAGTCAGGACATGGACGATGCCTCTGCGATTTGTGAATGCATGTGCGGCAAACTAAGACAAAGCATGTGTATACGTGTGATTGGTCACGTTTGTGGGTAAATTGCAAAAATGTGTGCGATATCATCACTCAACAAAGTACGAGTGATTGAGAAAGAGGGGCAAAGAGAATGACAGAAAGAAAAATCACCCTATAAACTAATTAACTCATTAACTCATGTCCCGGAATTCAAAGGCACACTTCAGCTGGCCAGGCATTAATGACAGAAGAAGCAGGGAGGGGACAGGATCACATAAGCAACCACTTTAGCAAGTGTGTGGTCAGTCTTGGATCCTGACATTACGAGAGTGTGGTGATGACATCTGGATCCAACACAATTTCACTTTAGAGCAGAGTGTGGAGCAGGGGCTTATCAGTTGCAGTACTGTGACCTTTATGTGCACTTCATTAGAAAGAAAATACAGAATTTGTGTGGGATTATGTGCCTTTGAAACCTCCTTGACTCACCCTTAAAAAATGCAGATGCTGAATTAGAGAGGATTTCAGATTTTAGTACCTTGTGTAAACTATGTCTATGGGGTCTATATATTGGGTGGGGGAATTTAATGGTAACCCGAATTGGGCAGCAGCGGTGAAGTGAATGAACCTGAGGTCTGAACACTCATCTTGTCCTAGAGCAGATGGCCATCAGTGTGCAGAGCATGGGCAGGTCAAATTTAGGCCAGTAGACACTAAATGGGTGGATGGATGGGACCAGAACTATATATATAACAACAACCCCAAATTGTATGTTAGATGATGATGGAGTGTGAGCAGGCATTGATGCCGTGTGATTGGCTTCGGACGCCGCGTTTTACCGACACTTGCGTGTTGTAATGGTGAAAAAACGTGCACGTCTGCGTGTGAGGTCTGCTCAAATGTACCTTGATTTCAAACAGCAGTGTGATACAGTGCGAGAGAGAGAGAGATGACAAGTGAAGGCTTGAATCAAATGAAATACCACACGCGCGATGCTGCAAGACACAGGCAAAGGCGGAGAAAATGTGGAGTTAAATATCATATCAAATAATCATGTTTTTAAAAGAAATCATATTAAGGTTGTTAAGAGGTGCGGTACAAAATGTCAGAGCCGTGTTAGTTTCACGTGCTGTCTCGTAGATGCGAAGCGACGAGCCGACTGCGCTCTCTCTCTTACACACACACACACACGCGCGCGCGCTCTCTCTCTCTTTCTCTCACTCACTCAGGGGTATTTCCTTCCACAGAGAACAAGGTAGGGGCGGGCACGAGTCCGAGGGCTGTAGCCAATCTCATCACGCGAGGAGGGGTTTATTGATGTTTCTGCAGCCAATAGAAGCTCCGCAACAATCGCACGCCCCACGTGGGTCAGAAATCCTGTACGTAAGAACGGACATGCATTGAGTCCACTCTAACCAATCATGAAGGTACAAAGTGTTAATCTCAACACGGATTGGTCGGCGATTTCTTGCGGTTTTCTATTCATCTTAATGTGCTCGACTTTTTAACCCATTCCTCCCTACCTTTTGGGTTTCCACTTTCAAAATATTAGGGTCTATATTTCTGCAACGAACTATTATTGTAATATATTTATCTGTTATCTAATACACTTATATGGTGCTGAGATTATATTTGAATTATATTACCATAATAATATTGTCTCAAAACAGCCCACTAATGAAATGCCTGGATCAGGCTGTATTTTACTGTACACAATAATATATTTTAACTCTGGTAAGTACCTCTTGTATATGCTATATTCCATGCATGTCTCTATTCATTTATTCATAGTCCTTGTCAAACAATTCTATTATTCTATTATTTTATTTTAGATTAGTTTAAGTCCTCGCCTAATTCTGGTACTTTTCTGTATTCCTGTAAATAACCCAGTGTTTAATCGGTTTACTATTTTTCTATCTGCACTTATCAACACAGATTCCAAAATAAAACTGTTGATAAATCTGATGTTATACTGTAGATTGATGTGATATTGCTACTATGTCCAGACTCTAAATATGAAACCACTATTGCAAGGACAATCATACTCTTTAAATGATTATTGCATTTACACTTCCATTTGCTTAAAATCAACCCAATCATTATAAAAAGTAGGCAGCTTATGCCAATGTCAAAATAATTGTTTATTTCAAATATTGCATGTATTTGATTATTTTATTTCTTATTTTAAAAAGAAAAGAATTTCCGTTGGGTGGAC
>JAOVVB010000052.1:12390189-12403410 GCA_028570985.1 Heterobranchus longifilis
ATATATATATATATATGAAATAGATTTTGGCTTGAACACCTAGTTAAAAAAAATTACCCGCTGTGAAGGTTTTGTTGATGTCGTTGTTGTTAATCAATAATATACAAAAAAATGTTATTGTTGTTTATTAATTAATATATTTATTTATTATTCAATCCCGTGGAGCGTCATATATTTACTTAATAGTGTATAGCCCTATCATCTTTGTAGTCATGGATGTAGCCCAACCGACCAACTAAGCATTAGCCTGTTTTCTTATTCTTTTAAATGCTGTAAAGCAATAATGCCACCATCCTGTGAAGCAATAGTGCCACCTTTTGGTCAGCAAGAGTGTTTGGCGTGTTGGAGAATGCTCTTGCCATTTACCCTCAATAAATATACCAGAACACCAATTTCCGTTGCGCTGGTGTGGGTGAGGCGGGCGAGCAAATACTCGTGGCTGTAACATATAACTTAGGCTTCCATCCCCTAAACATTGTAGACACATTTAAGCTTCTCATCTTTTCTTCTTTCTTCCTGCATTACACAACATCTACACAAGCAGTTATAATATTCTAATCAATAAATGGTTAAATGCATAGAGTTTGCATGATGTAACTTATCATGTGTTAGATTGTATGTCTCCCTTCACTGAGGAGTGCAACATAAATACTATCTGGAATCTGTGTATTCTGAGAAAACAATTTTAAAAAATCACGTTATTGAATAACTCGTTTAATATATTTCATTGCCAATCATGTTGTTTTCTTTGCTCCAAAAATCGTGCAACAGTGACCAAGGTGGTGTGAACTGTAGGCTTGAATCAGTGTACTGGCCATAGGTGACTGAGCAAACTGGACACTGGCAGTGTGAGCCATCTGCCCTTCTCAGCACTGCCACATCTTAATTGAAACATGTTACTGTCATGCAAGGTAGGGGGTGGTGTGGAAAGGGATAAGAAAAGGCTACACGAATGGATGATGGTGGAAAATTGATGGAAGAAGAAAAGGGATTCAGAGTCTTTCTCAGAAAAAGAAAGAAAAATAAAGAGGAGACAGAGTGATGGAAATGAATCTTTGGTTTCTAAAGGCAGGGATCATTGGAGATGGGGTCAAGGGGAGGAGGGTGAGAAAAATTGAGGATGGGCAAGTGGGAGGAGGGGAAGAAAGAAAGAGAGGTTGTCAGAGGATGGGGAGGAAAGATCATGGGTAAAGGAGGATGCAGGAGACAGGGAAATGAAACAGATGATGAAGAGAGGGAATGATGGAGAGATTGACATAGAGACATAATGTGAGAGAGGTGTACATGAGCTGGTGGTGTTGAGGATAGTGCATCACTTCCAACAGTGGAGAGGAAGAGCAGCATAGCAGTTAATAGGGTAGAAAAGGCTGGAGGCTGTTAACTCTGAAATGTTCATTTTAAACTCCTTTTTTTCTAGCTTCATTCCATTCACTCCTCTACCTCCCTCTCACCCCCCCCCCCCATCTCTCTCTCTCTCTCTCTCTCTCTCTCTCTGTAACAGTCACACTCCCTCCCTGGGCTGCGTGGTAATGATAGCTATTTGAGTGTCATCAGAGGAGCAGGGTAATGGGCTCTAAAGCACCATTTCAGAGTGAACCTGGCAGGACTGGCCTCCCAAAAACATCTGCTTGCCTATCAAGAGCCACTGCTGTTGCAGCCACACCACACATACATACACATCACAACATATGACCACTCTGCACCATGCTGGATCAGGTCTAGGTAATGGGCCATGGCAATGTGTTTGGTGCAGAACATCAACAAATAGAACAATACTAGTAATAATTTAGTTGTAGTAGTCTGTTATGTTGGGGAGAAAAGAAAAAAAGAATTGGACTGAGAGGTTCACAACTCCAAGAGTTAATGTTCCTTATTGTAGAACAAAACCTCAAGGTGTTGTGTTTGTACTTATGGCTGTACTTTGTATTCCATGAGTGTATTGGTCAGTTTGCTCAATTTTAGTTTGTGGTTCCTGTTATTGTGTTTTTTGTTATGGTCAAAGAGCTTCACTTATATCGTAGATGAGTTAGTAGTATAACGCCTCAAATTCTAAAAAATGTTATTGTAATTTTACTGTAATTACTGAAAAATCAGAGTTGTATCTGAATAATATGCTTTGTAAGGAATTACCCCCCAAAATAGCCAGTTTTGATGAAGAGTCTAGCTCTTCAGAAAGGATATTAGTCTCTCTTAATTTTTGCCTAAACCTTAAAGAGTCTGTATGTTTTATATGGTTCATAAACAGATTTAGATAAGTCTTATATGTGTATCATATAGCAGCATATATAAACACTTATACTAACTTATTTTCTTTTATTATGTGGGTGAAACCGTTTACAACAAACACAGCTGAAGATTTAATTCAGTTACAAAATTAATAAATGTGGACAAATGGAGAGAGATTGGTTTATCTTCTCTATACACCTATAACTCTACTGTCCTCTAGTGGTTTCACTTGTACATTTATTACAAATATAGTTGTTGTTTTTTTTGCCATTATAATGCTATAGACCATAGACGTATGTGTTGAACGTCTGGAAGTGACAGTCAACAAAATTACCTGAAAGCTTGCTATGTTTTAATATAATTATATTTTATAATGTATCTTTAATGCTCGTTATGTTTCAAATGTCATATTAAAGTCCCATATGCTAGATAAAACCGATGTCCAAAAAGTATCCTTGTCTATTAAATCTAATAACGCTAATAAGAGCTCTAACAAAATGTTTAGGCATTGTGCCTGGAAGTGTGTACAGACTGTATAATCTGGCTTACAGGTTACAGTAGCCTATTTGTCAAACAAGGTCTGTAAAGCTTGTCAACCTGTTTAACCTACAGTATTAACAAATCTCCATCCATTTGAAAGGGAAAAGATGAAGATACATGAACAAGCTACGGACACTACAACACATTTCATCGTCAAATGTTGTATTACAATTTTTTTTTGGGGGGGGGGGGGAGAGAAAATGTATAAGGAAAATTAGTTTTCTATAGATCCTATTAGATATTAAACTAGGCTCGTATAATTGGAAACCTGGCATTTGCTTGTATGCATTTGGCTCTGTCTATTTCATGCACCTGAAATGAGTCACTGTCAGATAGAAGCTCCTGTAATCAAGACAAACTAGAGAAAAGAGAATGGAGAGGGCTGTTAGTAGATTAGAACAAGCTAATAATATAGTATGACAACTGAAAGAATGATTAAGAGGCCTCTTGCATATACCACAGTTTTTTTTTCCCCCGAATATGTTTGAGATTTCAGATTCTGGAAGTGAAATAAATATGGACACATTTAAATTACTGTTAGTTATCTTCTTTATAAAGCCATCAAAATGTGCACATGTACGAATAAAGCCCCTCTAACCAAGAACCATGAAGCTTGAAATCAGAGAAGGCATGTAACTCTATATCAAGTGTTTGCTGGAAAACCGATCACATACTCAGGCCACCAGGGAGGGCTCTGGTTGCTCAGCTTTCTGTCCAATCACCATCAGCAAGGAGTTTGAGACTGGGGAACATAATAAAAACACAGGAACCATGGACAGGATGGATTACAGCACCTTAAAAGTGCACGTGAAATAAGAGGAAAGAATGGACAAAAAGACATATTAACAGAGAAGAAGAAGAAGAAGAAAAGTCAAGGGGTGACAGGTAATACACATATCAAAAGTGATTACTTTTGTATGGAGTAACAACAAAATTACCTGGTCATCTTTGTGAGGATTGAAAATGTTGATATCTTGCAAATGGTCTGCCTGTTGGGATTCATAGATGCCTCTATTTAAAGACTTGAGACTTTTTGGAAAACTAAAATATGAGTAAAGAAGAAAGTCTGCAAAGAGGAAAAGGGCAGGAATTAATAAAGTGGACAGGAAAGAATTGTTGACAAGTTACACTCTATGGCACCAGACAATGTCTCTTTAGGATTCAAGAATCCCACAAGTGGTTGCTGGTAGGCCAAAACTGGCTAAGATTGGTCAATGCATTGAGAAACAGTAAGAGAGATGGAGACAAGGGGAGGAAGGGAGTGAGTGAGTCAGGAAGAAAGGGAACTGGTGGGATCAAGGTGACGTCAGCAGCTCACTGGATTGAGGTATTGAGTCCTGCTGATTTTAATCTGAGCTGATTAGGAAACAGAAAAACTGAGACCTGCTAAGCTCTCTTGGGAGAAAGACTGCTGTCTTTTTTGAAGGAAGAGACACAAAGGACTTCATCAAATCACTAAAAGAAAGCTCAAATTATCAAGGACCAAATTATGAAATGGGGATATGTAACAACAAAGTAAGTTACAAACAAACAATAGACTAAAAATAGAGTAGACTTTATTACACTTGTTGAGAATAGTTTTTGAGTGAGTTCAGCTAGTTAAGACAGTGAAAAAAAAGCTAATTAGTTTGCTAATTGATTTCATCTTTGGACCCTATTATTATTCTGTTGCTTTCACCTGAGTTCTACACCACAATGCCTATAAATGGCAATAAAGCCCTCAAGCTTCAGTTTGGGCTGATTAATTATGACAATCGCTACCTGACAGCAGAGGCTTTTGGATTCAAAGTGAACGCTTCAGCTCCAAGTCTCAAGAAGAAGCAGATCTGGACTCTTGAGCAAGATGAGATTGATGGCCAAGTGGTGTACTTGCAGAGCCACCTGGGCCGCTACCTGGCATCTGACAAAGATGGCAAGGTGAGTTGTGAAGCTGAGATACGGGAGAGTGGCTGCAGGTTTATAATTGTGGCACAGTCAGATGGCCGCTGGGCCTTGCAGTCTGAGCCACACCTGCGCTTCTTTGGAGGATCGAAAGACCACCTGTCATGCTTTGCTCAGACCATTGGTGAGCCAGAGCTTTGGACTATGCATCTGGCCCTTCACCCACAAGCCAACTTGCTAAGTGTAGCTCGCAAGCGTTATGCTCATCTATCTGCACCTGACAGTGAAATAGCTGTGGACAGCAACATACCATGGGGTGTTGATGCTCTTCTAACTCTGGTTTACGTGGATGGCAAGTATTGCCTCAAGACCAGTGACAGACGCTTTTTAAGCAATGATGGGAAACTGTTGTTCGAAAATGGCCGTGGGACTGTATATACGTTGGAGCTAAAATCAGGAAAGTTAGCCTTTAAGGACTTTGAAGGAAAATACTTGAGCCCAATGGGACCAACAGGTACCCTACGCTCAGGACGCTGCTCCAAACCAGGCAAGGATGAGTTGTTTGACCTAGAGGAGAGTCATCCACAGGTGGTGTTTCAAGCTGCCAATAAGAGATTTGTCTCCATTCGACAAGGTAAGTTGTTCTGGATGCAATCTAGTTGTATGTGTTTTAAAGTGTTAGGGATTAATATTGTTTTTTGTTGTTGTTTTTTTTTTTTTTACTTTTATAAAAAAAATTTTTTTTGAAAGCTTGCCTACCCAAGGCATCTAGGTGAGACTAGAAGTTTGCATCCAGAAGGAACAAAGGTAATCAGGAGGTTTATTATTTTAATGTAGGTGAGCAGTCAGAGATGAAGCTAGCGGATGTTAGTTAATGGTCACTTGTGGCCACAAGCTTGTGGGTATGGTGGTTTGTATGACACTACCAGGATGTTTATACTATGGAAAATAGTTTGTAAAACAACTTAGAAAATATTACACAAATATAAGCAGCACAAATATTAATAGAAATGAGAGGGCATTATAAGTTTAATGAGTGGCTAAAATCATAGCTGGAATTAAAAGACCATACTACCAGTGCTGTTTTTTTTTTTTTTTTTAATGTTTCTAGTATGTCATGGTGGTAAGCATAATATGTATTTAAAAACAAAGAAGAACAATTTAAAAAAAACTTCACCATGCCCATATCTGGTTTAAATCCAAATACAGATATAGATAAGAATATTTGAAGCACTAAACAAGTACAATACACTCCTAAATTAAATATACTAAGGATACAAGGTAATTACATTTTGCTGGATAAATGATGTCAGACTGGAAGTTTTAGTTGAAATCGAGTTAAACAGAAAAACTATTTTATTAATTTGCTGCATTGTCAGCGATCTTTCCCAGAAGTATCTCTGTAATCTGCTGTTACATATTTTCCAAGATGTAATGGCGGATATGTGTCTCCATCCTTCTCTTTTTCTGTTCTCCTGTAGCAGTCTTATGTGACAGAGTTCATTACCATATAGCTTCGGTCACCATCAGCTTAGGTAACTGAGACTAGAGCACTGCTGTCTGTGTGCTTTACAGATGCTAGCTTTACATACATGCTAGCTAAATGCATTAAGTAATAAGTAAGTAATTTTGGGTTAATTTGTCCTTAAAAAAACAGGGATTCTAGGAGTTTTTTTCACTTTCTCACTCCAAGAAACTTGCATCTCAATCAGTGTTTGCTTACATGCATTTGCTTTATATTTTTATTTGTTTAGTCGTACTAAACAAAGCACAGTGATGTAGTGGTTTGCACTTGACGGCAAGGGCTGCCTCCTGTCTGTGTGTGTGTGGTTTGCATGTTCTCATACTTGGTGGGTTTCTAGCAGGTACTCCGGTATCCTCCCAAAGACATGCTAATTGGCATTTCCAAATTGCCTGTGTGTGTGTGTGTGTGTGTGTGTGTGTGTGAGAGAGAGAGTGTATGCATGATTGTGCCATGTGATGGATTGGCACTTTGTCCAGGGTATAACCCGCCTAATGCCCTAATTCCCCCAGGATAGGCTCCAGGGCTCCCATGACCCTGTACAGGATAAGCGGTATAGAGAGTGAGTGAGTAAGTGAGTCTTACTGATGTGCCATGGACCTAGTATGAATAGAAAAGCCAGTACCACCCAGCAAACCTGATGCCTGGGATAAACAAGTAAAGTAAACTGATAATTTAACATAAAGTAATCGAACATAAAATATCTATCTTTCACATATGGATATTATAATTATTACCTATTGGTAACTATAGAGGGACAATATTAAATGCATTATACTAAATTGCCTTTATTGTACAGTAAGGCAAATAACCTCTGCAAGATTTTAGTCTCAGATTTTTCAGCAACATGCAAATCTTTCTAAGGGAAGCTGTTTGTGAAGTTCAGGTTAAGGTTAAGTTTATGGTTGGTATGAGTCCAACCCTCGTCTACAACTTCATTTCAAGCCTCATTATTTATACTTCATTTATTGATATGAGGTAGATAACTGATTTCACCCCCCAATTCTCTCACACAAAAAATAATCTAGTTTAGTTAGCTACTTCTAGTTAAATAAGTCACATGGGCTGTAAATCATAATAAAACGCAGCATGTATATTATGGAATTCTAGACTAAGTGTTGTAAATGGTGAACTCTCAGTTTTACTGTTTTGGCATTTGTTTACACGACTGCTTTTGGCAGTTGTATTTGTCAGGCAAGAATTTCTATCCTTTTTGTCTTGATTAGGGCCTCAGGTATTATTGATTGAAGAAAAGTTGGTGTTGGTATGGTGAACAAATTGTGACAATGAGAATACTAACTTATTCAAAGTTAAAATTTGCATACCATCCTTGAAGCTGTTCTTGTTCTACACACAAAGTGATGCAATTTTTCTTGAAGTGAACAAGTATTACCATTATTATTATAATGGTAAGTATTACAATTAACATAATACCTGAAAGTGTTCCTTTTCTGTGTGTTACTCAAATCATTGTCTGTTAATCAGTTTAACAAATTGTTTCTTCACTCGACATGCCGGTGTTTTTTTCTTTCTTTCTGAATTTAAGAATGCATGGATGTAGAGAACAGCAGTGAATCAAGAAAGAATAATACTAAATCATCTTAGCAAGCTGTTTTAGAAAAAATAGATCACCACATTAGCGCAAGGCGAATGTTGCAGTCTCATGAAATGTAATGATATTATAAAGCTGGTGGGGGAAAAAGGCCCTGTGCATGAGCTTGACCTTAGCTATATAATTTACTGCAACTGTCTCTTCAGCTGGGCATTGCTTTATTGTTTGGCCAGATGCTGCTGTTTTATATTCGCTGGCTAAACAAACTGATGGCACATTGCACTTTTTTTTTTTCCTATTTGACCAGGCGTCTACGTTGACTTGCTTGTCGCAGCGATAGTGTAATGTCTACTTTGCATGCTGAAATGGTTTCCACCATCTCCAGCATAGTGTTCCTGGTAAGCACTTTGAGCCACCTGCGGTAGATAAATTACTGTAGCAAGTCATTGGCTCTGAATATGCATTGTAGGGAACAGAAGCTGGTTCCATTCTCTCTAATTCTTTCTTCTTACACACACAGGAAGATATACATACTTGCTCATACATTCTCACAAAGCAACAGTGTCATTTCCCCTCTTTATTGGCAGTAGGATGATGATCATGGACACACAGTAAAAGATAAAAACCTGCACATGTGGACAGATACAAAGATGCAGACGCATACACCCGAAAGCGGCAAGGTGCAATAAATAATTGAGTGGACAGGGTCATTTCAATGATGGTGGAGTCAGTTTTCAGAAACACAAGCCTTTCACTGCTTTTCTTTATCTGGAACCCATGCTATAAGAAAGGCCACTACAGGGAGGCAAATCAGAGAATCCTCTGGGAGAGCTGATCTTCTAGATGGACGGGCAAAAAAAAAAAAAAAAAAAACAGGGAAGGAAAGGTGATGGAGTGAGTGATTGCATACCATATTAAATAGACTAGATTAAGTAGGCTAGGATGAGCAAACACACCATAAATGTCGAGGTGAAAGCTGAATTATACAGTATATACATACATCTCACTGTATCTGTGGCTTACAAATTATATATGATTTTTGAGTGAGTCTGTCCATTGCAACCTCAATCTATTCATAACAGGATAAGCCAGTTATGCTATTCATAACTGCATTTTCTTTCTACTAAGATCAATTTCTGATTTTATCAACTATACTTATTGCAATGGCTTTCTTATACTAGAATTAGCTTTACTGAGAGTGCCATAAAATATCCTTATTATTTATTTTTTTACATGATTAGTTTGTGATTAGAAATACACCAAATTAATGTAAAAAAAAATTGTTAGAACCATAATTAAGGGCTGTTAAAATCACTTTTGTGTTCTTGAACAATCAAATCTGAAAATACAATTTACAAACTGTAATTTCTTCGTTTAAAATATTGACAATGAATACAAATTCTATGTTGTGAAAAATGAGGCAAAGATGCATCGCCAAAGTTTTGATGTTTTGGTAGTGGGAAGAAGAGAGAGAGAATGGTGCACAGCAGATGGAGTAGTTGTAGCTAATGGAAAAGAAGCATCTCTATCCATCTACTGCATATTCATCCCATACAAAAAGCAATTAAGCAAAGTAATTCTGCTAATGGATGCAGCAGTTCATTTCTCCCAGAGAGTCTGTGCATGATGAAGGAAGGCCAAGATGACTTCCGACAAGTCCTCCAATCAGTGCTGCAGGTCTGGGGTTCATTAAGCCCTGGGTGCCTCACTCTAGGAAGCAATACAAACTCAGATGATCTTGTAATCAATAATGAGAAGTGACATTGGGTGGCTGTTTTTCAAAACCTTTCTCTGTTTGGAAGATATTTGCTTGGATTGGAGATGTGCTAGTATCTGTTGGATTGTAACCAAGATTATGAGGAAGTGGGTTTGTGGGGTGAAGCGATGACGGGGAACTTATTGACTAAAATAGCAAATTAGGCATACATTCTAGTGGGGAAAATCTGTTTTCAATGTCCTTTACTGAATTTGGGCATCAGAAATGTAAAAAAACAGATGGAGAGGTTTGCATTCTTGATAGTTTTTTATTGTCTATGCTATAAGCAAAGCAGAACTGACAAAATGAAGAGGGGTACTTGGCAACTGGTAAACCACAAGAGAATTTCCATTCATAATTCATCTCTCTGTAAATGTCTTTAATGCCAATAACCACTCTAGCAATGGACTGAGGATTTTTAAGTGCACCAACACAAGGATGTCTGTCCAGGGGATTGACTATATACAGGTCTTGATGCAGGCTCCGCTCTGGATATATAAATGAACAAACTTTAAAATGTATGGTTTCCTATTTAAATCGCTTGATTTAATCAAGTAGATGTTTGACGAGAACCACGTATACAATTCTACCTGCCCCAGTTTGAAGGCTCTCTCTGTCTTGGTATCTTTGGGTCCTGTTACATTGCACAGAAAAGGGTTAGTAAATCGAGAGGGAGTATTCTGTGATGGGCCTGAGGTCATTCTGAAGCGTGCAGGATTGAGCTTTGTGGCCATCACATTGTGAAGGAGAACTGATCAAACGAGTAGATAAGGGGAGAGTCCAGTCACAGCTGGCCCCTCACTTTCTATCTGATGTGGACAAGTAAAGAAGAATCAGACATGAAATTGGAAAATGAAGTGTAACGGGACACTGAGATGAAGGGTCTGCAGTGAAATGATTCAAAAACTTTTCATTCAGAGATCACTATAAGCTGGGTTGTGGTAGAAACAAGCAGTCCATGATAAATATGAAACATTAGCAGTCCATGTATTCTATGCTGATGAAATTATATCATATATTGCTAATCGCAATAGCCTGCATGATACAATTATAATTGATAGCATATTGCTAGGGAACGATTGTACAGAAAGTAGCACACATGCATGAAACATAAACATAAAATTGGGAATTTTGAAAAGGCATTCCATGTGTGAGCGATGGATGCCCGCAGGTTGTGCTGATAGCCGTGGTTTTTGTCCCAGCATGTCTTAGAAAGCCTGCTGTGTCCCATCAAAACACAGGCATTTCTTCAGCCCCCTTCCTTTCTTTTCTATGCTGCTTGAGAACCTGAGCATCAGTGCTGATGGATTGTACATATGCCACTCAAAGCTGCTTATTGGGCCCCACAGTGCAGCTTTGCATTTCTCTACTGACGGTATTATGGGAGCACAAAATGAGAGAAGGGGAGGGGTCAGAGAGGGGGAGGGTTGAAGAGTGGAGGGTTAAGGTTCAAGATCTGGGCTGTTAAAGGATTACGGAAATAATCAAGGGATATTTTAAGATGCATCTACTTTCGGCATGAGCAATTGCAATCTATCTGGGGCATTTCCTAATGGAATAAAAGCAACAAGCACCCATGTCCATTTAAACATGTAGATCTTCCCTTTTTGTTTGAGCATGTAAATGAGTATGTTTGTGGACACTGCATTAAAAAACATTTGGTTGTCCATTAGATTATTAATATTTTGATTATTTAACCTATTTCTATGCATTTTATCAATTTTATTAAGTATAATTATTTTACTAAATTGACTAGTAGTTTTATACTTAATTAATGTAAATTATTTGATAATGAAAAACAAATATTAAAATGTCTTAAAATAGGTTGAATAATTTCATAATCGTTTTAAGGCAAAAGAATAATAATTAAACATGAACATTAATAAACATCAAACAACATTAGTTAGACAAACCAAAAATATGTTACTATAAAGAAAAAAATTGGAAGTATAAAAATAAATATTTTATGTTCTCAAGTAAGTGATTCTTTTAAATTTTTAAGTGTTTCTTTTAAGTTTTCTTTTAAAATTATGTATAATTTATTGTATGATAGCTAGTTAGGTGAGATAATGTGGCTTAGAATTACCATAAAAAACATTATAGCATCTGGTTTCTCAGAATTAAATACCGTGGAATGGTACAAAATGTGTAAAAGTGTTTCTGTATATTTTGTCTGTAAAATAGTAGAAACATTGATTATGGTGATGTGTTTGTGATTAATGGAAAATCTTAATTAATAAGTAAATGTTTGTTCCTTTTTTGTCACAGGGGTGAACATCTCTGCAAATCAGGATGATGAAACGGACATGGAGACTTTTCAAATGGAGATTGATAAAGAGAGCAAAAAATGCAAGTTCAGGACAAATGGGGGCAACTACTGGATGCTTGTAGCGCACGGAGGTATCCAGTCCACAGCCAAAGAAGTGTAAGTCTGATCATTATTACTAAATTATTAGCACATTATTACTAAAAACTGCTGTCTGTGTCAGAATCAGTTATTAATTACTTTTATGGTGTGGAATATTATATGTGTTTTGTTGCAGCCTTGAAATCACTATTCTGATTGATTAAATAGTGTTGATTATTTGTCTGTAAAAGCATGGTGCAACTCATGGGTTTGTATAGAACAAGCTTCACATACAGTAAACAGACAAAAAAAGGAAAGTCTTCAGGACAGACAATTTGCTGATTTTGTTTTTTTTAAATGACTTTTTAATTATAATTTTTTTTAATACTGTTGGCAAATTGTTGTGGAGTAAAAACAGTGGATTAAAACAGGGGCGCATGCTGTAATTGTAAAACAATAAACTTCATTGTCTTATGACACAAGTACAATTACTCATTCTTCTAGTGTAAAAAATAAACATACCCTTTCCAATAATTCCTCCTAAACATGAAACAGACCAATGGTATTTCTTTCTCTGCCTTTTCAGAAGTGCCAACACCATGTTTGATATTGTGTGGCTTGGACGACGTGTGGCACTACAAGCTAGCAATGGGAAATATGTCTGCACCAAAAAGAATGGACAACTTGCTGCAGTCAGTGACTCAATAGGTGGGTCCTAGCATATATCAAAACAAAGCTGTAGCAGATCCAATATTTTGCACCTAGACATGTTCACATTATTATTGATTTGTGTAACAATACCCAGACATATTGTTCCCTTTGAAGCTCAATTTCTTCTTACTTCATGAGTGAAATCTTCATGAATCTATTCATGCCTTTCGCAGGTGAGGATGAACAGTTGATTTTGAAGTTAATCAACAGGCCCATCCTAATTCTCCGGGGTGAGAATGGATATGTGTGTCATCATAAAAACTCTAACACATTAGATGCAAACCGTTCGGTTTATGACATCTTCACATTACAATTCAATGATGGGGCATACCATATTAAAGGTAAATGTTTAATTTATTCATCTTACATGAGTACATAGACTTAAAATCATTGTCAAGTTTTGTTCTGATAGGTATGACTCTTACAGGTGCAGGAGGGCGGTTCTGGTATGTGTCCAGCACTGGCATGGTGTGTTCAGATGGAGACACACCTGAAGACTTTTGCTTTGAATTCTTAGAGCATGGCCGCATTGCAATAAAGGGCAAAAACGGAAAGTACCTGCGTGGTGACCAGGGTGGCACACTGAAATGTGATGGTGAAACTGCAGATGGCTCATCTCTCTGGGAATATTGACACCTAGTGGTCATTTTAAGGACGTTCTGTCTCCTGCTTCTAAATAAATACTT
>JAOVVB010000052.1:12428965-12459061 GCA_028570985.1 Heterobranchus longifilis
CCTGCGTTCACCGAGCACCATAACAAATATTTAAAGATTTATTCGTCTTATCTTTACATTTTTTTATTCTCTAAGATTTTATGTATACATGAACAATAATATAAAATTATTCGGGGACTGTAAGAATATTAAAAAGTTCATCATCTAGCATAGCATAAAACCGGAAGTATTGTAGAAGTGCAGAAGATTAATTTAAGCAAATGTATTCGTACATGTGCGTAAAAATCACCTAATCGCCATTTTTAAACTGCTGTCTACGTGAACTCGCTGCACTTTGATTAAAGTGTTTGGTGAACCTTTACATTTTATTTTATTTTTTTGTAGAATCTGTTACTGCTTCAACTCTGTCAAGTATTATGACGATCTGTAGTCACGTGACTAAGCACGTCTTATGGAAATGTGCGTAAAAATTTTAGTATAAATAGCCCTGAGTTTGTAATTATTATTCAATTGTTACATGGCGTATTTTTCATGGTAAAATAAACTGTATGAAACACAAATGTTTAAATCTTAGTTTTAAAATTCTGCAGTTTAATTTATTAGACTATACTTCTAATAAATATAAAAGTGAAATATAAGCCGAATAAATCTATAAGATTTTGTCTGAGACTTATAATCAATCAGAAAAATGCAATGAAATAAAAAAAAATAAAGTAAATAAGAAATCCTCTAACCATTAACAGTGGGGTCTTCACCAAGCACATCATCTCCGACCCTGGCCTGTGCCATGGCACTGCGCATGGCTTCTCCCGGTTCAGTCACCGTGTCACTGCGCAGATCCACCGTGTGCCAGGCGCCCGAGTCCCGAGCCTCAGTGCTGCCGCCTCCGCCGCCGTGGTAAAGCCTGACCTGATCCGCTGCACGCAAATACCCACCGCCGTGGGGGACTCGCTCTGAGACCCAGCAGAACTTTACACGACGCACAAGTGACCGAACCGAAACGGACATCTTGTTACGATGTATCAGAATCAGTATTGCTTCAACTGTTGTTCATTGACCATAATCTGAGTGCAAATCAAGACATGCACAATGGAGCGAAGATCCTCGATATTCAGGGTTGCCAGGTCTGTCGTGCTGCTGATATGTAATAATTAACCGATCGAATCGTTTTTTTAGTGAATCATCTGAACGTACCGACTGTAAAATATTTCTTTAGTAGTTGGCAAACGTGCTGGTTCTTTTGCCAAATATTTTCCTATCCACAAAAATGGACAAAAATGTTGTAATCCACCCGATCGAATGAATGAACACTCATGTGGTTTGATTTACCTCAACTGGTCGTTCAAAAGCATCGAATCGTTTAAATAAATCGTACATTAATTCAAGTCAGTCACTCGCAACAAAATCCTGTAAACTATCGACTGATAGTGAGGTGAGATGGGCGTGTTTAAAAAGATATGTTAAAAAATAACCCAGTCAGAAACGACCTTGTACTCTACTTTCTAGGTATAAGATTTTTTTTTTTTTTTACAAGGTTGGCAGCTTTGGGTACAGCAGTAATTGCTAGTACACCGTTCAATATGTTTCTCACTGTGTACACGCGATGGCGCCATCAGTCCATTTTCACACCACAATCGTCATTTCGTGATAACGTAACAGTTGTGCAAGTGTAATTATTAATCTTTTAAAATTATGTGCGTTACAAACCCTCTACTCTAACAGCATCCTCAAGATTGTTTACGTATTCTCTGAAACTACTACACTTTCTCATTAACCCTGCTAAGTGTCATGTCGCACACAGTAAATAGACGAAAAGATAGCTAGAAAGAAAAATAGATAAAGGCAGTCATGCAGACAGGTAAGCCTTGAAGTCATGTGATCACATCCCTGATCATTTGGCAGCCGAGCTACGTAAAATGCCTTTCTTTGGTGACACATGTAAAAAATAGCTGAAATGATGAGCTCTTATTTATAAGTATACTGGTCAATCAGGCCTACCCGGCTGATGTAATGATGTCACATCGCCTGAAGTAAAGGATTCCAGGCCTTTACTGGCGGTGTATTCTCTGTTTGATTCTAATAAAAGCAAAGAGGAGGAGTCAGTCTTCACGGTGAATGTGAGGATAACAGGTTTCCAGTAAGAGGTATGACGACAGGGGAGTGGAGCTGCGGGTGTGTCAGCTGGCATTCTGTGCTCAGATTGTATTCTAATGAGAATGTTTGTTCTGCTGGCGTAGTGCCATGGCAAGCCTCCCACGTCTTTAGGCTGGAAATGACCCAGAACTACAAAAGAAAACTTTAAATAGCTTTGTAATAGTTCCATGTAATAATGAGAAATATATATAATCTTTTTTACACTAACCATGAGTGACAGGGGATTCTGACATGAGTAAATTTGATGTGGCTAAAAGTCAGTTTGTGATGGTCAGGAATGTAAAAGTATTTCCAGTCAAGCATTCTCTACTTGAACAACTCATCAGCCTCCGAACTCCCTATTTAAACTGCATCTGTTTGGGGTTAAAAAGCCTTTCATTTAATGCTGACACTCTTCGTCTAATCAAAGTTCATTTGGCAGCATTAGGCTTCAAAATGAATGAAAAATAATATATATATTTTATCTATTTGAGGTATGTAACCCTATCCATTATGTCTATATGATCATTACATACATTGAGATTAAATACATTGAGCCCCTGCATTTAGGAATTTAACATTCAGTATTGTGTAAAAGTCTTTATTAAGTAATTTACAAATGTCTTGGTTTTACTTTAGCATTTAATCGTCTTGGAAAATTATTTTTGTATGTTGTAAAATTGCCTTTTCCACACAAGAATGCCGATAAGAATACATGTAAAACCAAATGTATAAAAGAAGACATTTGCACACCACTGTAAGTGATTGGCCTTTCAGGGTTCATCAGTGCCTTAGCCTCAATTGCCTGCTTCCCTAACCTGTTGCTAAACTTCTAACAGAGTATATACTGATGCAATGTGCTACTTTTGCAGGACTCTTTTTTTTATACATTTCATTTTGGTTTGTTGTGAACCTTGTCATCTCACTACAGTAAAAGAGCACATATACTGATTGCATTGCATATTTGAAAAAAGCCTTGTGCACAATGGTATTAGATATTATTTTTAGGACATACAGGATAGATTTTTCACAGCTGCAGTTAATGCAGTGGCATTATTATTTGTTAATTGTGGTGTTTATACAACTTACTCAAGACATATTATAAAATTCTATACCGTATAAATGCATAAGAAGACATTATGTTTAGTTATTTGTGTTAACTGTTAATGCTTACTGTGAATCCCAAAATAGACAGTGTGTGGAGAGGCGCATCATTTCCCACTTAGAGATTAAAACAGGTTAAACATAGAGAAGACATAGCAGAGGATGGAATTCAATGCATCTATTTTTGCTGTGTTTACAGCAACACAAACACAATACAAACATGAAATTGACCCACCCACTTTTCTTATAACACGAGCCAACAATTACAGTCACATACTTGCTATAATGATACACACCATCACAACAGATGATCCATACTTCTATTTCCAACACTTAAAATGCATATGAATCATACTTATAAAGTAAAGTGTATAGTATATATGAAATATATAATTTAAGCCAAGCATGCATATGCACATTTTTATTTTTGCAGATGATAACTGCAGAATTATTCTTTTATTACTGGTAGACCTTTGCTCAATCATATTATTGTGATGTAAGTGCAACAATTAATTTCCTGTTACACTGCTTACAACAACTGCCACAACTAAAAAACACTAAAATACTCCTGTAGCGTTTCTCCACAAAGCAAATATTTCCACTTTCCAATAGGAAAAATATGTCTCTCTCTCTCTCTCTCTCTCTCTCTCTCTCTCTCTGCTCTTTTTCTCTACTTTTTCCCTCAAGCCCTGATTCCTGGCAGTACACGGGATTCCACAACAGGTATTCCAGTAAAGGCTGGACGCTATTGTTGAGGGTTATAGTTATAGTAAAGCCCTAGTGTGACAGAAATACAGACTAATGCCTTTAGACCCTGACTATTTATCAGAATTCTCCAGGAACATTACACAAGCAACTCTCACATTTACTGTACAGTACTTTTTTGTTCTTTTATTATTATTATCGCTTCTCCCTTCTCTGTGTGTGTACATGTGGATGTGTGTGGGCTTTCTACCCAACAAACCAGAGGTGGCAGTTTTAAGTAACAACTCCTTCAGATGGCATTAAAAAAACGGCTTCAAAAAATAACCCACTGTCTTGGGGGGTGCGATAATGGAGAGCAGATTATAAATCATTACAATATATAGTTATAGGAGAGGACAGAAAGCTTACAGAAGCAGTTCTTGGGTGCATATCTACAGTATCCACATGAAGTTATCCACTGAAGAAAGAGGTGAGGCTTAAACAAACATTTTTTGGAGAGTGCAATCTTTAGGGCATCTATGTATGTCGTACCATCCACAGCTGCGGGAGGTGCAAAAGCTTCAAGCAACAAGTTGAGATAGAAAATGATGATGTAAGTGAGGAAAGAAACCCTTGGTTACACAGTTTCTTGTCTTTGCATGTGTGTGTGTGTTTGCCCACATGCTTCAGAAATTTGCTGGATCTCACAGCTGAGCCGTTGTTTTTTTTTTTTTTTTGCCTTGACACAAAATTGGATTAACTGTGAACAGAAGAGACAGAGAAATATTGACTCCTTCTCGGAAAGCAGAGAAGGGATGACGCCTTTCCAATAACCATAAACCCTAGGGCTGAAAATAGACCATACAATTGTATATATCACATATGAGCACTTGCAGACGGAGGATGGTGCTGTTCCACTTTCTGCGTCAATCAGGAAGTTTTAAAATCATCACACTTGTAATCATGCCCATGATCAAAAGCAAACATGATAATTAGGTACTACTATCAGACCTCCTTGTATGCGGAACATATTTTCATCATTGATGAATGGTTGTATACATGATGGTAAAACTGCGGGGTTGGCTATTTTTAACTATTTAATGTGCTGCTAGTAAAAGCAATGTTAGGAATTTTCTGTATGCGTAGAACGTGTGTCTGCATAGACACATGACAAAGCAGTGACATGCTGTTCCAGGAAAGGAAGTTTAATAAGTGTTCTGCGTGTGAGACATCTGCTCTCTCACTGTTTATCTCACACTCACATTGTGTCTCACTTCTCAGTCATTCTACAACCATTAACCAGATCAAGGTTTTCCGGTAGAAGCCTGAGGCATCACAGTCACCTGTATAATGAAAACCCTTTTTTTTCCCAGACATACAAGGGCTTGTTGCTACTATTTGATACCTGCTGTTCATCAGTGATGCTGTTATCTTTACTGAGTGTAAACAGGCAAATAGCTTCCTGTAACCATGTGAAAATTAATATTTATGGATTATTCACTTTTTTCCAACAGAATACATTTTAGTATATCGCCATGGCTTTGCTTTTGACTGTATTGCACCGGTCAAACACTTAAACAGGCCTAACAGGGGTGACTTCAAAGAAGTAAGACCTGCCATCTGCCATGACTTGCTGACGCTTTATTGTTTTTTTTTTCCTTCTTTTTCTTTATTGGTTCCGAGCAGGAAGTCAGTCTCCAAGGACAATGGCAGTGCCAAACCCGGCTTTGTTTTGCAAAAGGGTTTACAGTCAGGGTTGTGACTTCTGTTTCACTATGTAAACATTTGTATTTATACCAAATTCTGATATTATTTTTTTACAGCAATGAGTATTTTACTTAAATAAGTAGATGTAGGGTTACTACAGGTCATTTCTCTGGAGTCATTTTTCAGATTTCTTTAGTCAGTTTTAGTTTTTTGCGCTACCTTATAACAGGAAAGTGGCTGTATAGTAGTGATTGCCCTTTGAACAACAGAAACATTTAATGTTTATACAGGTTGACTTTTTCCACTGCAATGTGATGTACATGCAGCAAGCAAAACACTGGACATGGTGAGTTAAGAACACAAATCATAAAAAAAAAGAAATATTTAAAAATTATCACATGCCAAATTACTATTATTATTATCATGCTAAATATTTTTCAAAAACCTAACCCAGCGATAATGCTATAGCATATTTATTCTCCGTGGCCTATATTCACAACAGTTAAAGTAGGGCAAATGTTATGAAAGTTCTTAATGTCATATCGACTTAAACTTCCTCATACATCACTGAATTCCAATATGTATATTTACTGTCATTTCCTCTATAGCCAAACTACACATTAATATGTGATATGAGGTTATCTGTAAAAAGGATTATTGTTTCTTATATTCACTTTCTTTCTGTCCCCAATTTCTGCGTCTATACTTAAGACCTCACTACCCCACACAATAAATAGGTAAAACATCTTTTTATATTACAATATATATTTATATATTATTTAATATTTTTATTTGTATTATTCTGATGCGCACACTGTATCTTTCAAACTATAACGTGATGTAATTAAAGTTGTCTCTCAGCTGTGCAGCTTATGCTCCTTTCCTGTTTACGCTCACCTTTCTCATGGTCTCTTTTGTCTTTGTTCCCTCTCCCTAAATCTCTTAATGCCCTGCATCTCTTTTGTTTCTCTCCCTCTCCTCTCCTCACCCTTTTAATCTGTTTCAATGTTTTTACCGCTCGCTGTAAAAGCTGCCCTTGTACCTCCATTGATCCCCTTCCCCCGTTTCCTCTTCTTCTCCCTCTGTTTTGCTATGTGGGAAAGTCACATGGTTTCCGTGAAGTTGTGCACCATAAAGCATTGAGTATGGGGGGGATCGGTGGGGGTCTCACTGGCAGCTTTGCTTTCAATCTCAACACTAGCTGCCTTCCAACTTGTTCCCAGTGCTGCAATGCCTAAAACAAGGCCGCCTGCTGTATCTGTGCAGAAAAATCTCATATTTAATAAAGTGCAGCAAAAATGGGCTTGTAAACCCTATAGCCTGTACAGGCTATAATAACTCTAGCAGTGCAAAGTACAAAAGGATTGATGATTGAAATGATGACTGAGACAAAATCAATAGGAACACAGTTTACCCTCTAATTCATGCTGCTGTTTTTAAATATAACTATCTGATGTGGGACACATTCAAATCGTGCACATAGTGGTTAACATAGGCATTGTGTGTTGGACCATACACATCACTATCTGTATTTGTCATACCCATGTTAGTGTATAGGATGTTTATATCCAGGAGAGCAAATAGCAAGACATTTTTCTGTTCATAAATACTGTAAGAGATATGCACATTTATGTTATGCATATCTTTATTATGTTAAAAAATTGAAATAAATTATACCGGACCATAGCTGTAATATTTTTACATACTTCATACGTCAACAGATACTTTGCATATTTAATTTACCTTTACATCATTTGGATGAAACTTTTATCCAAAGTAACATAATAAAGTGCATTGTAGTCCTCACTGTTAACACATCTCTCTCTTACCAAGCAGAAATCCTGTTAAAGAGTATTATGTCTCAGTTAGTATATCAACTAAAACAGCACAATTTGAGTTTTTTATTAGTTTTATTACAGTTTATTTAGATATTAGCTGTGACTAAGTTTACTGTAATATATGTTGCAGGAATTTATTAAAATATTCAAAGAAATGTTTAAAACAAGGATTCGTGCACAGTGCAATCAACAGAGGTTGGGTTAAATGTGTTCATCTTGCTCATTTAAACTGAGTCTCTGGCTTTGGTTTAATTCTGACTGTTTTGCGTTGAACAGTATGAGTCCCATGACGGCATAGCTACAGTCAGTCTGGCAGATGCTGTATGAAAGAATGTGGCTGAAAGTACTTCTGGTTCCTGGAATTCCTCTGGCTTTATCTGCCATGGCTTTAATGCAATTACTTCAGCTAAAGCCCACAAAGAGGGTTTCCTGGAACTCCAGAGGGGCCTTTGTTATGACAGGTTTACTGAGTTAACCTAAGTACACTTGACTGCAGTATTTGGTTTTATGGAAGTTACTCATTCATACACATGGAGAAGTGGCACACACACTCCCTTTGATAAAGCCAGGGATATGATTCATTTAGGAACTTTGATTGATTTAAAACTTAAACTTACATAGTTTAAATGTAAAAGTAGAGTAAGCTTCCAAAGAATAAGAGGGCAAAATAAATTCTTTGGAAACTATATGTGTTACTATTACTTATGCTGAAGTTACATAATAGAAAGGTGCAGGTTTTTTTGTGGGTGCAAAAAAAGTGCCACATCCAAACCAAATACAGAAAAGGATCCATTCAGGTTTCCTAAGGACTTACCAGAGAGTCATACTAACAACTCTTTTCCATAACTGAAGCCTTTGCCTAAGGGAGGAATTCGCCATAGTTTTGCACTGCAGGGAAGCCATGAGTCATGCTTATTTGGCTTGAACTGGACGGGTGGCTTTTCCTCTCAACATTTCTCATTCTCAGCAGATCTCTCATTACTTCAGTCAGAGCAGGAAAAATAATGTTGCTATGGGGACAAATTTTATTTGTATTTCTCGCCTCTAATTCAAATCCAAAACCTCATCGTACAGACCATAGAACTATTTAGCCTGTACATAAACAGCAAGTAGAGAATGAACCACAATGAACATGTCTGGTGGTGACCAGTGATTAACGAGAACTAGAAACTACATTCCAGAAATTTTAATCAAACCACTACACAGTACATCTTACACATAATGGTTTTTCCTGTAAGAAATATTGTGTTTTGGGATATATTATTGTTTTGTGCCAAAATGGCATGAAATAAAACATGGATCACTAAAGGTTAACTTGTGCAGGTAATTATAACAAGAATATTTATCATACACATACAAAATAGGTCTTCTTCCAGAGGATGAATGAGTAAAATGCCACATTCTAATATGACTCAAAAGTTGATGTGATTCAGCTATCCTCTTCCTTTAATTTATATCCGCTTTAATCTGGCCATGCTGCTTTATAAAAAGGAAACTGTGACTTACAGTATGTCAGATTTACATTTTTTTAAAATATAAATTAGACCAAAGACTAAGCCAATGACTGGTCTAGCAGATGCTTTTTTAACCCTTTCCTATATACCTGCCATGCCTTTATTATTGTAATAATAGATATCAGCACATAAAGAGTGGAGGAAATATTATCAGCATATTCATAAAAAGAGCTATGCATTATGCCATGTATAGTTTCATTGACATCATCCTAATGAGAAGAGCTAAGGGAGGAATGTGGTCAACCACAAGGTGAGGTGTAAGGTGACCCAGTGCTAGTCACATAGCCTAGGCTGAAGTTGGTAATCAAGCCATACAGGACATGTCTTGCTCAAGGCACTTTGTGGTAAAAAGGAAAAGGGCTTCCTGACAGTGAGTATGAGTCATCTTTCTCAGTGTCTGCATGCAATTCCTTGAATGGCTGAATTGGGCAATGACTAGTTAGAACATCTCCTTACCCACATGTGATAATTGCACCCCTTCTTCTCAACCCTCCTCTCCTCTCAACAACAAACACGCACACAGCATTTACAAGGAAACTGCTTATAAACATGGACAATACTTTCCATATTTAGTTTCATTCAAATGTCCACCATGTTGCAGTGTGAACTGAACACCCCACAAGCTTATTAAGTAATTAAATTTTTTCGTGTGTGTGTGTTTTTAACACCACACATGATTATCACTGGTAAATTAAATTATTCCTTTAGAAATAGTTTAGTCCAACACTAAGTGTACACAATGTTTGAGCATTTTATTTTGTTTATCAAGCACAAAATGGAAATAAATCAAGTCTAAATATTCTTGAAATTATTCAGTTTGAATCATGAATACTATACTTCCATCTCTCTATTATAAGCCAGTTTCTCCATAAAACTTGATTCTCACACACTGTAGACTCCTGGCTTACTTTTCTTGACACTTAATAGTGGTGTGTAAGGCTATAACAACACTGGTCTGTTCTTTTCTTTTCTTTGTAGGAGTCTATAATCAGTTCATCAGATTCTAGTTTGGATTAAAATTAAATGCACCATATGGACATACACTACAAATTATATCTAACAACAATAATGTTGAACTTGTTACTAAAGCTAGATTTGTTCAGCCAAGACCAGTTTTATTTTCAATCCGCTTTCCCAGCTCTTTGACCTTAGAGTAAACATGTACCATGCTTTCCGAAAACAGTGTCTCAATCCACTAATGATCTATGACCCCTCACTCAATTTCAACAACAGGACACAGCATTTATGCAAAGCTGTATCTCTAAGATGAAGCAACCCATAATACAATAACAAAGAATACAGAGTGCTTACTGAAACTGGGACCACAATCATGTGCAACTTTCAGCCACAAGGGTGAGAGACAAAAGCACGAGTTGAATCATGATATTTTTTTCGCAGAACATGACACAGCATACATAATATACATACGTTTATGAAATAAAGTACAGTTAAAGTATACTTAGTTTTGGTAAGACAATTAGTCATTTTCTAGATATTTCTATTTAAATATTTAAATAACTAATAAAATATACAATTTCCTAAGTCTTTTCATTAAGTCTTTTTTTTATATTAGTGTATTTTGATCTAATATGCATACGCCAAAAGAAACATGTATCAAAACTGGACAGTAGAAAAATATGTAATGTAGTGCAATCTTCAGCTGTCCAGTTTTACTGAGCTCCGGCCTATTGTAGTCTCAAATATTTGTTTTTGCCTGACAGGAGTGGGATCCTGCATTCTGAGATGTTCTTTTGCGCAGCAAAGTTGTAAAGGGTGACTGAACTATCACAGCCTTGTTACAGCTCAAAAGTCTGACTCTGACCTCTCTCATCATTAATTTCCTACCTACAGAAGATGTACCCCTAGATGTACCATCCTGCAAGGTCTATTAACTCATGCCATGCTGTTTAAACTCTGCAGACTGTCGTGTGTGAAAATCCCAGCAGTTCCTAAAACATTCTAAGTGTAGATTATTTTATGTATATAGTATATAGTGTATATTCGCTAACCCACTGCACATGTTTCTAGTCAAGTTGCCTTATACACACAAACACACTTTTCCATGATTATTAACTAGGACTGGTCTGAAATTCCACAGTGATGTTGATGTTGTGAAAGGGTTTTAGTAATGACGCATAGCGTGCGCACATGGAGACTGAGTGTAGCGTGTGAGGACACATCTGCTCCTGAAGGTGACTCAGACCATTTTTGTTCTCTCCCATTTAAAGTCTGCTAAAATTTCACACAGTCTTGTGCTCATCTTCAAATTCAAAGCACTTTAAATTCCTTAGAGAAAAGTTGCGAGAAAGAAATCTTTCCTTTTTTTTAAACTCTACTTTAAGCCTTCCTGTCTTTAGTCCTTGAGCTCCCGTTTCAGTAACATAAACGGCTGATGGAAAAATTTCCATACTGCGTCAGCCTGTGTATCTAAATGTAGGCGTTTATTTTATATGAATTAATAGATCTAATGTTCATTAAGCAAGAAGTTTTCCATACTTCTTAGAGTTGTAATGACTGTCTTCTTGTTTTTCCCAACTGTACTGGTTATTCCGTAGTTGCGCTGTGGGTGTAGATATAATCTGCACTCTACTATGATACTATGCTTAGCTACAAACGGACTCTGAATCTGCAGTTTATAGAGAGGTGCAACTGCTGGATCACACGTGTGAGAGTGAGTCAGAGGGAGCCTGTGAGTCTGCCCCATGGCCCCCACACAGCCTTGGCCACGACCTTATTTCAACTTTGAATTAAAGCCACAATGTAAACTGGAGCCTGGTCACCAGCATGGTGACAGACAGCCCAGTGTACCCCATTTACTGTCGCAGCATTGTAGCTTGTCAGTCTGGGAGGTGCTATAGACTGGAGCTAAAATAAACTGAGCTGAAATATTTACATCAATTCACAGTTTTGTATTTATTTTTTTGCCACAAGACCCTGTAAATAATGCAATAAACTAGTTCTACAGTTTACATTATGAAATAGTATTTATTTTAAAGTAAGATTTATAATGTTGACTGAAAGAGTGCAATACCTAGGTAAGACCATGTTAAATAATTTAATAATTATAATATTTTAATACGCGTGAAAATAAAATAATTATATATATATATATATATAGCAAAATGAGAGTCAGTTAGCTTGAGCTAGTTAAGTTACAGGTGCAGCAGCAACTAATCAACTTGCTAACAGCTAAGCTCACTCCAAATAAGTTAATGAGAATACAATGCAGGAAAAGGAAGGACATTTTCAGTTCCTAAGGAACCAGAACAAATTTAAGTCACATTTGCTTCAGTCGACAACTAACTTACTGACTAAACCCATGACAGGTGTGAAAAAAGTTCCTGCTCAACTGCTTCTGACAGTAGTAAAGTAGACTGAAGTAAAATGTTAGATGTGGTTGCTGTCTTTGTAGCTCCACATCCCAGAATTCATTGCTTCTATTGTTTACTGCCAAACATGGAGTGCAGTGTGACATCCCAGAATGCAAGCTTTTTCTTTTTAACTCATCCAACCTTCCAGTGCGGTAAATCATGCATCATCCTGGGGCTCATTTGTGTTTCCGCTAACCCTGCTGTTGCCATAGAAATTAGTGTTGTTTTTGAAGGCTTCTATACATTTCCAGACAGATGGATTCACAGCTTATTTTTGGCTGCCCTGCTGCTACACCGGCACTGAGAATATGGTAGTTTTGGCACTGCAGCAGCCCTCCAAAACCAAATGAGTCATCAGGGCTGTGTCCTCTGGACTGTGGTTTGCAGCTAAAGATGTGCGCCTTGCTTACCACCAACCTTCACAGCATCTATTAAAATGTGATCAGCTTAAAAGTCTTTTCATTAGACAAGAAATCAATAGTGTTACTGATAAACCAGTCTAGTGGCACAGCTGCATGGGTACGGTAGCTAGTAGCATGAATGTCCTGTTGGTCCTAACATGACTCATCACCTCCGTGGCCATTTAGCACAGCCAGGAAAATATGCTCTGTTCCCTCAAGTCATTTCCAGTGTGCTTTGTCCTATTTTCCCAACAATGAGCCACTCACATCTACATAGCTAACACCCCTCACTCCACAGGGAAGAATCACTGACCTCTTGTCATTTTGTCACATAACAGCTATAGCGTCTAGGAACATGCCATTTGGATGAATGCTGGGTAAACTCATTGTTTCCAGGAAAACTGGCAGAGTAACAAGTACATACAATAAATACACCTAAATAAATTTTATGTAAGATTATGTTTGTAAAACATGTGGCTGTACATTGACTTTAGCATTAACTTATTTAAGTATTTATTATTGCGTTAATTGTTATGATAAATCTTGTTCTTGGCCCTCTGATTTAGATCCATGAGGAAGAATACTGTGAAAGGAACCTGGGTGCCAACAGATAGTGGAATTATAACACATTATACTTCTACAGTTATGTACTACACAGGTTGACAGTACTGAGTTTATTGAAATCCTATTCGGTTTACGTGATATCTATGTGAGTACAGGAGAAGTTTTTATGTACAAGTCTTTGTAATTGGTAACTTGAGGCAATTCACCCAGGAGGTGATTCACATCAGCAATGCTGCCTGCCAAGTGCCTATACTAGTAACATAAAGGACAAAATTCTCAAAGCCCTCTTAACTATTCCACACCTCTTCAGATCAGCTTCTAAGATTTGACGAAAATTGTAAAAATTTGATGATGATGATGATGATGATGATGATGATCCCACTGTATCCTGTATACTGGGGCCTGGAATCTATCGCAGGGGACTTAGGGTATGAGGTGGGGTACACCCTGGATGGGGTGCCAATCCATCGTATACTCACACACACACTTATGCTCATTCACCCACTACGAGCAATTTAGGAACTTAGCATAGTCTGCATGTCTATGAACGTTTGCAGGAAACCGGAGCACCCGGAGGAAACCCACCAACCACCGGGAGAACATGCAAATCCGAGGCAGGAATCGAACCTGTGACCAGTGATGATGATGATTATTACTACTATTATTCACATTCCAGTTTGGAAACTGATAATCTCCTTTGGCAATATTAAACTCAAATGATTTCTTCAGATCTGATCACTCTCGATCACTCTCACTTACTCATTCTCAACGTCTATACTGCTTTATCTTGTATTCAGGGTCATGGGGGGCCTGGAGCCTATCCATCGCAGGGCACACACACACTAACTCATTCACACACTATGGGCAATTTGGGACAGCCAATTAGCCTTATCTGCAGGTCTTTGAACTGTGGGAGGAAACCGCAGTACCCGGAGGAAACCCACCAAACACAGGGAGAACATGCAAACACCATGCACACAGAGGCGGGACTCAAACCTGGACCCTGGAGGTGCAAGTCGACAGTGCTAACCACTACGCCACCTTGCCAACCCTAGATCTGATCAGACATTGATGATCAGTAATTCATAAAAAATGCCATTCCAAAGAGTTAACAAACTTTTTGTTGCAACTGAATAAAAATATTATTCTTATACACCACACAATTTTACACTGCAACATGCAGTTATTATCCATCACTTTTTGAGAGCCAAGTGTTATCCACAACAGTCTGAGTGCCATTCTATTTTTACTGCAGGTTTTAGGGTGTGTTTAGGAAGGAAGACGCATTGTCCTACAGTTGGTCCGTTTGTATCAGTTGTTGCCTTCATCCACACCAACATTCATCAGCACTATTTGTATTACTGAAAAAAAGGAGAAGAACAATATAAATTGTGAAACCTTTTAGAGGAAACACGTCTTTTTTGTGCAATTGGAAATGGTTATTACACAGAAAGCAGTAAGAGATAAAAATACTGTGATTTCAACATTTACTTTTTTTCTGAATTTATGTTTGACTTATGATATTAATTCAGTGAGCAAGCTGTCCCAGATTTGCTCCTGAGAGTTGGACAATGAAATGCTGTCAAATCCCAACCTAGTTTTAAGGCAATTACACCTATTTTTTTTATTATTTTGCTTAGATGATAAGACCTCTAAATAAATATATCAGAGTTGGTGTGTCTATGTGTCTGAAATATAAACATAATTACTGTGCTTTGTGTAACCCTAAATGATGTCTAATGCTGAGACCCAGGTGGGTGAGACTGCCTGCCAGAAATACACCACAAATATTCATCCCTTATATGCTATTCAGAAATAAAAAGTATCAAATTATAAAGCTTATTCAAATATGAAAGACTGGCCAACCTAGTAAATGTTATTACAATACAATGATGCTAGTGTTCTAATCCATAGAAACATTGCTGTGGCTTATATTTTTACCTTGTTAGATATACAAAGTCAACGACTTAAATTAATAATAGAGACCAGAATGTTATTTATGTTCAGAATGGTATTTTTTTCCACTGCGCATCATGGTGGTGTTTCACAGCACACTCTGCAGAGAATATAACACATTACATCATGCAGAATGATTTAGTACCTAATCACAAGGTGAAAATACACTTCACTGGAAGACAAACAATGCTCCCTGAGCTGCCTAACTTTAAACAGCCTTGGTGTAATCAAATACTGGAAATTAGCTTCATTAGCATCAAGCTGACACCAATTTTTTTTGCTTTGCTCAAGTGTAAATTACCTAAATATTAGACCTTTTTTGGTTGTTTTGAAGTTACACCAGTGCTGTGAACTTTGATACATTGTACTTTTGAATAACACAGGAATACACAAAGCTTTAAAGACATTTCCACAAGACTCAAACTTTACTGATATGCACTGATCAGTCTTACTTCATTTTCTAAGGGGAAGGATCGCCATGCAGAGAATACACCTTCACGGGATACACATAATGTTTTTTTTTTCAAGGCATTAAGCTGTTTAAACGTATCCTATTCCAGCAAACTATTGAGTATTCCTGTATGAGATCAAGCTCTAGCTACCCATCACATATATATAGGAAGCAGCACAGTGTTGCGGCTTCTCCATTTTTAGGAAATCCAGGGGTTCAGATGTGGTCTAAACCAAGTTTTTCTTTAAAGCTGTAAATGGGGGTTGTGGTTACTGTTATATGAATATCTTTGGGAATGGGAGAGGAGAAAAACCGTGTGACATATCAGCTTGAATAGAAAAGCTGTGCACTACTTACTGAGGTAAGTTCTTCATGTTCCAGTAAGCTGAATCACCCACACCACAGGAATAAAGGTAAAGCAGATGTCAAACAAAAGTAACAGCTTGAGTACATACCACTTAATCAAGAGCTATTTTTTTCACCTTTTTCTCCTATTGACCTTCTGCTTGTAGCTCTAAAATGATCATTTCTGTCTATGCATGTTACTGTGCAAAAATATTTCGAGGCTTATTTCACACATAAACACATGCATATGTATCTTTTGCAGAACAATGCACAAAGGTGCGCATGTGTGTTCAATGTATGTGGCTTTGTGCTTGTGTACACATTCACACTTGTTTTCTTGGTACAGCCTGTGAATGTTGTTTTGATGGTGCTGTAGGTGTATGTGGTGAGTGGTTTTATGTTTATGTGTGAAGAACGTTACTCAAGCCTTCAGGTGTTACCTGTATTCTTTTCAACTGTGGAGACAGGAAGCCCCTCTCATCTGTCTGGTTTCCTGTCCGCTCAAGTCTAGAGTGCAAAGTGTTTGCAGTATCTTTCTTTTTGTCTCTGACAATTTACGTAGTAACGCAGCTTTTCCTGAATCTTTTGCTTTGATATTTTGTTTGCAACCTATATCTCTGACTCAGGCCTTGTCTTGTTTTTATACTGTAATGTCTTTGTTAAGTTGTTGGATAGCACATCATGGCTTAATGTAATGACCATAGAGTGAACAAAACAAAAACCAGGTTTGTGTTCAAATGACATGTGCATGAACCGTAGTCTGTGTGCAAGTTAACAAAATGTATTCTGCACAATTCCAATGGTGCATAAGCATGCATCATTGGAATATGTGACAATAGTTTGTCACTGTAAGACACTTGATTTGTTTTCATTAGTTTTTTATCATACGGAATTCATGTGCTGAAATGCATTTATGACGTGGAGAGTCGGTGCTGTTCGAATTTGTTTTCTTCTTCTTTTTAATCTACAAACACCCAAGACAGTAATGTGCATGTCAGCCTTTACACTTCAATTGATGATCATATCGTTGATCTAGGTTGTCACACTTGATTACATTAATGGATATAGCAGAGTTTCTCATTTGACAAATAGGAATAATTTTCAAGTAGTGATACACACTCTAAAGTGAAAACATATCCGTTGTCAGGACATTGTTCAAAACAAAGAGAAAAGAAAGCAGGGAGTAAGTAAGGGGGAAAAAAAGTGAGCGGTAAGGAGGGGGAAATGAGTTCTTACAGTAAAGGAACGTGAGTTAGTGCATGAGCTCCCGCTCTGTACCTCCCCTTCCTGCCTGTGTTCTCTCTCTCTCCCTCGCTCTATCTATCTCACACAAACACGCACACATTTAAGCTCTTTCAAACACATACACTACTTTTGTTCTCCCTATCCTTTTCCTTGCTCGCTTGCACAAATACAAATTATATATACTTTAATCAACCTCTTTTACTCACAGGCACACAAACACAATATGCAAGCAGTAAAGAGTCAACTCAATTAAAAAGCCCCTTTCCTGGAAACCAGGCTCTGATGGCACAGGAGGTATGTAGGGAATGGGAACCATGTGTTAGGAAGGGTTTGTGTGTGTGTATGTGTGTGTACTGGGGGTTGGGTATAGTTGAGAGACAGGTTACCATTAAGGAACAGTGATAGCCATGTAGATGAAGTAGGCAGGGAGTTTGAATGATGAGAAATAGGGGGAGGTAAATCAGTCTCGCAGTGTGTGAGTAACGTGGATTCGCTGTCTCAGCTCTTTGTTACAGGATTACCTAGAATGATCGTGTTAGAGCTTTATTCTCCATAACCTCTCTTTCCCCCCTTTCTTTCTGACACACTCACATAAGGGCCACAAGCCATTAATTGTTTGGCCACAGAGTTCCTACTGTAAATCTTTCCCATAAACCATCTTTCATCCCAGCCTGCACATGGTGACCTCCCACAGCACCAGATCAATCAACGGTCCTCTCGCACTTGGATATCACAGGCCCCTGGGAATGAAGCCTGTTTTAGGCACATGCGATTTATGCATGTATCGGTTGTGTGTAGGTGTGGGAGCGTCTCTGCATGTTTTGTCTGGATGGTGCCACCGAGTTCAGCGCTGTTTCTGCAGTCTAATTCTGCAGAAATTCTGCTCTGCAGATTTGCATTAGCCACATTTAACAGGGACACAAGAGAGTTCATTAATTTGCAGAACAGTCTTTGTAATATTTGATGAGGTTCTTCTCACCGTAAGTCCACTTCCAATAAATTATCTGCTCAGAGGAGAAACTCCAGTCACTGTGGCACCAATTTATTTTTATGAGAAATAAATCATTTGGACCAAATCTGTCATCCAACCAATCAGGACACAGAGCATCAAACATGTCTTTCAGCTTACAATGCTTTTGGCTTTGAAATGTAGTGAAAGAGTGTAACTAGTGTTATTTTTTTTGTTATATTTATTCATTTATTTATTTATATTGGGGGGGGGCTCTGCACTGAAATTAATAAGGTCAAATGCTAGCAATTCTCTCTCTGGTGACTATAAAACCTTTACTTAGAAGTGTGTTCTTTCAAATTTCTACCAAGACCTCTGACTGTACCTTTAAATCAAACGGCATGCTGTGTATACAGTGGATTTCTTCTTCTTCTTCTCCTCCTTCTTCTTCTTCTTCTTCTTCTTCTTTTTCTTCAGTGTATATAAACATGCAACACAAGTACAGCATTCATTTCCATATATGTTCCACGGTTCGGACATCCTCTCACACTCTCGCTTATGCACACACAAACACAAGCACTCAAAACACAGTCTTCCCTTAGCCTCTGCAGTCATACAGGATGTATAAAAAAACAACCTCACATTCCTTTCCTGTTAGGTCAACCACAATATGGGGCTGACACACGAGAGGACTGGACTGCTTCCCAGCACACACCAGCCCTCTGGAGTCCTGTTACTCCCAGTCACTCAGTGAGGCTTCTACACGCACACACTTCTACACGCACACACTAGTATACACACAGCAAAAGTGAAAACACTGCTTCTGCAGACTTGAACCCTATGCAGCCACAAACTGTACCATATTCAACATCTAAATATTCTAAAATGCTGAAAAGCATAACTTATTCAGATGTATAATGGTATATATACAAGTTTTGAGTGATTTTTTTTTGTTAAAGTGTACATTTGGTTAATCTACATACTTATGCATATAATATACAATAAATGTAACATATTAGACCAGTTTTTTTTATTTCAAATACAATTTAGAACATTTTCATGCCATGTCTTCAGTGCACAAAGTATGTGCACAGTATAAGTCAGCAGAAGTTAACAGGCAAGGAAAATGTGCTTATCTTGCATATTTATTAATATTGTACTACATTAGTAGTAAAACTTACCATGTTTGGCTATGTAAATGTGATTACACCATAGAATCTATAACTATATATCTGGACGAATTCTACGCTGCTTCAAGTCTTCTGACTTCATGAAATTTGCACTGATTGCAGAAATCTTCATAATGCAAACTAACGAGAGCATAGTGCACAGCAGTAGTGAGCATCTCCCGTCAAGAGGTTTAAGGTGGGCCCCTCAGAAAAGTAGAGAGCAAAAAGAGGTCAGTGATCTGATTTACAGGAAAGTCCTGATTACACCTTGTGTTGATAGCTAAGAAATGTAAACTTCCTGGATTACAGTTCTGCTATTTTCTTTTTTCTTTTTCTTTTGGGAATTTGATTTCGGTCTCATATGTGGGACAGAGCTGGCTTCTACTCTTTAGTGTGTGTGTGTGTGTGTAGTATTTTATGTACACAAAAACAATGCTGTATTTGTGAAGTAGGGGGCTGTCGGGAACTCGAAGGCCCTGGGGCTTTGTGTTTGGCGGGCGTTGGCTCTGACTACTTCAGCTGTGGACCTGGTGACTGCAGCTTTTGTTTCTGGACCGTGGAGGAGACAGATAGAGGGAAGGAGGAGCTTAAGCATGTGTGTGGAAAAAAAGTGATTTCCCAAAGGACATGAAAGGGATACACCAAATGACAGTGTTTTGTGATTCTGCCATTGTGTGTGTCTTCTGGGCGGCATGTGCGTGCCTCACTGCCCAACCATTTCCCATAATATAAACCAGCTACTGAATCTACCTCTCTTGCCTCTGTAACACCCCCGGCACCCCTCATACACTCGAACATAAAAACACACCATGGCTTCTGTTTGGGTGTCTGGTTCTAATGAGCATGGAATTTACCCCTAATTCTCTGGCATTAACAAAAGTGAACAAGAAGATGAACACTTTAACTGTACATTGTGCAAATGAATATGCGATGGCTCCAGATCTGATTGTAGAACCACAAAGTGAAAAAGCAGTCTCTGATTTTTACCTTAAAGCATGCATCCGAAAAGCTGCAGTCCCCCCGCTTTTAGAAAACAGCTTGAAACCTTGGCCAACACTACCATAAAAATTCAGGGGTGAATATAAGAAAGAGGTCACTGAGCTGATTTACAGGAAAATCCTGATTACACCTTGCGTTGATAGCTGAGAAATATATGTGTGTGTGTGTGTGTGTATGGGGGATGTCGCAATAACTTCTAACTGAGTTCCAGTAAAGTGGTGTTTGTGAATGATTTTGTACAGTGTTCAGTTCCTACATACACGCTTCTCCGCACATTACCTGTCGAATTTCAAGATTTCAGGATCCAAGGCTCCACTCGCTGACTGTTCTCTGGAAGAAAGGCCTGGCCTGGCTGAGATTGTCATTCATGGACATTCTTTAATATGTTCACACCATTTAAATGCTTTATCTGCAGCTAAAAGTCTCAGCACCGTACTGTGCCTGGAGTCTTCTGTAAATCTCAATGTTTTATGCCTTCATTCACAAAAAAATTGTGATTCACTATTTTCTACAAATAGATATTCTCTCTCTCTCTCTCACACACACACACACACACACACATATAATTCTCAAGAGATCTATTCACTGTATTTCTTTTTCTGTATCACAGAGAATAAAGGCTAAGACGACTGAGTAAGCTGAGACTATGTGCGCACACACACACACACACGTACATTACAATTAATTACTCTATTGATTTAATTCTTCAAAAGCCCTCTTCTATGATGACTCTGTAATAATAGCAATTGCTATGTGCTTTTCACTTCTAGGGACTGAATTCATTTTTTTCTGTACCAAAAGGATTGGTTTTTGCTTAAAAGCTAACATTTATAATGACCAAAATCTTACCATTTGAAATACCTAGCTTGATTTAATAATGGATCATTTATTTTAGTTTCATTTTCACATTAAGTGTTTTTATTTTAAAATTCTACTTTATTTATAATATGTCAGTTACAATAAGAAGAGAACGATGTTTAATAAAAGCTTTTACTTACAATGCAAAATACTCAATCAACGAGTTAGTAATCAATGGAACATCATGAGCTCAGTATTGGTGTCTCATTCTTAGAGTTAATGCTATGCAGAACCTCTATGGCGTGTAAACACAACAGTATATTAAGGACATGTTATACCCACATTTCATAACCACAATAAAAATAGTTAAATATATATTTATATGTTTTCACATTACATTGTGGCATTATGGCATGAGTTTTGCTATGATTAAGCTAAAAAATAAATCGGCAGCATGAAAAGCTGTAAACATGATGTACAAGATGGCGTCCTGAGAGAACAGACATGAAACGTGAAGGAAATAAGAGAGCCTCAGGCCTTAGTATATGACAGAGAGAGGAGATGTGGTATAGTTAACACTGTATGTGCCTGTTGTGTCATGAGTAGTAAATGAGTAGTATGAGAAGTACTTTAGTAAGATGTGCATGTAAAAAGGTAGTTACTAAGGTAGAACAAAGTTAAGGCACGCAAGATCCATTTTGTAAAAATAGTCCTCTTTAATATAAATTATCGAAATATTTTATAAATATAAATATGTGCAAAGTTCCTTGCTGCATTTTCTGTTGTAATGCCATTGTTTTTCAGGTTTTCTGATTTTCAAGCTTGCACTGTGGGTCATGAGACTAGACCTTAAGATGCCAAATCTTTATAAAAGACAGAGTACAAAAACATGTTGTCCTCTTGTGGTGACACATGTAAACATCGTCTCTATTTGACAAAATACAAAAAAAGAAGCGAGAAAGCAATAACAAGTTGAAACATAAGCCCTTCCACTGACTTACAATACATTCATTTAATTGTAGACAGCATGTGCTGTTGAAGAAACACTATGTCACTGTTACTCAATGAGGGATATGAGGCATGACTGATTACTTCTTAGCGCATACAGAAGGATCACCTCTGGATTGAGAGGAAGACATCCTCCATGTCAAACTTCAGGATTGGTAAATAAGGGTTTTGCATACTGTGCTTGGCTTTGTTTCACAGTACATAATCTGTCAACTCATGGAAGTTTGTGTTGTTGCATTCTCATATAATCATCAGCATGTTCAATGTTCTATAACTATCTGGCATTTCCCAGCAAAACTGAGACACACTGCCTGTCAAAAATAAAGCAACAACAGTCCACTAAGCTTTCCATCTTAGACTGCTGTTATATCAGAGGCCTCTCTTGTCTACTTTGAACCTTTGTATTGATACATTTTTAAACATCAGTCTTGCTTTGTGACCCCCGCATAGTTGCCAGTGTTGACACTGCGGTGCCAGTAGTGAGTAGCCATCCCGTTTAGTTCCTCACATCAACCTATGAGGCAATTATGCTTGGCAGCCTGCTGTGGAAATGTATATGTCATTTTAAACAGCCGACGCTAGGCACTCCCTCCAACACAGGCGCCCAAAAATCTTCTTTCAACAGTCAGTGTGTTAACTGGGTATGAAACTGTGGGAGAGAGCTGTTTATTCATATAGCAAAGGCTGCAGCTCAGCCATAGCAGCACGTTCAACCCTTGTACTGATAATCTTTCATTTGTGTTAATATTCAACAGAGTTTTGAGTTTTTTTTATTCAAACAGACCCAAGAACAGACTCCAAAAGTAGGAGGCTAAAATGCCATGCCTCTGAACATCTGCTTTCCGTCCTGGCTGCTCTGCTGTTCATCCCACTGCACACAAGTCCATTCTTTGTGCTGTTCATCAAACAGCAACCCCCTGCCAAAGGTCTCACGATTGAGGGCAAAGGCACAGAAGGCCATAGCAGGCCTGCAGTACTGATAGATGCTGAGAGCTTCTTAGAGCAGACAACTCATACACTAATTGAACTCCAGAGCTTTGTAACGCTGCACTGCTCTACATCTTCTGTGGGCTTTTGCTGGTCAATTTCGCCATCATACAGTTCAGTATATCTGGTTCAGTCTCTGTGCTCCTGAACCATGCCATGGTTGTTATATTGGTGCATCATACTCCTCAAGGAACTCTTGGAGCGACTGAGGCAGCTGGTCCCGTTTATTAGACACTTCTATATGGCCATTAAGTGTCTTGCGGCAGAGGTGCTGCAGTGTGGACATGCTGGAGGCCAGAGGGCGCAGCAGCTCCAGGGGGATTTTCTCTCCTCCAGAATAAATGAAGTATGTACTTCCATCTGCCCCACTGCTGCCACCTTCACTGTCCACTCCAGATGCGACTACAGACATGCCTCCCCCTTCTCTGGCAGAGGGCATGTAATGATGTATGAGTTTTAGCACACAATCAAAACGTGGCACGGTTTGCAAGCTGCGCGGGTCCGTTTGCAAAAAGAACGAGCAGGCGTCACATTGGATACGCAGGTTCTTGGTGCCTGTGGCTGTCTTCACACTTAACGTGAAAAAGTGACGGTTGTCGGAGCTGTCACGCACCAGGAACGTGCCGGATGGCTCGGTGCTCAGCAGGGCACTGGCCTCCTTCCCACTCACAGCATCCCAGTAGAAGCCACTCTCCTGCAGCTTGCGCACAGCCGCCAGCACCATCTGATACTGCGCTCTGGAGCTGAAGGTCTTGTAGCGGTGGGCAGGCAGGCGTACTCCGCCTTGGAAGGGGCTGCTGCTCATGGCGCCGTCGAGCCTGCTGTGGGTTACCATGGCGCTCTGCCCGTGCCCCGTCCCAGCTTGGGGGTCCAGGGCCGCGGGCTTGTCCCAGCCAGGGTGCACAGGCACCACGCAGCACCAACACAATGCCCACAGCTCCGGCGCCTCCTCAACATCCAGAATCAAGGATGGCTCAACGGGTATGGGATGCAGCTGGGGGGGAAAAAAAGGGCAAAGTGTGAATATTTGCATGACTGCTGGGTGCCAGCACATCCTTCAAGGGTGTCCCTTGCACAGGGTTCAATTTTAGATTTTACGGAGGTGTAAGACATAGGAAATAAGCATGTGAGCTCCAGACATTCGCTCATTAGTCATACAGAGAGAGAGAGAGAGAGAGAGAGAGATAAACCGGCGTACAGTCGACACTTGGAGTTAACTGCTGCGCTACATCTGATACAGGCAACAATTCGATCGCACACAGGCTTTTGGAGCGAGATGTGTGAATGGGGTGCTCCAGTTCATTGTGAATGACCCATTCCGTCATTCGTGCCAAGCGGACTCTTTCTCACGTTGCACTGGAGACACTCAGTGCGCTCGACACAAAAGCGGAGAGGGACAAGCGACCCCCTTTTCATGCAGCAAACACAGAGCAGCCCCGGTGCTGTAGTCTTCCTCAGCAGTGCTGCTGGGATTTATCGCAGACTCGTTCAGCAAACCGCGCTCTCTGATACAAACAGCAAACAGCACACTGCCGCTGCGCAAACACACACTCTGACCTATGGCTATTTATTTATTTAAACATACTATTTATTTTTCCGACTCTTCCCGAAACCTAGCAGTCTAAACATAGAGAGCATTAAAAAGCCACAAATATACACCCCACCTGTAAGATCTGCATTATATATATATATATATATATATATATATATATATATCTACAATAGGGCACAAAAAGACCAGCTTTATAGTTTACCTTGAAAGTCTTATCCGAGCCGGTCTTGCGGTGTTTAAACGGACGTCTTTTTGTTTCTCTCTGTCTCTCCCTCTTTCTTTTTTTTTCTCTTTCTCTCTCTCTCTACCTTTCTCTCTCTTCTGGATGACTCCTTGCTCAAACCCTGGAAATGCGCTGTTAAAAGTGGTGCTGACGGGAAACGGTGGTTTTATGGCAGGCGAGTTTGTGTATAGTGTGATAAGGTTCTCACCTCTCCCCTGATGAGGGGCAGTGCAAGTCTCGCTCTCCCTCCGAGTGGGAGCCCGCTGATATTTCTGAACGGCTCCACCCCTTCTCTATTCCAGTAAGCAGCCGCGCGCGCGCACGCACACACACACACACACACACACATACACGCTTTCTCTCACTCTCTTGGCGGATTGCCATAAATAATCAGCGTGACCTTTTTCTACGAGACGATTCCTGGTATTTACACTCCCCCTTCCCCCTCTGCTCTTCCCCTTCAGGCTACAAGGTGAAAAAAGTTGAAGTGCCCTTGCAGAATGAAGCTTCACACGACCGCACTGATGTAACACACCTCTTCCTTTCGCTCTTATTATTTTTTTTTTTCCGATTTCTTGCAATTTCCTTTTATTAATCAGTCGCTGCGATGTTTTATCGCTTGGATTACTGAAACGCTATCCGTTTCCAGGAAAGCAAGTGTGTATGCGATGTACAAATAATACAACCGTGTGTGTGTGTGTGTGTGTGTGTGTGTGATAGAGAGATAGGGGGGAGTAAGAGAGTTTTAAAGATGTCTTACGATAAACTTGTCTAAACACATACGGCTCCCATACCTATAGACATATGTAACATGGCAGCTAAAGCTGTTCTGTACGCCATCTATAGGATGAAGAGTGCAAGATCCTAAACCACACACTACCGTGCTGTGTAGAATGATGTGTCTAAGTATGTTGCAGGATTCTGTTTCAAACGCAGCCATGGATACATAGTCCATTGATCTTTTTTTGTATAGGCAGACAGTAAAATATGTTTTTTTTTTTTTTTCATAAACCATTGTCAAATTTCCATTATTGGGGCAGTGGTAGCCAGTGATGAACGTGTTGGACTGCTGATTGGAAGAAGGGTTTGAGCCCCAGTGTCATTAAGCTCCTGTTGGATCCTTGAGCAAGGTCTTTTACCCTTAACTGTTCAGATACAATCGGGCATCGAGCTGGCAAACTGACCCTGTAAGAAATTGACACTGAAATAACAGTTAGGAGAGTATTTGTCAAGCAATGTGCCCATGGCACACAGGACAGACACAATACCCTAATTTCAATTATTTCTAGTTATTTGAGCACTCAAAAGAAATTATAAAAAAGAACATTCATCATTCAAATAGAATGAAAAAGCACACTGCAGTACAATGGACGTGGGAGAAGCGGAGAGCTATTTCACAGGCCCTTCTCTGTCGTCGCTGGAATCTTATTGTGTTTTCAGTGAAGAGAAGATAAAATGGGATTAGCATATGTTTTTCTGCTAATACACATCCGGGTAATTCAACGCTGTTCAAGCCATCACTATTGAAAAAAACACACAGGAACTCATTCACTTATTCATTCATTCATCTTCTATACTGCTTATCCTGGAGCCTATCCCAGGAAAATTCAGGCACAATACACAGTGGACAGGGTGCCAATCCATTGCCACACAAACATACACACACACACATACAAAAACGCATGCGCGCGCGCACACACACACACACACACACACAATGGGCAATTTGGGAACACCAGTTGTCTGCATGTTTGTGGAAAGACTGTGGAAAGAAACCAGAGTACCCCAAGGAAACCACCATGCACAGGAAGAACATGCAAACTCCAAACACACAGACCCTTGACACTGGAGGTGCAAGGCCACAGTGTTAACCACTACGCCCCTGCCCCAAAGTGACAGATTGTGCTTGTATTTTATTGAAATACATTTATTTAAATGAAGGGAATGGGTATATTTTAGACCATCATAATAAAGTATTAATTATGGATATTAAATCATGTCTAACATAATTCCTTCATGGTGAAATGCACTGTATTCGCCTTTCAGTGATTAGTTATTTTTTTTGACCAGCACATTGAACAAGGACATATGGGAGTTTGTTGTACCAAACAGTCGTTCACATAAAGTTTCGATTTTCAAACAGCGTTAGAAAAATGGCGGCCCCCATGACTTGGAGGAGACTAGTGTACTCTGTTTACACCCCGGCTCTCTTTGGAATTTTCTCTAAAATTTCAGACAGATTCTTTAGGACTCGTGACAGAAGAAGAGGGTGAGTTACTGTTTCCCAGATCGAAAGTTAATTTGGATTAAATGTCAGTTTCGCCGCGAAGGGTGTTATTGTTTCGTTGCTTGTGTGTCAGTGTTCCTCGCAGTCAGACGTCACGCGCTGCTTTAGCCACTACACCAAAGATATAATCATGATTTACAGCTAAATTAGGGTAATTATGTAAATTACAAACTAAACGCCATGAATATTTCTAGTTTTAACGGTTTTGTTTATATAATTTTTTATGTTATTTGGATGTGTAATTGTTTATTGGCGTTTGTATTAAATGTCAACAATTTATGACGACTGTTTATTTACATTAGCTTAGTTTGAATGTCCATGTCTGTTATTTATAATAAATTATTTTCACGTCTAGACTCTAAAGGTCTAACCTGCTGCTGATAAGGTCCATCTATCTCTTCTGTAATGTCTTGTATAGTCTCTTTTGACTAAAACGTGACACACAACCTTTATTGCGATTTATTAAAAGTAATAAGCAACTTTTATTGTCTAACATTTACCCTACTGTGTTTAAAACAACTTAAAATGGACACTATATTGTTTATATTAATTCTCTCTGGGTCAGAGTCTTGCATAAAAAACTGACTAAGAGTTCACTTGTATGTTTTAGATACAAAGGCAGTGGTTTACTGAATTCCTGTAAATTTCAATAAATAATTTATTTTTTTATAATTTAAAAAAGGTATGGTTAATAAATAGTGCATGTGATTTTCACAGTCTGTGTGGGTTAAAAATTAATTATTGAAAGTTAAATAATTTAATTAGTTGTGACAGCAATTAGTTTTAAATGTATTAAACATGGGACAATTTTGACTTAGTCATATTTAGTGTGAATAAACTACAAGCTAAAGCAAGGACGTTTGAGGCTCTACTCTCTTCTAAAGCAAGTGGATAGTGGCAATGATGCGATAAGCTAACCTACCTGTGTGTACCAAATTGTGCCTAGGTGGGGGAATAATGAAAAAAAGTAATAATAAAAAATATTGTCTGATGGAATGGACAAGATTAGGAATGAGTATGTTAGAGGGACAGTGCAGGTAGTGCGATTTGGGGACGAAGTTTGAGAGGCCACATCTAGATGGTTTGGACATGTACAGAGGAGGGATGAGGGGTATATCAGGAGGAGAATATTAGAGATGGAGGAAAAGAGAAAGGCCCAAGAGAGGAGGTATATTGGTGTGGTGTGGAAGGACATTCAGGAGGTTGGAGTGACAAAGGAAGACGTGGTAGACAGTGTTAGATGCAGACAAATAGTCCACTGTGTTGACCCTAACAGGAGCAGCCGAAAGAAGAAGAAGAAGATTTAATGTGCTGTCACTGAGCAAATAATTTTTTTTTTTTTGGTACACTAATATAACTATGCTCAATGCTGCAGTTTTGAGGTGCTTCTCCTTCTAGATTTAGCAACACAACAGCTGCAAAAAGATCTGTGAACAGTCACACAAGTCTGTGATGGAGCAGAATGTAGCCGTAATGACCATATTGCCCTACAACGAATAAGAGGATTTTTATAAAACGTATTTGCAGGACATTCTAGGTAGGGAGCATTTTGGTAAGATTTCAGAATGGGATCCTGCTGGAGCCACACAGTAAAATTGAGTGAGTCACAATTGTAGTGCACAAAAACATGCAGAGTAGGCTAATTGGTGTTTTCAAACTGCCCGGAGTGAGTGAGTGAGTAAGTGTGAGTGTGGTTGTGTACTGGTGATACAGGGTGTTTTCTTAGAGCTCCAAATCCCCTGGTATAGACCTCCTCCAGCCCCTCAGACCCTGTAAATGATAAGCTATGTAGAGAATAAGGGAGGGAGATAGAGTTTATCTAGGATACCTGTTTTACAGTAGTGAAATAGAAAAGGTTTATGTTTGAAATAGTACATGGCTTGGTTAATAATAATCATAATAATTATAATAATTATATAGATTTAAAAGGAACAGACTTATAATCATATCGTGACTGTTTTCCTCATTATTTAAAAATGTTTAAAGTCCACAGATTTTGATCTATTGTCTGATTTTGTGTGTTTTATGACTTTGGTCCATCTTTAATCTGGATCTATCTGGATTTATATTTGGTCAGGTAAGGTTAGTGGAACTCAAGCCATTGTAATAAGAATTTGAATAGTGTTATTCAGTTTTTTATTAATGGTTCGTTATATATAGGCATGCACTTACACTAGATCTGAATGCTGTAATAAATAAAAACAGGTGTGAACATTGTCTGCATGAAAAGGACAAGTGTGTGCATGAGTGACAGTTATCAGATAATAGAAGGCAGGAGTTAATAGGCTTAGGCTGAACCAGTGACTCATGTGTGTCTTTTGTTTTCTTTGATTTCTTCTGTGGTGTTTATGTACACCGGCATCCTTTTGTTTTGAGAAAAATTATTTGAATTCATGTGGTCAGAGTGGGTTCTGCTAAGAAAAAAAACATGTCTGGGGTTGGTTTGTGTGAACTCCAGATGACCTTGGTATTTGGCAGAAGATCTGAGTACGACTGTAGAATTAGACTTCATGCTGTCTATCCCAGCACATATTATTGCCTTCCCGTTATTTGAGCACTGTAGTTTTTGGCACTAGTACTAGTACTGTATTTAGGTAGCTGTGCTGTGCTGCTCCAGATTGATTTGAAAGTACAGAAAGCATCTTGTTAAAGTGGAGAAAAATAGCTTGTTTATTATTCTTCTGAAGTGATGCACAGAAGTGAATGTTATTACCTAATTTTTTAAATCTGGTTTTAAGATAAGGGGGGAAATTTAGCAGGGGTAATTCTAATTTAGGAGGCAATTACTTTTTCACACAGGGCCAGGTAGGTTTGAACAACTTTTTCTCTTAATAAATGAAATCATTTTGTACCTGCATTTTGTATTTATGC
>JAOVVB010000052.1:12467040-12479444 GCA_028570985.1 Heterobranchus longifilis
AAATAAATTTTTAAAGATTTCAAACAAACTTCTTTCACATTATCATTATGGGGAATTGTTTGTAGAATTTAGAAAAAGAATGAGTTTAATACATTTTGGAATAAGGCTGTAACATAAAATGTGGAAAAAGTGAAGCACTGTGAATACTTTCCGGATGCACTGTAAAACAAGTTAAATGTATACGGGTTGACCTTTAACATGGGTTTATCAGAATGTTTTAATATGTTATAAAGATAAGGAAGATCACAATCACAGTTTGTGTCAAAACACGGGTCCAGGTTTTATTTTATATGTAATAAATGATGGAGCTTTCAGTAAAGGCTTATCATTTGAATGATCTTGTCATCAGACTATCTTGTAACCATAACACCTCAAAGTTTTTTGATCATTCCTGTAATCTTCTTTCGCAGAGCTAATTTGAGTGACTCGTACTTCACTAATCGTCAGGATCGTTACGTGCTTTTAGAGGACTGCCAGGAGGTGGCTGATTTCTTTTCAGAGTTAGTGGGAGCGGTGGCTGACGTGTCGCTGCAGCTTGCATCTGATGACAGCGTTCACATGATGGAGGGAATGGTACACCCTTACAAAGGCAAGTGGTGCTGTCCTCTAAACTGGATATGATTGAAATATGTTGGCAAAAAGCTACACAAGTTGCTATGAATTAAGAAGTTTCATGATGTGCTTAAAGAAAGGCAAGAGCAACGGATTGTTTTTTCTAACGAGAAATGCTTTATGACTCACCCACTAACATAGTTGACAAAGAAACTCGGTGAGACAGAAGTTTTCGTGTAGTCTTCATACTTTCCATATCACTGGCTTTTTCTATCGGTTATGTGCCTTGCATTCCCAAGCTCCCCAAGCCCACAGACAAGTGAATGAGTGATTACACTGACTATAAGCTCCATTCTGTAACCTAAGCACCGTCACGTAGAAGCCAGCGCCGGACCATGACATAACCACTCCAGAACGAGACTACAGTTCATCACACATCCCAGAAATAGAGTGGTGATGTCATCTTGCTGGTGGTAAACGATCTGCAAATGGAGGGCGGTACGGAGGGTGGAATGGCTAGATGAACGGGAAGGTGAGATCTTGGCCTTGCCGGAGTCTGCCGGGATGAAAATAATAATATAAAACAAATGAGTTGATAGGCTGAGAGGTGAAGGAAGAGAGTGAGAAAACAATAACTGGCATGTCATTAAAAATAATAAAGAAAGATGACCAGTACCTGCATTTGTAATTGCATTTTTTTTCCTCACACATTCCTAATAAATTAAACGGAGAAGCGAGAAAGCCTCAGCATACACCCTCCTTCCAGTGAACGGGAGGAATAGCTCACTGAGAAGCCCATCTGCTGACGATGCACTTCATTGCCTGTGTAGCTCCAGTAATCGGATCCTCCTGCCTGTCGGTAAAAGCAGCTGAACTCCACAGCCCTCTTAACTGGATGTGTTTGGTCCTTCGAGGCTTTAGAGGCTTGGGGTTTCTGGTGCACTGCCTGCGGGGAAAGCCCCTGTGTTCACCATTAAAGCACAGCTTGGTTTCTCCACTCATTTGTGGTTTTATTTCCTTATTGCATTTATCAAAACAGTCTTATAGTGAGCCTCCCCAAAATCCATTCCTAGCATATCATCACTGTGAAGAGCATCACCAATCTGGCCCCAGATCAGTTGGATTTGGATGTACGTTGAACTTATTCATTATTTACAGATTGCATCTTTTTCTCTGACTCACTATGCCACATTATGTCTAGCAGAGGCGCCAGGCTTTGACAGAGCGCCTTTCCAGATGGTCAGCAGTTATTGACCTGTGTCTCTGAGGTTTGGATCATGCATTTGCAAGATCTGTATACAAGCAACAGCCTTTCATGGAAGGCCTATCAGATGAAAAAGTCATTTTGGCAGTAGTGTTTAATAAATACATGCAACAGAACTGGACTGCTGAATTTTATCAACACAAGAAAGAGATGTATGTGCATCCTCATCTAGCTGCATCTCTGAGATTATTTGCACTTTTCTCTGATATTTATCTTCAGGTAATCGAGTAGAATTTTCAACTTCAGCACAGCGGCGAATTATGGGAGTAATGAATTCAGCCAGGACACGAGAACACATGCTGGAGCTCGATTCCAACTCAGACGTGGAATGTGGGGAAGAGCATAGTGACACCTGGGTATTCCCACTTGTGCAGATGAAACCTTTGGGAATTCGTTTGGATGAGCAGGTAACACAGACACTGCTGATGGAGGCAGATGGAGATTCCACAGTCTACCTAACATCGGGCTACTTTAACCTAACACAAACCTACATGAGGCTAGTGCTGGGAGCTGCAGCAGATTACCGGATCCTCATGGCCTCACCAGAGGTCAATGGATTTTTTGGGGCCAAAGGCGTGGCGGGTGCTATTCCTGAAGCTTACGTTCATCTTGCTCATCGGTTCTATAGGAAGGTGAGAAAGTATTCCGTTTAGCATGTCTCATGTTTTTGTTCATGGTACGTGGTGAATACACATTGTCTTTAAAAGTATCAGAAAACCAATGCCAAATCTTCATTTATTTATTTTTTTAAATACAGTGAAGACATTTGGGTCAAAACATGAATATGAGACGATAGTTGGCTTTTGTTATCTGATATTTACATCAGCTGGGTATATTTGTTACCCAGCACCCCATACTTTAAGTGGACAAAAGGAACACACAGTTTTAAAGTAAATGACACATAATATTTGGCTGCACATCATCTAAACTGTTGGATTCTTTGTGATGCTTTTATTTTGGGAACGTCTTCCTTCAGTTTTTGCTTCAGGAGGTGAAATGAATGAAGACTTTTATCTGCTACCATCATGAGTTCTGTCATCAATAAAGATTAGTTAGTCTGTCCCACAAGCAGGAATGCAAGGTCATGTCATGACTCTACTTCGACCATGCTTGACCAATAAGCTCATTGTTGTAGTTCATGAGCTGATACTTTCCTTCTCCATGCTTTTTTCATTACTATGTGACTTATCTTGTGCCATGGTCTCTGTACTTCTTCATCAGACAGTGGAGCATCCCTGCCCTGTAGAGGTGGTTGGTCACGTCACTAACCGTGTTGTTTTTGGGTCCTGCTGCATACAGCTCATAATTTTGTCATTAACTCCTGTTGTTTTTCTTGGCTGACCTGTTTAAATGTCTGGTTGCTAGTACAACAGCAGTTTCTTTATTTTGCAGCCTACTTTAGATTGTTGTAGGGTATATTTTCAATTGCTGTGCAGTGGCTCAAACTTTTTATGTTTTGCTTTTCTCTGATAGACAGATATCTAGTTGTTGCTTTATTCTTTTTAATAGAACTGTACGATTTGATAAAAAAAAGTAAATTTTTTTATTTACCTGTACCATTTTGTATTCAAACATATTTGACAAATAAGCTTTACATGCACTCTCAGACTCTGTGTATATTAATTAGTGTAATACATTTAGCGATTAAATAGTTGCACAGGCCCATATTTCGATTTCTCTCTTTTTTTTGTGATTAATATGGCATGACTGCAACCAGTGCAGTCTTTACATGTGAAACACGGGGTTTAACCAAGAGTAAACATTCAGCTCTATTAACTGTTTCACTCAAAGTAATCACTCCAACAGGGCACACCTACACAACAGGAAACACCAGTCAGTCCCATGTTCCAGTATTTTTGATCACGTGAAAAATGGGTGTGTTCTAACGAAAGCCTCCAGTTTGTATAACACATCTTCATGTAAATATCAGGAAATTAATGCTGAAATTCTGCATTAATCTCGTATTCTTCTTTTAACCTCAAACCCAAATTTCTTCAGTGTATTGAGACATGAATATTTCATACTGTATTAAAGTTTATATCAATTACCATGAAACAAACAAACACATTCAATATTTGGCAGAAAATGTGAAAAATGCATCAAGTGAAAGGTTTTCCCCAGCTGCAACACACACACACATTTGCCTAGAGACGTTGTAATGAACCATCCACCCGAATCGATGTACCTCAGTTGTGATGATCGCAGGGATGCTGTTAAACAGTGGTGCTTTTCTATCACACTACAATGTTTATGAACTAATGCTGTGTTTATTATATATATAGGTGTGTGAGATGGATCAACAGGATCGGGTCCACCTACACGAGTACCATCGGCCTGACTGGACTTTCCACGCCAAGGGTGAATAGTATAGGATGGCATGACCTATGACGTATCCATTCAGAATCAGGAATCCATACTCAGTAAACCAGAAATCAAATTTTAACTTTTGCTGAATCTTCAAGCATTTCAACCCTATTGTTTTATCATTTCCAAAGCAATTCAATAACTGAGAGAAAAAAATACAATTTAACCATCCCTCCTGCTACAGATTTTGTATTGTTACATGTTTCAATGCATATATTCACATATATTTGTTAAAAGTGCACAAAACTGCATCACTCACTCATGTGATAATTGAGTTCCTAGACTTGGCAAGATGGGGAGGGGAGCAACGAGAAAAGAGTGAGAGACTCCGAGTTCAGTAAATATGGGCAGCATCACTGCAATTCGATTTCATGCTCCCGTTGAGAAGTTCCACTTATTAGATAAAGCCTTGTCAATGCCGTCATTTCTAGTAAACACAGGGGCAGAAGTGGGAATAGACAGGGTGCAGAGGTCCTCTTGGTCAAGCAGGAAAAGAATCAATGACCATTAACTGGCATTCTGGCCCTCTGCCTACGATAGACCTATTCACCCCAGGCAGGGGCCAATGAGCTGGAATAAGTGATTAAATGAGAGATACACAAAGGCAGGCAGATTGAGGAGAGAGAGGTTATGCGTATGAGGTAGTAACTCCCTTAACCAGACTGTGTTTTTTTTTTTTATTGAGTAAAGGCACAGTGCAGGATCGAATTACCTTGAAGCCTTTTGGGATGCATAATTAATAGTTTGTACATACAAGGAAATCCTGAGTAATAAGTTTTGAGTAGCTTCCCGTCAGTTGTGTTACCTGATATTCTACCTTAGAATAAAATGCTTCTCTGATGTATTTTGTGTGGAATTGTGTGGAGATTTTTGTGTGTTTTTTTTCTTTTTTTTTTTTTCTTTTTTTCTTGTGTTTTTGTTTTTTGTTGTAATGTTAAAAGTTACATATTTTGGATTGTCTGTATGTATTTGCACTGAAGAGATGGAAGGATCTATTTGTTCAGAAATACCAATGTATCATATTTCATGTTTAGCCTTTCCTGTAAGGGATGAATAGAGGCCATGTTTGTTGTTGAACCCTTAAATCCAGTGCCAGCAGTGAAACATTGCCAAATTGAAATAGGGAGGTTTAATCTAAGTAATGTTCACACATCCTGGTACCTTGTGAGTTCTTAGGGGAAAAAACATGGCTTGAGTGAACACAGGATATGGATAAGTATTTTCTGTTCGTTTAGTTTTTTTGGCTTCCTATTTATTTGGCAAATGATCTGTGGCTAAAGAATGGTCTGTGTAATTCAGCCTCAGGTTAACTTTTCTTTCGTTACAGGACTGTGGTACTACCTGGAAGGAAACGATCGTCCATGTCTGACTCTTATAGGCTCCCCCAATTTTGGTTATCGTTCTGTGCACAGAGACATAGAGGCTCAGATAGCCATAGTAACAGAAAATGATGAACTCCAGACTCAGCTCCAACAGGTCAGTCACTCATACACAAAGATATTTTATATCCACTATATAATGGATCACAACTATTTACAGGCATCTTTATGCGTGTCTTATACAATCATACAACTAATAAGATCATATTACAGTATATCAGAAAAGCCCTTGCATCTACTGCAGTTTACTCCATAATATACGGTTAGACCATGTGAGCCATGTGATCCTTCTGGGAAACCTGTATGTGAGTGGTAATAAAGCTTGAGTAACCATAAATGGGGTCAGATGCTCTTTAACTCTTTGGACAAGCTGAGGTTCCTGTCAGTCCTTATCAGATGGAAGTTATATAAGCTCATAGCTACAGCATCCTCTGCACTCCCCACACAAACTCAGTCACTAGCTAACAACTGTGATGATTTCAGTCAGCGTAGACTAAAGTCCACTACAACCTCTCAGAATTTTATACCAGTAATTATGCCTGCATTAGCAAAGCCACAACAACCACACAACATTATCCAGCTGCGAACAAATCACAGCCATGCTAAACTTAATTATAATAACAGTTTTGGTTGTGTAATAATGCAATAATTATTTATTCAATGCAAGCATTTTATTTAAGATTGGTTCAGTGTTTAATATGAATAGAGAACTGTTGTATTAAAAACACTGACTGTGTCATTTGTTATTCAGGAGCAAGACATGTTGTACCAGAGGTCCACAGAGGTGTCGGGTTCCACTTTTAAGCAACCTAACCGCTATGTGAAGTTATGGGTGAAGTTGGTCACTCCTCTAATTAAGAACTTCTTCTGAGGTACTGCATCCCTGATGTATAGACTGATGATGTATGGACGTATCGTCCTTAGAAGGTTGGTTGATTTCAGACAGGGTGTTCATTACACTACTGGGGAGTCTACGCTCTTTACATAAAAAAAACAACAACATTGATTCATTCATGATGTGATTAGCTAATGAAGTGAATCTGATGGAAAACAGGAATATACTCCTGTTACCATCAATACCTCAATTACTTGGACTTTGAAAGAGACCATGAATTGCATTTTTGTATGAGAAGACACAAAAAAGCAATCAGCATTTCTGTTGTGATTTTGCATTGTCTGAAATTGTTCCATTTTACTCTCAAAGTTTTCCCGTAAATATAAATGCACACAAGCTGGCAGACAGTGGGTTTTTAAGAATCCGCAATGTCACTGCAGTGGTTCCCCAAGCCCAAATCCCGTCACATGGCTGAGTGTAGAGTAGTGTGTCCAGACCGCAGCACAAACTTGGCCATACGCTATTCCAGTGCTGTCAGTCTTTAGATGCTACGTTGTACTGCCAGTGACCTCTTTTAGCCCTCTGCCGATAACATCTGAAGCTGTTTTTTTGCGTGATGTATGATTTTGATCCAACATGGCCCACAAATAAACTGCAGATACTGAAGAATATCCAGAGACAAAAATCTCTCTATGAAGGAAGGGATATATCACATAAGCACATAAACCCATAACAACCTAAACAGGAAACTACTGATGAAATGCATGCATTTTATATTCAATGCTGTTTGACTGCCCCCTGCTGATTGGAAATGGGAATACTGTATGTTGGTAAGATTTTAACCGTTAGGGCAAAAAAAAAAATCAAGAAGCAAATTAATTTTGCTGGAATGAGCACAAAGAAGTAAACAACTAAATAACAGAATTATCAAGTTAACATCACATCATGAAAACAAGCACTTAAGAAGCAGGCATACAAAAGCAAAGCACTTAGCTGGTTTCTCTGTAGCTTTTAGATTAAACATGGGTCGGCCCATACATATCTGCATGTACACAGGGCAATTGGGATACATTCTTTTTTTTTGTCTCCTGGGGGCAACAGAAATGGCATTAAAGGACGTTACTGGCATAGTTGGTGTCAACTCCTTTAAAAGGGCATCAGCAACTGCACCAGACTGGGTGTCCCAGTGAGCTCCTGTGAAAATGTTTCAAACCAAATTAATGCTCATATTGTTTTATCAAATTAACATTGATGCAATTCTTCCCAGGGTACTCTAGCCCCAAATTTACAGTGGTGCAGGGAAACAGTACAGTCGTGAGTCAAAGGTTTTGAGAATACCACAAATATTCATTTTCACAAAGTCTGCTGTTTCAGTGTTCGTAGATCTTTTTGTCAGATGTTATTATGATATCATGAAGTATAATCACAAGCATTTCATAAGTGTCAAAGGATTTTACACTGACAATTACATTAAGTTTATGCAAAGAGTCTACCATCAGTCCTGTGTCATGTCAACAGTAAAGAATCCTGAGACCACTCGTGTGTGGGCTTGCTTCTCAGCAAAGGGAGTCGGCTCGCTCACGATTTTTCCTAACAACACAGCCATGAATAAAGAATAGTACAAAAACACCTTCCCAGAGCAACCTCTCCCAACCATGATGGAGCACCTTGCCATAAGGCAAAAAGTGATAACTAAGTGGCTCGGAAAACAAAACATAGAAATTTTGGGTCCATGGCCAGGAAACTCCACAGACCTTAATCCCGTTCAGAACTCGTGGTCAGTTCTCAAGAGGCGGGAGACCACCAAAAGCACACAAATTCTTACAAAGGGCAAACTGTTATTATGCAAGGATGTGGTCCAGAAGGTGATTGACGGCATACCAAAGCCTTTGACACTTATGAGACACTTGTAACTACTGTATACTTCTTCAGTATACCATAGTAACATCTAACAATAATATTTAAATTAATATTTGTCATTCTCAAAACTTTTGTTTACGGGACCCAGGAAAATGGATGCGCTAAACACTGAAGGTATTCTTACAAGCCAATGAAAAGATATTACTAAGGTCTTGTGAATAATAAAGAACTGATATAACCATAACCTTGCTGTGCAGTTGGTATGGATAATTTAAATAATGCACATATTTATTATTAGCAGTTCATTCCTGCTGGAGAATTTACTTTACCTCAGCTAAAATATCTGAAATTTCATGTGTAATTTAAAAGAAAAAACACATTGAACAAAATAAAAAACTCTATAGCATGTTTGGAAGCAATTTCACCTTTACCAAAGCCTGTAAGTTGTCATCTCAATACCAGTTTATTAATGTTTTACCTTGTTTTTAAGCTTGTGTATATTAATATTTGCCTGTTAATCATTAAAATATTAAAACTAATCATCAATCAATTTTCAAGTCACACTGGTAAGTTTTAGCCTGTTTGAAGGAGACCAATCTGCAAGCTATGGAAGTGTCTGAAAGTCATATTTTGCCATTGTTTTGTGTTAAGCTTGCAGTATTACATGTTCTGTTTCATTGTGAGATTTCTTGATGTTTTTCCCCAGCTGGCTTATAAACAAGCTTGGATTTCAGTTTTTTATTTATTTCCCATGCATTCTAGTCTCATTATTATTGTTAAAATAAAAGCTTGAACATGTTTTAATCCACATTCCATCATTGTCCTAAAACTGATAAATTCAAAGACTCTTATATTTCATGAAAAGACCATAAATAAAAGGCATCGTCTATGGGTGCACTGGTCATGTTATCCCTATTCTTTTTAGTCACCTCCGCAGCCAGACACACCTTGTCTAAACGACAGCCAAACTGCAACAGGTACAACAAAGTCAGACATACATGTCTTCACTTCCTATAAATACAAAACGTTACGCAGAATAACTAGGATATAAATACAAATGCTCAGTCCAGTATTATACACACACACACACACACACACAAACAAAAATAATAATTTCTTGGCTTCAGACCTGCATTTTTTCAAAGACGTTATTTCCTTGGTGAGTGTGTTCATCCTTATTTGACAACAACAATGATAAAAGGGTTTATGATCTCTCTCATATTAAATCTTGCTGCCAGCTTTTCCAAAATCCAAAAAAGATGTTCCTCAACTGAAATAGCAAAGTCTCAGTAATTGCCAGTCCTCCATAGGATGTCAACTGAAAATTTGTAAAAGTAAATTTTGGTAAAATTAAATATTAACAAGTACCTTGTCCTCTCAAGAGCCATCACCACCTCTATCAGAGACCGATTCTTTGGGCTGAAAATCCAGCACAGTATGGAAGAGCTTCTCGGAGGTGACGGTCAGGAAGTCAGTCTCAGCATTAGGATAGAAGCTACATAAATGTGGGCTCTCGGGTGGTAACATCTCATCAGTGTACACATGATAACCCTAAATACAGGTGAATATACAATCACTGAAGCAAAAGAAGGCAAAACAATAATCCATAATACATCAAGACATGTCCAACAGTCTTTATGACAAAAAATATATATATTTTTTTTCCAGCAAGCATGTTGTTTCATTTTACAATTATATGGACACATTAGAAGTAGATAATGATTTGTCTTCTCTATAAAAAGGGTAAACATTTAGTAGTAGAGTTCATTAGCAGCACACAAACTTGACCTTGTAGTCCAAATTACTTGCTACAGGAAGTTTCAGCAAAAGATACAGTTCTTTATCTAACATTTCTAGCTGCATATATTTTTGAAAAGATTAACGCGGCCTCAGCCAACACCTCCTGACCCAGAGACACGTTATGAAATTTGCCGTTATCAGGGGTAAATCCCATCTTCCTTCTTGTATAAAAAAAAGGCCTTTTTTGTGGATGAGCTGCTTTCTTCAAAGAACACAGCAAATTCCACACTGTGGTCATCCACATATTTGGTCAGTAGCTTTGAGACTAAATATGAGACTAAATTTTCTGAAGTCAGGGGTTAGTGGAAATACGTTGAGCCAAAAAAAGTAAATAAATTAATAAATAGAATTACAAAATTAAGCATACTGTGTAAATCTATAGCGACTGACAGACAGACCTGATAGCATAACACATATTCAGGTGTCGTGCATCTCATCAAACGCAGCTTTTGTATGGTGCTCTTTTTCTTCCATTCTTGGGGAAAGAATCTTCTCTGGAGCCTCAGACTCTACCAATTTCTTCCAGCATAAGGTTTCTATATCAGATTTTAAAACTCATCTATTTTAGTCAAAGTCTAACCATACACAAGCAATTAATGTAAGAACAATTAAAATTGAAAACAGTTCATTTGAAAATATTTGTATTATCTCTGGTTAGTAAGGGCATACAGGTAATACCAGGCCTGCATTGAAACAGAATCTTAGTAGGACATCTAGTTCTGAATAATTGGTCTCTTTTTATTTTTTAATAAAGATATTTCAAATGATTAATGTTTATAGGTTAAAAATACTATGTCATGATAAAAGCAATTTTGAGCTTATTCCCTGCTCTTAAAGAGGATTTTTTTATTTCACTGCATAGAATAGTGAGTTGAATTATCTTCATACTTGGAAAGCAATCAGAGCAATGAATGCAAGTTTTTCCCTTTCAAACAAGAAGTGGTCTGGTACACATTCAAAACAGAGTAGGTGATTTAACTGACAAGGTTGTCCACTCGCTATTTCACATCATCTCCACATTCACATTTTGGCTGCATCAAATACTTTAGTAAATGCTTGAAATATCGGCATTGAGAGAGTAAACTTTACCATCAGAGAAAACTAATAGAGTTACTGAGAATAAAGAACATTAGAACTGCATGAATAGATGCAGGTCTACAATTCTCTTACCTCATTGCTTCTGTTGTTTTTGCTTCAACCACCTATCGACATAATGCTGAAAACATAATTTATGAGATTTTTTATATGGCATTTTGAAATTCCTTTACTCAATCTCACTTGCCTCATGCTTTATTTTCTTGAGATTTTGCCTGCTGTCACCGAGGACGTTTCCTGAGGCAGCTGAGATACTGGCAAACAAAATGTCTTGTAGCTGCTTCAAATCAATCTTAAATTAAGTTTGCTGTTTGGTCAGTTCTGCCTGGAAATTGGTAGATTGCAAGCCAATTTTAAAATGTCACCTTCTTCCATTTTTAAAATTGACCATGAGATCACCAGGTTTTTAGTAACATTACTTACTTTCCCTTCTTAATTGTATTCCTTACAAGAAGGGGTCTAGCACAGGCTTTACAGTCTCATCGATATTTTCAATCAATCAATTTGATACTGCTTTCTCTATACTGTCAAGGTATTTGGGAAGAAAAAAAAGGTTGTGCTTAGTGCTACGGAGGATGGTGGCAATCTCAAAAGAGACACAGTTAGTGGGCAAACCCTGCAGACCCTGGCTGCTCCAAGTCGCTTTGTCTCCATCATCAGTAAAGGGTGTTTATTGAACGAGAGCAACTAAGTGTAGGAATAAGTAAATAATCAATATATAAATAAATGCACAAACTGTATGACAGCATGCAATTACAGATTATAAAGTTATCATTATTTACCAAAAGAATACTTTAATTGTTTAATTTAATTTTGCAGGAGCTTGAGGTAAATTATTATATTCTCGTCTTCTTTTAATCCTACCGGGTAAGTTTGCCTACTTTCCTTGACATCTTTGTAGATATTTGCCAATGTTGGCATGTAACTGCTTCCTGGTGCTACTCTGCATGTGGGTTACGTTTATCTAGTGTTGGTTGAGCTAAACTTTAAAAGCAATCATCTTTTCTGGCAAAAAGTCCCAGATGATGCTACGATTCTGCTCCACCATGATAAACTTCTGCCATTTATCTCACTTCTGTCGCAACAGCTTTAAAGTAATATTTTCCAAAAACTCTTTATCCCTATTTCATGCACAGGTTTATCACATGGCGGCACGGTGGTTAGCACTGTCCCCTTGCACCTCCAGGGTCTGGGTTCGATTCCTGGCCAGGCTCGATTCCCATCTCTGTGTGCATGGAGTTTGCATGTTCTCCCC
>JAOVVB010000052.1:12479544-12498340 GCA_028570985.1 Heterobranchus longifilis
ATTGTTGTAGAATGTAGAAAATAAATCACTAAACAAAAACAAAGAAATTTGCAAGTGACCCCAAACTTTTGAACGGTGGTGTATATTTCAATCATCTTTAATCATCACTATTTTCCATCTACATTTAATTAAAGGATTTTTATCTGCTGAATGTAATGGAGGCAATACCAATGCTTCAGAATTGATACTACGGCTGATTAGAAATTTAGTCGGGAGGCACTAGCTGAAATTTTGGAACATGCTGTTGTGAATTTTGTTTTCCTACCAACAAAATTCACAAAGAGGCCAAAAGAGGCTGTAAGGAGCCGTTATCAACCTCTCTTGAGATCTCCAGTTGGACGTACGAATTTGTATAGATTTAGTGTAGATTTGGTAACAAATTCAGATGAGTGGAATGGGGGTATTAATTTTGTGTTGTAGTATAATTCTACAATGATACGCTTGTGCTAAGACAAGACAGCTTATCACCTTACCCACAGTGAGACATGGTGATGGCAGCATCATTCTCCTGTAGCTGAGACTGCACCTCTAGTAAAGATGGGCGGAATCATGAATAGATCCATAACTTCACAGCTCCAGGGTCCTGGGTTCGATCCTCAGCTCACTGTACTGTCTTTGCAAAGTTTCTCAGTATTCATTTTACAAGCTTTTATAAAGCCAAGTACTAATAAATAATAATAAAAAAAACACTGTTCTGTTCAGAACTTAGGTGGTTTCCTCTAGCAACAATCTTCGTTTTTGTAGCAGTTTTACCAATTAAAGCGACAGACTTAAAAAAAAAAATGTTATACATGTTTCTGCTCTGCACGCTGATCTTGAACTTTTGTTACCTGCAACACGAGTACAATGTAAGTAATTGGGGCCAAATTTGACATCCTTCGTTTTGTGCAAAAATTTATTCCAAATTTCAGCTGAGGCTCAAATAAAGATTCTGCATACCCAAAACTACCTTTCAAAGTTTCAGTGTATTCAGTACTAATGTAGCTCTTTTCCGTCCCCTGAACTAGCCTTATGAATAACTAGAACTAGACTTAAATTTGAAATATACTGTACTATTTCGATGTGGCTCAGTGGGACTACTGAAGTTTCATAGGAGCCTCAGCTAAACTTTTGAATGCATTTTTTTGAACGAAATGACGTTTGTTGAATTTGGTCTTGATTACTTGCATTGTACTCGTGTTCCGTGTGACAAACCTTACAGTCTGTGTGCAGAGCAGGAACATTTATAACAGCCAAGACCTATTGTAATGTACCTGTATGCACCTCAATTTTGATTTAAGATTAACTTAAAAAACTAGCCCTTTAATATCGTCACGTTTAACATTTACAAGCACTTCTATTCCAGATTCCTAAAGAGTAGGAATAAGTGCGATGATGATGTGCCATGATGGCACAAATAAAAGCTATAATTAGGTAGTCATTTTAAGGGGAACCCAGATTTCAAAGAGCAACCAAAATCACTGCACCAGTCCGAGTTTGAGCGTGAATAAGATACCCACAAAAACGTTATCTTTTTAGAGCAGGAAAAAAAGGAAGTGCAGGTTTCCATGGTGACCAGGTAAGATTATCCAGTGCAGCAACAAAGGTGAAGCATGAGCTCGGGTGCTAACTTTAAGATCTAGGAGATGAAATGTAGCTTTGATGTTGACTGCAAGATTGAGTCAAGATTTGTTCATCAGCGGTTTAATAACTGCTAGTTTTAAAGATGAAGGAGGTCACGTTTAAATTATTCGTGGGTAAAAACGTGGCAGGAACATTCCTAGAACTTTTCCCAAACAATTCTGTCAATTCACTGAGCTGTGATTAAATGTTATTTACGCTGAACCAGATTTTTCTTAACTGTTTCATTTCGTTCGTTATTCAGAAAAAGCCATTAAGCAATAGACAGAGGCCTCTGCTTTATTCCAACTCAGAATAAAAGTCACGTTCTTCTCTTTCTTCTTAACGTTTTCTTTCATCTTTTCTCGGCTGATGTGTGAAACATCACCTCAGGGTTTATTTCACCTTCTCTAATGACCCCTGGACCATTGAACTCACCGACTGTTTGATCTTACTTGACAGGACGGACCATTTCTGACATGCAGTAACACCTGCTCCTGCGCTGACAACTGAGGATAAAGGGTGTGTGTGTGTGTGTGTGAGAGAGAGAGAGAAATAGTTGGATCAGTACTAGTAGATTTTAGTGCAGTGGACCATTAATAACAATAAAAATAATGTCTATTAAAGGTCTTTCCAAGGATTGAAAAACTACAGTGTCTGTCTGTCTGCACTCTGTAGACCAAAACTATTCCTTGATTGTGCTATGATGAAATACATGGTAAGAGGATTCCAATGTCTTCAGCACTAGTCCCCTATAAAAGTCATACTCATTTTAATTAGATCGGTGCTTGCACTTTATTTATATTACGCATTTTTTTTCTTTCCTTGTTTCCTTGTCGTTGTTTTAAAGTCCTCACATAACATCATATTTGCTCCCAGGAAGGATATGATCACTACTCGAGTCCTGGAATATGGCCTTGCCATCATAACGCAAACAAAACCCGATAGATGTGATAACTTGGTCATTTAGTACATTCAGGTCGTCAGCTGACTTCATTTTATTGCCACATAACATTGCTGAGTCTAGACCTGCAACACCAGATCATAACACTGCCTCCAGACGCTTGTAAAGTGGCCACTATGCATGACGGGTGCTTCACTTCATGCGCTTCCCTTCTTATCCTGACACACACATCACTTTAGGGTCCAGTCATTATGCTTCTTAGCAGCCTGAAGCCTTTTTTCTGATTAGTCTCACTTACAAGTGGTATTCTTATGGACACAGCTGTTTTTTATTACTATTATTATTATTATTATTATTATTATTATTATTATTATTTATTCATTTAATGAAGTGTTTAGGTGATCCCTGACCATGGCCATTTATGTTGGATACAATAATCCAACATTGTACAGATTGTAATAGAAATAAGAAGCTACACATTGCATCAGTTGGCATTAAATAACGTTAAAATTGTTGGCAGTTGAAACCTACAGTATTAATGAATGCATGCTTTGGGGTTTTTGCTTATTTAAATCCAAATGGTGATTTTCTAATCATACATTTTTTAAAATGTTACTGGTAATGCCTGATAAGCACAGATGTTCTCCAGTTGTAACTCTGCGACATGAGCTGTGTTGTATTGACCTGAGGCTGTTGAAGACCATCAGTGAGATACAGTACACCCTCTGGGATTATTGCAATGAAGTAGGAAATGCGAACTGCCTCAGGGTGAAAAGATTTCCATTATAATGATCATTGGTAAATGTTAGACAGTGCGCTCTACACAATGTGCGTTTAATGTTATTAGTGCTTTTAGGTAATGAGACCACAAATGGTATTGTTACTTTACTCCAGCAGTTTTCAATGTCTAATGATAATTCTAATGTGTTTGCAATATCTTTGTAATGTTTTATCTGTGCGTTTCAGAATTTATAGCTAGTGAGTAAACCCATGGTTGGGTGTTCTCCAGGGTCCAGGGTTAGGCCCGTCCACAGGAGCAGATGGTGAATGGTAGGGATATGCTTCCAGGTCATATCTGCAGCTCATGTGATGATTTTCAATTTGATGGAGTTCAAGATCTGCATTCAAGTCAAACCAGGAGTTGTGATGAAATTTCTGTTAAATGAAGGCATAAATCTGATTGACAATTACAGAAGACTTCAAGCACAGAACGATTCAAAGAACTAACAGAAGAGACCTGCTTCGTACAGTCCTGACCTCGCTCCAAGCCAATTCCGCATGTTTGGTTTACTAAAGGAGTTCCTGGGAGGCCAGCGTTTTATAAATGAAACAGGCAGTCAAATCATGGCTCTGGCATACTAAGAAATCGTTCTACCTTCATGGTATCCGAGCACTAGTAATATTAGTGGATTATAATATAGATAGAAAATATAGATAATAGTATCAATATAAAGGTAGTTTTTACTCCCATGACCGTGTTCTGTTATTCTGTGCAATCAAAAGTGCTGGTTTGACTTGAACAGCCCTCATACTTTGTTTTTGCCTTTGTGATGACCCAGTTAGTTGATTTTATGGCAAGGCCCACAGATAGGATAAACTGGGATACAAAATCTGAGAAACATAAAGTCACACCTGACTAAAGTGGCTATACTTTTGACACAATTTCAATTCCAGGTTGCTTGCACATCTTTAGGCAGGCCTCTGCTGATCGTCCATCTGCACTGATGACTAACATGACATTAAATGGTCACCTGATCTCCCCCTAAAACCCCTAAAAAAGTTTATTTACTGAAAACATTTTAGCACTGAAACAATCCAGCAGCAAAACACTCACTAAGTCAGAATACCAATTTTAAATAATTTTAGGGTGGCATAATGGAGAAGCAGATAGCATCATTGTCTCATAGCTCCAGTTTACCTGGTGTCCCTGTGGGTTACCACGTTCTCTGTTTTCCTCTCAACTCCCCGTAGCATGCCAGTAGGTGGATTGGCTAATCTAAATTGCCTTTAGGTATGAATGAGTGTGTGCATGATGCCTTGGACAAGGAATCCAATCCAGTAAATACTCCCATGTTACACTCATGATTGGCTCCAAATCCAATGCAACCCTGTCAAGCATGATATTGTGCCCATACGTGGATTATTACATAGGGTTTATTGAGTAAATCCATTTCAGTTTAAATTACAAGGTCATTGGGTAATTTGCTGATGCATGATAGATAATGTATATACAGGTTAGATTAGATTAGATTATCATCGAAAAGTTGATTTCTTTCAGTAATTCAATTTAAAAAGTGAAACTCGTATATAGATTCATTACACACAGACTGATATATTTGTATATGTCTGTATATTACAGAGTGTTGTATCCATGCACATTAATGGAAAGTTGAATGGAAGGAAAAAAATTGGTTACAAATGGTGCACAAGCAACAGGGATAACCACAGGCTTGAGAGGATTGTGAAACAAAGCCTATTTAATAATTTGGGGGAGATTCACAAGGAGTGAACTGCAGCTGGAGTCAGTGCTTCAAGAGCCATCACGCACAGACATATCGCATGTCATTGTCACATTCATTGTGTCGAGCCACTCGTGAACTGGAGACAACGACAGAGACATCTTACCTGGGTAAGGACAATAAGGACTGGACTGTTGCTCAGTGAGAAAAGGCCTCTTTTCAGGTAAAAGTAAATTTTGCAGAATCCAAGTTGCTTGAGGTCCAGTGGTGGTTTGGGGAGCCATGTCATCTGCTGGTGTTTTAGAGCACTCCATGCATCCTTCCCTCTGCTGACCAGCTTTATGGAGATGCTGATTTAATTTTCCAGCAGGACTTGGCACCTGCCCACACTGCCAAAAGTACTAATACCTGGTTTAAGGACCACGGTATCCATGTGCTTGATTGGCCAGCAAACACGCCCGACCTAAACCCTATAGAGAAGTCTCTATGTGAAGAAGAAGAAACCAGACCCAATAACGCAAAAGAGCTGAAAGCCGCTATCAGAGCAACCTGGGCTTCCATAACATCTCGGCAGTGCCACAGACTGCCACGCCACATTGATGCAGTAATTCATGCTGTACATGTTCAAACTTTTCAACATTTGTGTAACAATTTTTAATAAAAAAGTTTTTTTGATTGGTCTTGAGTAATATTTTAATTTTCTTAGGTACTGAATTTTGGATTTTTAAAAGATTTTCATCAAAATTAAAAGAAATACACACTTTGAATACATCAGTCTGTGTGTAATGAATCGATGAGTTTCACTTTTTGAATTGAATCACTGAAATAAATCAACTTTTCGATTATTTTAAAATTTGAGATGTACCTGTATACTAAAAACAAAAATCCAGCACCCAACACCTCTTTGAGAAACACCTGTACCTAGAAACTGCAAATCCCATAAGAAATGTTCATACTGATATCCGTAAATTATGACTTTATATATTAAAATTTGTGCAGGACCCATTTAGGTGATACAGTGCTCTCCTTCCTACTTTAAATGTATTTATTAATCTCTAAATTTAACTGTAACATATTGAAGATTTTATACTTTTTCTATTTTCATCTGGTCGAATAACCTGTATTTAAGCTTTTCTCAGAGTATATATTTAGGGAAAAAAATGCTGTATTTATGCAAAGAGAAGGCTTTGACTGACTAATTTTACTGTATCTTTTCTGAATGCTATAATTTTCTTGTGTTTCTTAATACGTATACACACACATGACTCAACTCATTAGCTTTATTACAAATCTGGCATGAGTTAAATGAAGGGTGTTAGATCCTGGGCCTGTATAAAGGAATTGTGAGCCACTGCTGTACGCGAATGCCACACGGAGAATGGAAAATAGTGACTTGGTTGGTGAAGGCCATCTGTTTTTTTTCCCTACAGCATTTTTGCAGCAACTGGGTGAAAATTTCTTGACATTAGCTATTGGGACAGTTTGAGGTAGAAAGGCTTTTCTGTCAGGGCAAGTTTGAAGTGTGTCCTCTGATCGGATGAGAAAGCTTGCATTATGGTTATGGGTAGCACTCTGCGGAGAGAACCCTGAGGCCAAACACACACACACACACACACACACACACACACACACACACACACACACACACACAAATAGTAGATGAATACTGTTATCCCCAGAATGTCTGAACCTTCAGAAACATGTCAGCATACACTTTTAGTGGCTGTGGCAACAGAAGTGTCGCCCCAATGACTAAAATGGAAACACCATGGAAAAGTTTGTGGCAGTATTTGGTAAGGTCACCAGACACCCTGAAGCTAATTGATCACTGCTTTGGGTTTAGATTTGGATGTGTGTTGCTGACCTGCATGGCCATGGGTAGAGAGAACAACACAACAATCACATCCAAATAGCTGCTCCGAAAATAAGATGCCAAAACGATTTAAGATTTACAGTAGAAAATTCACAAAACACCTATTTTTTTTCTTTACTCCTCCATGCCATGAGTTGATTAAGGCCAATTCTATAATTAAGTAACATTACATGGGAGGCAGTGCTATTGTGCTGGTTATAAGCACAGCTGTGATGTGGTCGTAGGCATAAGGTAGCTGCCAGAGTGCCGAAGATATCATGAAGATATCACGACAGCACAACCGTGAGTGTGTTATTGATTTTATAAAACAGTTCTGCTAACAGATCTTTTATCAACAAATGATCATTTGTTTGTTTACTTAATTAACAGAGGTGAACAAATCATGAATACACCATGGAGGTGGTGGACAGTCCTGAGAAACGTATAAAATTTATTTTATATTTCCACTTATTCCACGTTAGAACATCAGACTTCAACCTCCAGGGTTGAATTCCAATAACACTAAATGGAAAGCTAGTGCACTATATAGGGTGTATTGTCCTTTTGTTCCACATGCCAATTAATGTCCTTGATCCAGGGGTTGAAGATGGATTTGGGATTCAGCCTTTTATGTTAGAAGCTTGTTAACTTTGTAGATCATGTTAATCATAAACAAAAACGGCAAAGTCGGTTCAGAGGCAGTTCGGAACGACTTAGAAGTGATTACTAAGTAGATGAAGTGTTTAAGATGACATAACATTATCAGATGTGGTTTCCTGCTGTAAATGTTTCTGTGACTGTGAATTTGGGGTGTAGCAGGCAGTACCGTGAACCGTACAGACCAACTTCCCACCCATACTGAAACAACAGGTAGTCATTAATGACTACTAGAACACCTTTGATGTGGAGAGATAATACAGCATAACAACATTAATTGTATGCATCACCCCACTTAAAACGCCTTTCTTCCAGTCTGACTTTCTCAGTCAGAACTAAGTGTTGTATAACTAGGATGGTAAATGCATGCAAGGAGTCTCTTTCATGCTGTAGGGGTCTCAGGAACTTATTTTCTTCCACCCACACAGTTAGCTTTTGGCCTATCAGCTTGTCCCAACTTCCTCCTTCAAATTCTTGTTGTCAGCAGTATACCCCATAGGTAGGGTGTAATAAACCAAATGGGGCCAGGAGTAGGGGCATGAAGGTGTGCATCCAGTGCTCCTTTCCCCAGCCCTCCCTTAGGACACTTCCTTCAAAGGCTACCATGAAGTCTTTCAAGTGGTTCTTGGGAGCCTAAGGAGGTGCCTCTCTATGGCCTCTCTCATCTAGCAATGTACTTACAGGTCAGTTGCATAAGCCATGATCCCCATCTCCTGCATCACAACCTGCTGGTGGGTGTCCATGTTGGAGAGTGGTCCAAGAGTCGGTGTTTGTGGTTGCTGCCCTCATTCTCCATGCTTGATAGGAACAGGGCTGCAGCCTGTAGCTGCAAGAGACATGCTGATGGAAACAACAGTTGTCGGCATGAGAGCGAAAGGTTAGTGAAAAGGTAATAGTACTGGTAATATTGGTAATGGTACTGGTAATAGTCCCTTTTTATTTCCTCTCGTATTTTCCAAGAGAAACCGTGGCTGTGATGATCCCATTCCAGCTGTGCTGGATTTCATTTTTTCCTGCCCCACAGCTGTGTATGTTCCTGTGGTCCAAAACACAAGGTGGCAAGGCGCTTATATGTGTCCCTGTCTGTAAAATCCCAGCTAAAGTAATTTTTTTTTGTAAATCATAATGCATATAATTTTGAATACAAGGAATGGCTTTAGATGGGTTTTCAAAGACAGGGTCACATACTGTATAACATAAGGACGACAACTCGATGTAAATGTTATTTATGGACAATTTTACACAGTTTAAGAGCTTAAAACATTTGAGAAAACTAAGAAATCTCTTTCAGGCTGCTTTACCAATGACACACAGTAGTTTATCTTTTATTGCTGAGTGCTGCTTGATTCTTTCAAATGACTTCAAGAAATAAAATAAACATGATGCTTACTATATCTAGTCACTATGTCATAAACATTCAGCATCCTTGCTGGCACCGGAGGATAGGCGAACCATCTTCATGGGCATTTTCTGATGCAGAGAGACAAGATGAGCACTCAGCAGGTTGAGTGGAATCAATAAATACGTTTTCTGCTATGTTGCTCTATCTGCATCATAAATTTGCCAATACACAGAGAAAAAAGAAACACTCTTGCTGAAGTTTATGACTGAAAGAGTAAGGGATTTGCCTCCCTTTTAGAGGAACAGAGAATAAATGTTATTGCTTCTCCTGTAAACAGCTGAAGATTTGCAGCATATTTATTAATGTTAAATGGGATGTAAATAGCAGCATGTCATTTTGTGGATGGGGTGCAAATATTATGTCATTCACCCACCACTAATAATTTTCCTTTATCTGCAAGACTCATAGTGTTAAACTACATCCTATATACACTGCATCTGAAAAAATAGGACAGTCTGCATTTTTAATTTTGGTAATTGAATGAAAAAATGTAATTCATATACAGCATTCAAGATACATTTCATGTAAAGTAAAATATTTACTTTACCTTTTTTTGTTTTAATTTCAATTATTACAGATGGCAGCACATGAAAATCCAAAATCTAGTATCTCAAAATATAAGATTATTTCCTAAGATCAATCAAAAAAGCATTTACAATACAGAAATGTCCGTCCTCTGAAAATGATGTTAATTTATGGCCTCAATACTTGGTAAGGGCTTTGTTATCAAAAATTACTGCATCGGTGCAGCTTGGCATGGAGGCGATCAGCTTGTGGCACTGCTGAGGCATTAGTAAAAAGGAAGTTTTGATAGTAGCCTTCAGCTTGGGTCGGGTGTTTGTCATCTTCCATTTGACAATACCCCATAGGTCCTTTATGCGGTTCAGGTCAGGTGAGTTGGCTGGCCAATCAAGCACAATAATATCACAGTCATTGCTAGTTTTGGCAGTGTGGGCAGGTGGTACAGTAAGCCCGGCTGGAAAAGGAAATCAGTATCTCCATAAAGCTTGTCAGTAGACAGAAGCATGAACTGCTCCAAAAGCAAAAGCTCCTAGTAGACCACTGCATTGACTTGGAACATATAAACACAGTAGATAAACAGCAAATGGGATATCTCCCCAAATCATCCCTGACAGTAAAAACTTTCCACTAGACTTCAAAGACTCCGTGTCTCCCCACTCTTCCTCCGGACCTTTCTAAATTTCTAAATAAAATGTAAAATTAACTTTTATCTGCAAAGAGAACTTTGGACTACTGAGCAATGGTCTAGTTCTTTTTCTTCTTAGTCCAGGTAAGACACATCTGACATTGCTTGTGGTTCCGGAATTTATTTACTGAAAACATCTGTACGTGGTGGCTCTTGATGTACTTATTACAGCCTCACTCCAATTCTTTGTGAAGTTCTCCCAAGTTCATGAATTGGCCTAATATTTCCAGGGTGTCGATGTGTCTCCTGGACAACTGTCAAGTCAGCAGTCCCCATGATTGTGGTTGTCTGTGTATTTATGCTGTACTGTATGTAAAGTAATTTAATCAAAATTTAACATTTTAATAAATTGAGGTACTGGGCTTTTGATTTTCATGAGCTGTAAGCCATAATGACCAAAACCAACAAAAAAGGGCTGATAAAACATTGATACTGTATTTCATGTTACATGTACTAAATCTAGGATGTATGAGTTTTATTTTTTTTTTTATAGATTCTATTTCTATTAATAGACACAGTATTATATATTCTAATTAATTGAGATACAGTACTGTAGTGTTGATATATGGTATACAGTACTTAGCAAATCACAAATGTTGCTTATACAGTACATAGCGCAGTGCTTTTATTACAATATCTCCTAAAACACATCAAGGAAAACAAACCAGAACACACACCATCATGATCAGCACTGCCTGACTTTATCTAAGATTTTTCAATGCAGCTGGATTGTCTAGGAGTGTCTGACTAAAAGTGTGTCTTTCTCAGTTGAAGAGATGAGGTCACATTCCCATCTTCCATCTCTTACTTTCTTTTATTCTGCAGCTTTCTCTCTTTATTGATCAGTTCCTTTACTATCCAGATGGTTTTGCCAGGGTAGCCCAAGTGGGATTTAGGAGCCATGTCCGTGTCTTATCGATGAGGCACAGGAGACCATTCAGAGGTCGGATTGGAGCAGATAAACCTCATATTGAACTGTAATGCCTGCAAGGTGGTGAACATTGATTGGGCAAACATCACGTTTCTGTTCCCCCTGATCCTACAGGGCAATCAATAAGCCTCAACTTGCTGTGCTGTTTGAAAAATTAGGCTGCATCATATTAAACCAAGTCACAAAGCTGTCTCAAAGTGGTTTTATGACCATGACATTGAGTTCAGTACCCTTCAGTGGCCTTCCTAATTACTGGTTTCGAATCAGTAGTAGAAGAACAGATTCACAACATAAAACTGCACCTGACAATCCGCAATGTGCGCTGTAAACATGTCATATGACAAGAATTGTTTTAAAGGAACATCTTATGGAATCCATACAATGAAGAATTGAAGCAGATTTGAGATGAAACTGAGGCCGTACACAGCAGTGGTCGCTGTTTTTCTGTGCTGTTGCATCAATTTACATGGTTTCTTGTGGTCTGACTGAGACAATGGTGGCATTCTGTACCTAGCTAGCTACAGCTCAGGAAAGATCCAATAGCTGGTACTATAATACCACCCAAGAACAGCCCCCTTTGCCATGACATTCTAATGTGGCGTTGTTTAGGGCATGAGGAGGAGTCCGGAGTGTGAACTTAGCAATAGCCCTAGGATAGCCGATTAACATACAGAGTCAATAAACTTGTTTGTGTTGGGATTTCCACACTGTACCTTTATTGTAACAAAGTAACAAAATAACTAAAAAAAAAAATTAAAAAACTAATAAAACTCAAAAATTTAAAATAGCTGCTTGTATATGTAATAAAATATATTGTCTTCATGAGAGGCGGCACAGTGGTGTAGTAGTTACTGTAGCACTGTTACCTTGCACCTCCAGGGTCCGGGTTCGATTCCCATCTCTGTGTGCATGGAGTTTGCATGTTCTCCCTGTGCTTGGTGGGTTTCCTCCGGATATTCCGGTTTCCTCCCGCAGTCCAAAGATATGCAGGTTAGGCTAATTGGTGTTCCCAAATTGCCTGGAGTGTGTGAATGAGTGTGTGTATGTGTGTGCCCCCTGTGATGGATTGGCACCCTGTCCAGGGTGTACCCTGCCTCGTGCCCCAAGCCTCCTGGGATAGGCTCCAGGTCCCCGCGACCCTGAATACAGGATAAAGCGGTACAGAAGATGAGTGAGTGAGAGGTTTATCACATTTAACAAACTATAGATTTAACCTACTACATGACTTACACTTTATTTTATTATAGAAGTCATTTTATACTTCTATTAGTGGTTATAACAGTCACGGTAATGAATCTTTCAGAAAAGCCTCTCTCGTGTCCAGGGATGTCAAAGTCGCATTTTAATATGATTTGTCTGGTTTTGGAACAAGGCTGAGATGGGCGTTTTTTTAGTTATTGTTATTATGGTGTACAGAATCATATGAAGGTAGCAGAGGAAAATTAGGATTTTAGAGTTTTCTAATTGATGACATAAATACTTCCCGAAGATATCACAAATAAAATAAAAGTATGAATTTGATTCCCATGCAAAGAAATGAAATCCTTAAAAACAAGGGAAAAGGATAAACATTGCATTTAGCAGTATGCAGACTCATCAGTTTATAAGACTAGCAGTTTATAAGTACCCGCCTTTAGCACTGAAGACAATGCCATGGAGTGGCAAAATGTGAGAGTAAGTAGTCACTACACTTTCTGCTGCATCACAAAGTGTCAAACTAAACTAAGTTTGTGTGATAATTTTTATTCTCAGTCTTCCAAAAACATGATTAAAAAAAAAGCTAATGAATGCAATATACAACACCAGATGACCAACAGCAAGTTCAGCATAATTTCTTTTGTTTATGAATTTTTGACATTCAACATTTGACATTTTTGACATATCTGTTTGCAATGAATGGGTTTTATTTAAGCTCGAGATTACAGGCCAACAGTGGTTAAATCCAAACAGTAAAGGTCAAACCCATATTTTTATACAAACAACATTTAGACAAAAATACAGTTTTTGAGTTATATACAGAATTGATAAATTAACATCACCTTTTCTAATAGTTATCAGTGCACTTCAACAATGAAATAAGATTAACACTGAAATTCTTTTACTAACATTGGAAGCCATTTCCACAAATCAATGCATTATTGTTATTATTAATAATAATAATAATCATCATCATTATCACTTCAGTTTAAAATGCAACATTGTTATCCCGGATAAATAAGGAATAACAAATGAAAGACTGTGGTCTTGTACGAAAATTACTGCACAAACCAAATCAGTTCAAACAAAAAACAAAGATATCAAGTAGACAAAGAGTCCCATATTAAAAATGGGGGAGGGGAAAGAAAATAGAAATTTTGTCCTGTTTATACTGTAAAATACAGAATGTAAGGCCACTGTTTGAATGGGACATTTTAGCTTGGTGAACGATAGTCTGGACAAATCAGTATTGAAACAATCAAATGCATCAGTCAAGAAGGAATATAAAAATAGCTTTGGCAGATGAGAAAGGCAAATTTTTACAAGCAAAAAGTCACTTGAAAGTCAATTAAACTGACGAAAAAGCGCGGCTTATGAAATGTTCATTAGGATGTGAGGTTTATCTAACTTTTCCTACTGTCTGTACATGTATTAAACAAACGGAAACTGACATACAAGTATGTGTCAGCATCTTTTAATTAAGTTGCCTTTTACAGTCAGACCTGCTGATTTAAGCTATACATAGTGATACACGCTATACATAATGATTATTACACAATATTATTTTGTAACATTACAACATTATTTTGTAACATCAGAGCTTCTTCTGTGCAATGCTATAATCCTTCGATACATACAAAATCTCTGAATTAGGATTTGTTTATGTATTTATGTTCACTCAAGAAGCATAAATTCAATCCTAATGCAGTGTTACTTACGGCCACAAAGTCCTAGTGCAGTTAATCCCCTTATAACACCAGGGCATTCCTGAGTGGGACTGGTCCAGTCCACAGTAATGGCTTCTAGGTTTCGTTTGTCCACTTGCCAAATCACAGGCCAGCTCTTACTCGGGTGTTCTTCACTTAACCTGGACCATTTATATACATGTGGGCACCAAGGCTTCAAGGAGTCAGGAAGATCTATGGCCGCTTTATAGAGGACACTTTCTTCTTCCTGGCTGCGAGCATTTCATAGAAAGGATCCCTGCTAATGGCAGCTCTGGAGATGGGAGAAACGTTCATTCTATTACAATTCTTTTTCTATTCTATTAAGTGAGAGCTGACCTGCTTAAATTACTAAATCATAGTTTGCCTATTAGATTTCACACCCTATTTACTAGACTATACCTTTTGGCAAACAAATGTTTATATGTAATTATGCCTAACTAATCTATCTATCTAGTCTAATAAATCAAAATTCACCCAATGTAGTGTGCATATATAATTAATAAACTTTTTTTTAAATAACAGCCTAGGACTGCAGAGTCTTTTTTTCTGCATTCTGTATTACTCAAACTGTGCAAGAGTGTTAAATTTATGCAAACTCATTGTTAAAGTACATACACTACCCTTTTGACACTGACAGTTACTGATTGTGCATGCACTATTTTCTAAGAAACTATGATGGTTCTGTTGAAACCTCACATGAAACATTTTTTTAGGAAAACCTAAAACACATACTAGTGTCCCTCCTTTGTCTCCCAATCTTCATAACTGACCACCCCTCCATAAAAACCCTGGTAACTGTAACGGTTATGTCCCTGCCACATAACCTACATAATTTAAAAACATTTAGGAATATCAAGAATGGCATGCAATAACCATGCATAAATCCAGAATTACTGCCCCTGGTATGTTGTCGGCAGACCACTCACTTGATACTGCTGATCCATTCATCTTTTTCTTCAACAGTTGGGGCTGAGATTCTGTAGAATGTGTGGTTTCCCTCCACCACGCGGCCATCTGCCTCAGTCTTGCAGGCCTTGATCACTTGATCCTTATTGTCAGGGATGAACAGCTCAAAGCAGTTCTGTAAAGACAGTTATTCAAAAAGTTAAGAAAATATACAGTATATTCAGGGCAGGTTAGGTTTTGCAATGCAAAACTAGGAAATGTGTCTGAATATATACACACACCAATCAGCCATAGCATTACCATGAAAAATACATTATGTTCTGTCTTGTGCAGGTTCCCTTTGTGCTGCCTGGGCAGCTCTAGCCCTTCAGAGCATGACTCCTCTGAGGGTTTTTGAGCTGTCTGGGACCAGGACAGTGGCAGTGGATCCCTTGGGATCCTGGTGCATCCTATGGGTATTGATTCCCCAATTCAGTAGTGATTTGGGGAGTACGGAGGTCGGGTCAGCGGCTCCCGGTCACCACCCGTGGCAGGCTGTGGTGCATTAGTGTTCTTGTGCTTTTCTACCGTGACCAGAACTGTTTTTTTTTTTTGTTTTTTTTTGTGCTGCATTCGCTTTTCTATGGGATCAGACTGGACGTTTTGACCTTTGGTCCCGACATAAGAGCCTTGGGTGCCCATGATCCTGTCACCAGTTTACTGGTACATAATTGATAATCAGTGTTAATGTGTAAAATATTTTGTGGTGTTAATGTTAAAGCTGATCAGTGCACATACACAGAGAAAAGAGAACAGAAAGAACATACTGGTTTCTTTGAATCCTCCACTTCTCTAATACTTAGATTTTCCAGGGGAATGATCCCTCTTGGCTCTTTATCCTAAAATAAAAGTTAGTATTAAATTTAACATAAAACATGCTGAGTTATCTGCCTGGATATATTACATTAGGGGGCAAATAATTGGTTTACTCATGACCGAACAAAAATTAATAAACACAAACACCCCCAAAGTTATAGGTTACGTACAGTAGTATATTCAAAGTAATAGAGGCAGTTATCTGTTAAGATGAACCATCTTCTTTTCCATGTTTTTACTCGTCCCCCTGTACAATAGAAAAATAGTACAGTTAAGAAAGATATAATCCAATGCTGTTAGTGAGAACTAGTTAACGTTTAGGAGAGCGGACGAGACGACGGCAAAGGTGAAATGAAGCAGGATGAGGTTTGGAGCACTGCAGCGGACAGACATGTGCATGGTTAAGTTACATTATTGCATGAGCATATAATTGGTTTACTTATTACCAAAAAGTTGAAAGAATCCCACAAAATCAATATAATGTAAATATTCAAAAGTAGAGGACTAACGAAACACTGAGAGGGATGATCTAATTAAATTATAGTGCAAAATACAAGCTCTTATACATATGTCGTTCACAACACAAGGTAGAATTTAGTATAACTTTGTTTCATGTCTTAAAATAACAATGAGACATCAATTCCAAAGTAACGTCTAAAGACTTAGCTTTAAATAGCACTTTTTTAGTATTATATAGTAAGGGGAATAAAAGCATGGAGTTTTCTTTATATTTGATGGCCTCAAAAAACAAACATTCTTATGCCAGTCATATGGGCACATGTAAACCTGGGAGTAGAAAGCAATAAAAAGTACTTATGTTAGGTTGGAAGATCTAATGCAGCTAAACAAGACAAACTGCAGAACATATAAGGACATAATGCAATTTTTGTCAAAGCCTCATTGATGTACATGTCTGAGCTTTCATTATGTTACAGAAATTGCACTCATGAGCAACACAACAAATAATCCAGAGTTAGGGCCTTATGGCTAAACATCAAGCTCACAGCAGTAGCATTATTACAGGGCTTCACACATTGTGAGCAATGTGTAGGAAATGCCACATTCCAGCATAGCGTAGTGTTATAGAACTAGTAAGAAACTTAAAACCATTTCATTTATTAAAAACTGGATAATGAGAGCAAAGCACACCACATACAGCACCCAGAAGCACAGCGTATTGGCTGGGAAGAACTAGTGTACATACCTCCTGAAGAAAGAGAACATGAAAACAAAATAAAGTGGGGAAAAAAACAAAAATATATATATATATAAGTTTGAAAATTCTAATAAATCAAATTTATATTGGGTGATTTTATAGCATAAAAACTGGATGAGCTGTTGCAACTTTTTCACTTTCCACTAGATGGCGACATAAACAAATAGAAATAGCTATCCTTTGTTTTAGGCCCATTGTGGCGCTAATATTTATAATATATATATTTTTAAAATGACAATAATTCATGCTATAATTGTTATATGACATAACTGTGTAGGTAAATCAGGATTTGAGACAAAGGCTAATCTGGCACTACTGTACATATTAGTAGGATGATTATGTCAGCCATTGCAGAACTATTGTAAAATAAGAATAGGTGATCAGTGTGGTTTAATTGCTAATTGAATTTTATATAATATATATATAAAATATATTAATCTTATTAACAAATGTAATTGGATAATTTAATAAATGAAAATCTTATTAGCAGTAAGATTTTGATGTTATTTAATCTGTGATAAGAAGGAATATTATTACTGAGGACCATGATGACAGATTATACAGACCAGGAATATAAATTTTCTGTATAATTATTTTACCTTATACAAATAAGAGAATATTTACCACTTACCCAATTTCAGCAACCAGCCCTCACGGTCTGGATTAAAGAATGTATGCGTTAGGTCATTGCCATCATCTTCTGGTATCTTGAAGGGTTCATTCTTGATACTATCATACAGGTTCTGATAACGATACGGACAAGAAATGAAGATGGCAGACAATGTAATTTATTCTATGCAACGTTATCTCATGATGTCATGATATCTCATGTTATAGTTATTCTCATGATAACTAATGATGTTTTTGTCTTAAATGCGAGGCAAATAAACCATGAAATCTGACCCTGAGCAAGTCCTCTGGTAGGTCTCCCCCATCATTGATGCCTCTGTTCATGGCTATAAAGCGCTCGGCTGAAGGCTTGTCCTTTACATTAGGGTTGTGTAGGCTTGTATTCAGCATGATGACGGCAAATGAAAGGACATAGCAAGTATCTGCAGAGGAATTTAAAGAATGTTTAAGCTTGATATCCTTTCCTTTGAAATGGAGATGACTGTGCATATATTAACAACAAAGTAAAAAAGAAAAATCACCATAATGGACACTTTCAGATATGTAAGCACTTCTGACTCACTAAGAGCTTGATCTTTATGGAAGGTGAGCAAAAAGCTCCTGTATGACTAACCATGAGTAGGTGTAAAAAGAAGGAGTGAACACTTAGGCAGGGAAAGGTTAAATTCACTTTTACAGAGTTAAACATTACAATTGCCATGAAACAAACAGACTTGCCTGTGGACTGAAAGACACCAGGGTTGCACTGACAGTAGCGCTGTGCAAAAGCCTCCATCATGCGGTCAATCTTCTGGGCTTCACCAGGTAACCGGAAACTCCACAAGAACTGTCTTCATGACACAATGGCAGAAAATACACATGATCAGATCATTGCAGCAGCCAAAGCGACAAAAATGTAGTTGAATAAGATGCAAAGTTTATTGATCACATGTGGACCCAGTTATCATCCTGATCCGATTATTATTATTATTATTATTATTATTATTATTATTAACTTTTAGATATTTTACCTGAGTGCCTGAACCAGGTTGAGATCTGTGAATTCATGAAGCTCCACAAAAGCATGAAGAACATCAATGTTGAACTCGTCTCTGAAAGTAAGATGAATACAGTGGTGTGAAAAACTATTTGCCCCCTTCCTGATTTCTTATTCTTTTGCATGTTTGTCACACAAAACGTTTCTGATCATCAAACACATTTAACTATTAGTCAAAGATAACACAAGTAAACACAAAATGCAGTTTTTAAATGAGG
>JAOVVB010000052.1:12499053-12531896 GCA_028570985.1 Heterobranchus longifilis
CCTCCCCTCTGAGAGAGCTCGGCCAATCAGCTCTCTCTAGGCCTCCGGCTGTGAGAGGTTACAGCATCACCCGGGAAACGAACCAGCGATCTCCGGATGATAGGGCGAGCACTTTACCACTGCGCCACTCGGAGGCCCTAGATGCCCTGTTTTACAGACAACTACGTTACCTTGCCTGTGCTTGCCTTAGAAACAAAGGATAATATGATGAATTTTGGTCATAAAAGGTACACAAATCTAAAGAATGATGTGCTGTGACAAATCAACTGCATTGATAGCACTGCTTTATCACACAACCACATCAAGTTAGTTTTGAAATCGTGTCATTCTTACCTTTCACCTAGGTAATCTCCAATGGCCGTCTTGTTCAGGCCCTCACCCTTGTAGAGGAACTGAGCGATATCCTCACAGGTGTTCTTCAGCAGGTCATTCTCTATGAGGAATATGATTCCCTGTGAAGAGACAGCACATTAAAAATTACAGATGTGCTACTCGGCTCTATCACATCCCCAACACCCTTACACTTAACAGATCTAATTTCAGGATAAAATGTTGAATAAAAAGTTTAGAAATGTGATTCAGATCAAAATATTCACATGGCAAAAAACAATTGCAAAATACTCAGATGAAAATGCAATTTTCAAAATGACCATCACAAAATGCAGTGCAAATACAATAAATGAAATTACATATATTATATACCTTTTTGGGATCCATGTTGAATTTCTTTCGGCCCATGGCCACCTGTTTATTCCTCTGCATGTTTTTCCTGTGAAAATAAAAGGTATGGGAGCTATCAGTGATACTGTTAGGTTTCAAGGAGCTATCTTGAAACCTAATCTGTTAGGCATGGACGAAATAATTAAAGAGAGAGGTGAGGTGGCATGAACACGTTAAAGAATGCATCTTCTTAACACATTATGCATGTCACAGCATCCCAATGACATCATTAATAACCTCAAGATCTCAGTGCATTAGCAAATTAGAAGCATTCCCACTGAGCAGTGAGCAATACATCATGTACTAGGAGAGGTTTTCATCATCAATTAATCAGCTACTCAATTACTATAATAAAATACTTAATAGAAAAAAGGCAAAGGGGGAAAGGAGAAATGACAATAAAAGCCTGAACAAGAACAGGGAAAAAGTATATGACTAAATCTAGTCCTCGTTATCTATATTGACTATTATAATTCTGGATTAAATTCAGTAAAACTGATAACTACACCACATCACTCAATTACTAAAAAAAATAAACAATTACTAAAAAAAAAAAAATCCTAAGAATATTGTTAAATAAAAATTAGAATTCTAAAAATGTAACAGATGTGAAAATGTTCTTTTTTAACCAAATTACAGAGTACAGTATATGTGCAATTGACTTCCACATATTAAATACAACTTCATCAGCCAGAATCATCAGCTCTACCATAAAATGACAAAGTAAAGTAACATATGCAACATAAAGTCTCAGGACCCATATACAGTATTAACCTACAAAATCTCCAAAACTCTATAATCAGGCTTTATGATGCAGCCTGTTTATGCTGTTTCTTTTGCATGCAAAACCCAGCAACTTCTATTTAATTTTTTGTGAAGCCTGGTTTTATGACAAAGCTGTGTGGTTTGTTTTTGCTGTTTAGTCTTTTACTAGATTTCCATCAGACCCACTACTTTTAGGAAACACACAAACTCATGCACACACATTCACACAAACCTCTCTTCAGTGGAGCCCAGGTTCTCGATCTCACTCGTCACCTCTGCTATCTCATCCTTGAGCCGCTGTACATTAAAGAGGGAGAGAAAGAAGAGACTGAAATTAGATATCTTCTAATAGACAATAACAGACTACTTTTTTTTTTTTAAGTTTTAAATTGGACAAATGTCAGATATTGTATGGACCCCGATCTGTTCCAAGCATGAAATACAAATAATATAAACAAGAAAAATAATAATAATTGCAAAGAAAAATTAGGTGCATGAGAAAGAATGTTCAAATAACAAATACAATCCTAAGTAATGCTCTTATCTCTACTGAATAGCTGGGAAGGACAAAGGCTCAGAGCCATGCTGCTGCTCCCTCATTTGCAAGTCATCCACACAACCCCAGGGTTTCAGGACATCCTCTTACACAGATGCAGGGAAATGTGAACGTAAACTTGAACGTGTACTTGTGTAGATTGTGTATGTGTGGGAGATGGTGAGTGTGTGTTTGCAGCTGCTATCATATAACCGTACTGCATTAGCAATTCATCATCTTCCAAGAGCTTAGACATAGATCAATACTACTCATACAACAAAGCCATCCAACACACACACCCACACACAGATTCATTTGCCCTCCCACTTTTCCCTTCCTTTCTTCTTCTTCTTCTTCTTCGTGTGTGTGTGTGTCTAGACGTGTCTGTAGCTATGGCAGTCCGATAATGTATCATAAAGTATATTAAAATAGCCTCTGTTTGAAAACACAAAGACCATACACGTAATAGGTGTGCAATGGGAAAGTAAGGTATCTTAAGTTGATAATATTAGTAATGTTTAGAAGTGTAACGGTGCATGTGTGGGTGGAAATATACTATCTTTTTTTGTTTAGTACGTAGCTTGTGCATGTTCTTAGAAATTAACTCTATGTCTCCACAATATGCAAGATGAATGTAAATGGAAGGGGCATGTAGCCCTTAGGCACATAAAAAATGGGGAATGTTTCGAGAAGAAGTTGTGCAACCTGGTCCAGAATAGCCCCCACCTATATAACATTTCATTAGTGCTGCACATTCACAAATATGCATGTCAAAACAGTGGGAGATAAGTACATAACATCAACATGGAAACTAAGTTTCTCGAGTGTCAGCAAGTTTATATACTTTATGCATCAGCATGATGTCACTCAATAAATAGGGTAAAAAAAATAAATAAAAAAAAGATTTGGAATAATACCCCAAGCTGACTTCGAATGAAGTGGCTTTTCATATTATGAAAGACATACTCCCCATTTACTCTGTTGAGAAGGAAGGTACACATAGTTGTACAAAAATAGTTCGCACCATCACAAGTAGCAATCAGTGCAAATCATGTTTAAAAATATTATATAAATACTCCATATTCGATAAAACAATTGTTTTCACTGTTAGCTATGAAAACAATGTTTGGGAAGCTATAATAATCTGTGAAAAGAAGAATGCCTCATCAATCCCACTCTCTCCTGCAGGTAGAATCAGTGATCAATTATACAGGGGCAGCTGACTGAGCTGAACAGTTCAGTTTGGTTTGCTCTGGAGGAAAAAGATAAGCAGATGTAGTTGCTGAAGGAAGGGACTTGTGTTGCTGAGACAGAACAAAACAGCAGGTGAAAAATGTCCTGTGAAAGGGTTGCTAGGCAATGAGTGTCTCAGAATGGCAACAGCGGGCTGTCCACTTGTGTCCATCTGATTTCACTGCTTTCATTTTTCCTAGCTCACCTTTCGCAACCTCACTATCCCTAAGAAACGCTGATGATCACTGAGATATACTGGGTTAATTCCACTGCCATGTCCTCCTGACACAAGAAACAAATGCAATGTTATTTGTATAGTGCTTTCAGTAATAGGCCTTCACAGAGCAGTTTTAACGAAATCCAGATGTTGCGATAGTAGCGAGACAAAAACTCCCCAAGCGAAAGGATAAAGAGACCCAGAGAGGAACCTGACTCAATAGGTAAGCCAACTCTTCCTGTGGCGCTTAATAGTTGGATCATTAAAGGATGTGATTGTGGAAGAACAAAATCAAATAGTGTTGAAAGGATGTATGTAGTGCTGTACAGTACGAGTATACTACAACATTCAAGTCCTAGGATGATAAAGGTTGGTGCTAAGTATGCAGAGATTAGTGAAGGCTTGATCTTGTCTTTTAACTCTTGTTGAAAGCTAATGCTCATTCATGTCTTATTTCTAAGACTACTACTGGAAAAACATGATACAGTTCACATAGAAATGACATTCCCATGATTTTCACCAAACAATATCACATCACAAGATTTTTCAGTTAAGAGCGTTCAGATTTCTAGCAGCAGTCTGAAAAAGCTCAGCCTGAAGGTCTGAGTTCACTCCAGTTCTCTGACCTATTTTTTTTTTTACCTCACAATACACTATTTACATGTAGGAGCCAGATTCACAGAGCTAACAGTGTTCCACTGAACACTATCTCTTGACAGTAATACTCTTACAATCTAATTATATACAGTTAATCACAAGAAAACTTCATGTGATATGTTTCTTTGAGAGTTGTTATAAATGACACAATATAAAAAAATGCGTCAGCTTTGACACCAGTACAATTCCTCACATATTTCTGTAAGGTTTCCCAATGATGTCGGGAACACAGGAACGTGAGCAGTGATACAAGGGTACTTTTGTGCTAACAGTAAACAATGTCAAAGTGCAGGCAAAGGAAAAGAAACAGAGTAAAAGGGTAAGAGGTGACCTTAAGGTATGAACAAAATGTAACTCCTGAAAGTAGAAAAGTAGATTTGTCAGTGCTCCCATTAATGAGAGCACTGACAAATCATGAAATGCTCATATTGGTCTTTACGGAAAAACCCAGAAGGAAGGTTTAACAACATTTAGAATATGTGCAAAGATGTAACTTTTCTATCCACACAGTGTAGAAGAATGGCACTTAGTACAAGTAACTGCAAATGGAAAACATTGGAAAACAATTGTTGGAAAACAAAACTCTGTTAAAATTTTCCTCAACTGATCATGTCAAATAATCTAAGCAGGGCAATGAATGATGATCAGCATTCTCAGTGAGTAATCCAATCAGTGTAGCAACATCATCTGCTTCACAGCACACTTTCCTCTCAAGATCTCACCTCATACTGTCGTTTTCTGAGTGATGGATGTGTGTCCCACCCACTTTACCACTTTTTTTTTGCTCTACTGAGTGTCTTGTCAAAGCACAAACATGGTGCAGTGGGATTTGTGATATTATAAAAAAAAATTAAAGAGGCATCTTACATTTTAACACAGAAAATCCCCCAAAAAATCTCTGACCAGACCTCCATACCGGCATCCTAATATCTAGCCAATTATATTTCCTAATTCTACTAAGATGCAAACAAGATCATGAAAGCAAACTGCTTCTCTGAGTGTTAAACAGAGAATATTTTAAATTCATGTAAAGAAAATCCTCACCTGGATGTCCTCAAGCAGCTCCTGCTTTCGTCTTCGTATATTCTCCAGCTCCTGCTTCTCCTCTGGTGTCAGATCATCTGGCACTGCAGAAATGGAAAAGAGAATTATGAGAATGTTGATTACAAGAGAGTTATGGTGGTAACCAAACAAACAGTGTAGTTGGCCTGCAAAGCATCCTGGATTGCCATTGCACACTGTATATATCACTCTGCCTGCCTGTGATTGTCACATAAAATTTCACTTCCTAGTTTATGGCAAATCATACCTATTAATAAATAAAACACATATAACCTATGACTCATATTTTAACGCTTGTCAGATAAAGACAAAAAGAAATTTCAACAGAAGGACCTTTACCAGGAACGTACAAATCAATGTGAGCAAGTTACCAGCAAGCTAACAGGCTGTAAAGTTAATGTAGTTTCTTCAGGATCTATTTTTACTAATGGGGGAAAAAAAAACATTTGCAATTTTGATCCAAAGTATTGTAAAACTGAATATCAGCACAGCTGTATTTACCCATGGCACTAAGCCTTATTTAGTATAATCGCACTTTTGCAAATGCTGACCATGCTTGTGCGATTTATCCTTTACAATGTATTATTAAAAATCCTGAGTGAACTTTCATGACCCCCATAACCAAATACTACTTTACAATTCACACAAGCACATGTCTCCACAACTTGGTGCTAATCACCATGGTAACAACCTAGCTAAAATTGTTTTACAGGTCAGTGAAAAAATACCTAGAAGAACTTACCTACCACCCAACCCCACCTCCGACATCAAACAAACACACCACTAAACTAATCCAAGTGTGCTCTGTCCTAGAATAAAATGTCTACGTGGCACATCTAAAAAAGATTTAGGGGGGGAAAGGTGTTGAAATGGATAGAAAGAGGAAAAGATTGTGCCCGTTGTATTTGTATATTTCGCACAGAGATAATTAAATTATGTGAATGCATTTCATAGCAAAGATGTCTAATTGAAAAACACTACTTTCCATGAAAGACAATACTAATGGCCTGCCTGATTCTACTGTTCTAGATGGTTTTGCTTAATTTTTCTTCTTCACAAGCGCGGAGAACTATAAATGTACAATATTATAATTATTATAGAAATTATAATTCTGGTAAAAATTTCAATAATGGATTATGATCATGAAAATAAACACAAGTCAAGAAGAATGATTTCTTACCAGAACAGAAATCAAGACTTTTTTGTTTTGTGAAATGATTTTCTGTTATGTTTATTTTTGCATATGCGTTGTTGCTCATTTGAACTTATTTTAGTTATTTATGTTATTTAATTTGGAGGCTAGCATTTTTTTAGACACCTTTAGTAATTTCAGATAGCAAAGGCTTATATTATTTTTGAAACCAAACTCTCAGCTCTTAGATCAGCTTGGTTACTGTAATGTCGACCAGGCCTTTCCATCATGAGTTATTCTGAACTGCCATCAGAGCAGCTTTTTCAAACAGATAAGAAGAAAAGCAGAATAAGACAATCTAAACCATGTCCCCAACACAACGCAACACCAACTTTAAAAGAATGTCACATATCAGCCTGTTTAAGAGTGTGATGCACTGTAAAATACAGTAGATCCACATCATCTAGTATTCAGACTCAATTATTTAAATATGAGAAACTGTGGGACTTGGAATTCAGACTCTTCAATCTAATAATTGACCTAAAACCCAAACTATAGCCAAAAAATCTAGGATCTGTTCCTATACAGATGCTGTTTAGCACTAGAGAATGAATAGAATCTGTAAGTGTGTGGCGTGAGGATCTTCTGTAAGCCAAACACCCGTGTATTTTTAGCAGGAGAAAGCACGGCACCGGGTGTTGAACTCAGTCTGAGTGTTAACAGAAGGAGATTCAGAGGCAGTTTATTTCCATGTCGTGTAGGAGAAAGTTTAAAACTTTGCATATCTTCAAATTTAGGCAACAAAAGTGATGTTGATCCAAGCTTAACTAACACACCACTTAGATTGTATTGTGTACCTTTAAAAAAAAAAGTCCTGCCTGCTGGATCTGCCAACTTGAGCTTACGCATTAGCATATCTGTGTAACCAATATTTGCCCCTCTGGCTCTGAGGAAAATTCTGTTGGGTGAAAAAATTGTAGTAGCATCCAGCCAATAATGACAAGGGAACCCTAGCTATTTCTGCATATTGTTCCAAAATTAAGAAGTACAGTGCAAAAAAAAAAGTCTTGGAACAGCAAGAACAGTTCGCCTTTTTTTGCTATACACTGAAGACATTTGGGGTTGAGATCGTAAGATAAATATGAGATAACATCAGAATATTAGCTTTTGTTTTCTAAAACTACTTTTAGATTTGTCAAACAACTTGACAGATTTTAATAGTAGACCACCCACTTTTTCAAGGGGCAAAGTATAGAAAATTAAGCAATACATAATATTTGGTTGCATATCACTTGCTCAAAATAAATAATAATAATAATAATAATAATAATAATAATAATAATAATATAATAATAAATGCATAAAGCAGGCAACCCAATGACATCACAGAACTTTGTTTGTGGTGCTTTTCCAGACTTGAACTGCAGCTTCTTTGAGTTTTTTTGTTTGTTTTGGGGGGGAGACTTCAGGACGTGAAATGCATGCTCAGTTGGGTTTGGATCGGGTGACTGACTTGGCCAGTCTAAAACTTTTCCCTCTAATTAAGTCCTTTGTGGTGTCGGCAGTGTACTTTGGATCATTTTCCTGCTGTTTGATGTTCCTAAAAATTTGATTGGATGTATTTCTGTGTAAATTAGGAGTCAGAATGTTTCAGTAGAATTCTGAATTTATTCTGCTGTTACCATCATGAGTTGCATCATCAATAAAGATTAGTGAGTAGTGAGCCTGTTACAGAAATAACCATGCAAGCCCAAGCCATGACGCTACCTCCACCTAACAAAGAGAAGATATTCAGAGCTATCAAGTGTTAAAAAAAAAAAAAGAAAAGTGTCGGTTCAAACAAAAAGTGCCATGTTGTTATTTGTAGTAGCAAATATCAGGAAATGCAAAACAAAATGACTGACTTTGCCATTTCAATACTTTCAAAAGGGACTGTATAATCCTTAGACTCAAGAAGCATGAAATGATCAAGGACATATGACAGCTAATCCTTTATACACCTGCTAATTCTCAAAGAGCCAATAAAGTCATGCCCCAGCAGACACAGTAACTATCACAATGTTTGACTATAGTAGGCATTATCTTGGTGACTAGGCCTAAATATGAATCTGGCGTGTTCAGAGAGGCAGTGTGATATATGCTACTGAAAGCCACCACAGCAGTTTCTCTTTAAACAGTACCAACAATGTATTGTAAAGTCATATTCCTAAAGTGTCACCAATATGCTATTTGTGCTTTAACTTGCTGTGATTATAGCATTCCTAATCATTCAGGTCATTATACCTGGACAAATATAAGTGTTTGTGAGCCAAGTTTGGTCAATGTGATATGACTAAAATAAAAAGAGAAGACTGTGACAACATAACGTGAAAAAACGGAAAGTGCTGTTAACGATGCATCTCTTGGCTTTGTCCTATTTGATCTATAATCACACCTAAAAAGTTGTACATTTAATCAGTTAATAGTATAGTATTATAGTATAGCAGGACATAAATATCAATAGTATAGCAGGATATAAATATCCTTAAAGTTAGTTCCATAAACAAAAGCCACAGTTATGTTTGATACATGTCTAAAGTCTCATGTTCAGAATATTCCATAAAATATTCAACCATACAAATATTTTTACACATGGCCTAATACATACATGTTAGTAATTCTACACAGTATACTGTACATACAGTCAATAAACCAGCCAGTGACCATAGAACTATACATTTTTAGAAAAAAAAAGTCTTTAAATAAGATAATGTTTGTCTCATGGAATTGTGTTATAATTGAAAAGAAAATAACATTTCAATTCCAACATAGAATTAGTCAGAACTGTGCTGTTTCAAAATTATTAAGTGGTAAAAGTTCACACTACTTCAACTACTTCACTGATTTTAGTGAAAACCAAACATGCAAACAAATTGCTGTTGTCTAACATGGGACAGAGAAGCCAGTATTCCTGCACATACACTGATAAGAGCAATGCTAACAAACAGTACAAATGAACCAACAAACCGCAATTGAGATACACACAAAAGCCTTATCAAAAGAGAACATGTGCTTGGGTTTGAGTCCAGGACACAATGTACTCTTGCCATTCAACTTAATGCACATGGAGAAAATCTGTCTATTTTTTTTTAATTATCTGTATATGCATCTTAAAATGTCTGAGGTATTCAGTAAATATTGTTCACACTGAACATCCACCTGAGTATTTCTGCTTTGAGTGAGAACTGCACTGAACACTTACTTTACTTCATTATGGCAAGCTTTCTTCCAATCAGCCTTTCCACTCAGATCTGAGGATCAGGATTAGCATCCCACTAACAGAACCAAGACCTCCTGGCGTCTTTTAGTAATCCCTAGTGAGCCATTCAATCTTTCAGAAGCTGACGTTAGAACAGACTACCCCAATCCCAGAGGGAGGAGGATGATGGGAAGGAGATGCTGGAGTAGAGTACAGGAAGTTGGCAATGCAGGCAATAAAGCTTTACTACAGCTGGTCTCTTTACTCTCTGTAATATATCTGCAAAACCACTCATCCATATAAATCCTCCTCTAGTCTCCTCCCTCCTATTATTACAGAAAAAACACACATACAAAAGGACGCTCATCACCACCTAGTGGTAAACTGTGCACTAACAGTGGAATATTTTAGTTAGAAGGGAGAGCTGAAATTAGAGAAGCTGCACGGCGTGAGGAAGACAAGAGAAAACAAAAAAGAAAGGAAAATCCACAAAACAAGAATTATATAGATAGGGTGGGTCCATTTCAGATTTGTTTTTATCCTTTCTGTTTCAGAGAACAAACAAGTCCATCCCCTCTCATCCTTTTCACTCTTTATTCTCAGAAACTTAGACATCATAATAATTGTACAATCAGCATATTGTGTGTGCTCTTACCTAGTGCTAGAAATCAGTGTGCATTAATAAATAATATGCATTATTAATCAAGATGCCTATTTAAACCAATTTAATTTATTGAACTGTTAACTTGCAACTAAATTAAGTTCAGAATCAATATTTAATGAGTAATTTTAGAAACAGCTCTAGGTTGTGTTACTTACAGTTTTAAAGCATTGTGCTCTCCAGCTTTCTGGAAAAAGTTTACTGGTGAACAGCCTACTAGTTTGTTGTGGGTGAGTGAGGACATGTTGATCATGTCTGCCAGAGCATGAGGGTAATAATATAAACAGCCTGCATAAAGATGTGGCACTACCCTGCAGTCAATTCATACCGGCCCACGCTTCTGACATTAGCAGATTAGCATGGTCAATGTTAATCAAGATAAGCACAAAGCAAAAGCAAAAGGGATGGTTATATAATTAATCACTGCTGGAGGTGAATTCCTTTTAAATTTACTATGTCCTCTTCCACTCAAGTAAACAGGCTTTTCACCAGGAGTATTTTCTTCTCAGCTGGCATTGACAGCTGTTCAGGAGGACAAATTATGCAGACTAATTTAAATTAAAGGCCATGCCATCTGAATTACTCATGTATTTAGAATACTAAACAGAAATAGTATTGGTCTACTTCACTTAATTAATTATTTAAATTTTTTTTATTGGCTTCTCACTGAACCTTGCTAAATACAGGTGAAAAAACCAAGGGACTAATATCTGCTATCTGGAGTAAGAGGCAGGGTTAAGATACAATTCAGCCAATCAAAGAAGTGAGAATTATTAGGAATGGGCAATAATTTTTAAATATTCGAACAGTCATTAAATTTTACAATATCTAATATTTAATGCAATTATAGTTTTATCTTTAAAAACAAAGAGCAACTAATTCCCTTGCTTTAGAGACACACAGTAATAACACAGTAACTAGGGCAGTGTATCATTTCACTACAGAGAAACAAAAACAGCAGAAACATGTAAAGAACACGGCCATTAAAATGTTTTATGATTGTGCACCCACTTTTTTTCCAGATCATATGGATATTCTTTTTATTTATTTATTTATTTTTAACAAAAATATGAAATCAGCAGAAACAGTATTTCAATGTCGTACAGATTATGATGAAGGGTGTGTTAATTAAAGGGCATGTTAGCTTTCCTGCCACTCGGGTATGTTCAGAACTTATGGCATGTTAAAAATCATTACCAGCATGCTTAACGTTACGGCTCGGCTGACCTAAGTGCACATTTCCCATGATGTAAGTTTTTTTGTGATCTGAGTGAAACGATAAACTCACACAAGCACTTGTTGAGCTGCATTACTGTTACGAAGTTTATTTTTCCGTATTAGGAAATGTTTTTTTCTGTTAAGCCTGAAGAGTCAGAATTCTGTGAAACAAGGAAGATAAATGATTTATAGTCTTATCTGTGTTTCTTGGGAAAAAGGAGGCATTCATTAGACCCTTTTTGATAGGGTCTTAGCAGTTTGTTAGACAGTTCTGGATTAGTTCATTTAGGGGTTGCACACAATTGAGAATAACTTAAGTTTAAAAAAAAGATGAACTGTCTTATGTTTTCTATGTGTGTGGGCATGTGGTGTGTGTGGGTGGGGGTTGGGGTGGTGTTGTGGGCGTGATCTTCGAATAACTGACAAATAGTTTCCAGAGAACAATAAGTAGAATTTAGCTTGAGATTTCCATCACTAATAACTAGCTTATTAATTCTTGTTAAATTATATAAAACCCTTGTCATTTCTATGTCTCTCCTTCAAGGAACACTAGTTTATTACATGTATTTAACAAAACACAAAGAAAACACACACAAAGAAAAGACATTATTACTATTAAGCTTTTTTGTACAGTTTTGTAGTGAGTATACAGTAGACAAACATTTCAGACATGCAAAAGTATACAGCAGTTGTACCATTTCTATTCATTCAAAGAAATTTGTTAATAGTTTACCTGATCACAGGAAAATGTTTTGCAATTTGTAATGTAATATTGCACTGAATAACTTCTGTCTCGACACATTCACGGCGCAGAACACCAAAAAAGGGATGGTGGAAAACGAAAAGAGGGAAAACGACTAAAAGCAGAAGCATTTGTTTACAATGTGTGATGGCAACCAAGAGTGAATCACCCAACCACTGAACTGAACCACATTTTCATTTCTGTTCCAGTCTGCCTGCAGTACCTCAAAAACAATTAAAGAGAATTACCTTTCAAAGACACCATTAATCATTTATTATGTTGTCCACACATTCCCACATTAGACTAAATCTGCCAGATAAGTTTGAATTACACAGCCATCCTACTACTAGGGGGAAGGAAAATTGGGAAATGCTTTCTCTCTATCTCTGACGCACCATGGCAACCCTTTCAGCAGAATGCCAACGGATTAGCTCAAAAGAGCAGAGTACAAACCTAAAAATAGCAAATGCACAAGTGTGTGCATTAAATGCGATGGCGTCAACCATCCCAACCACTGAACCACGTATCTAAATGCAACACTTGAAACAGGCTTTGTGGTAAATCGAAGGTGGCTCTCTATTTAGACAGCTATTTTGTTGGGGTTATAATTGCACTGGAAAAATTCATACTATGTAAAGGACTTGACTTTGGCATTTGTTTTCTAGAGACTTTTGAAAACTTTGTACAACAACCAAAACAGAAAACTTGGCAAGCAAAAGTTCATAAAACTAAAATACATCAGTTAGGATAGATATTTAAGTAAAAAAAGCCAATCGACTGTTATGACCTCAGTGTTAAGCACGGTTACAGAAAAGCTTGAAGCTGTATTTATAACTGTAATGTATTCTATATCAGAGGTCAACCTAAGGTCATTTAGATCAATACATTTATCTGAATTTGGGTAAATAAAATCAGTGTATGGACTTTTATTGAAGTTTTACTTAATATTAAATAATAATAATAAATATTCTATTTGGTACAATGGCAAAGAAAAAGAAGGGAAAAAATCAATTGCACAGTTTATCAGCTTCATTACTCTTGCCAACTACTGTATCTCACCAGTTCAAACACATCTGATGTAAAAAAAAACAAAAAAAACAAAAAACAGCACGAACCTGTTGCATGTTCAGAGACATGTAGACAAGTCTTAACATAAATATATAACTATGAAATATAACTATAAAATCATCTAAATCAGCCACATGATTTGGTAACACTTTTCCTCCAAAAGCTTCAACGCTGAAGATAAAAATATATATAAATAAACAGGAAGACTCTCACTCACCGACTGCAGCTTCCGATTTCAGCACCATTGTGCACTCCTGCCTTATAATCACTGAAACACCGCTGAGAACAGTCAAAAACCTGAGCGGTAAAAAACTACACTGTGCACTCTCTACAAACGAAAAGACCAACTCAAACGCCTATTCAAAAACACCTCTCCAAAACAGCAACCAGTTAACCCGACGTATGTGCGACAAAATGCCATGCTTCACAGGCGGGGCGGGGCACACCAGTCATTCATTTTGAACAGCCAATCTCTGACTTCAGTTATACAACTCCTGCCCCCTCTGTTTGCTCCGTACGCTTCCGACGCACGCGCTGCAACGTAACTCCTCCCACACTCGCAAAGCACGTACACATTTCACCGTGCATTTGACGTCACGCCCCCCTTTGCATGGCTAGAGTCAAGTATTTCAATGTTCCCGTAAGAAAGGCGCAGCTCTTACTCCTGAAAATGTAGGTTCTTGGAGGCCCTTTATATAAGAAATGAAAAGATATACATCGTGTGCAGACTTCTAAATTTGATTATTCAAAACAAATCAATTAAAGTCATAAGGGACTGCAATATTATGGGTAATAAAATCTCTGCCTGATTGCTTTCAGAATGTAAAACCCATTATCCCAATATTTCTTTCACAATTACTTGTATATTTATTAATTTAAGTTAGTAAATAATAAAAAAAATACAATAAATACAACAAACTAAAGTAGGTCCTCCAGCATCCTTCCATTCAAGGCAAAAAGATGCTTGGTATGCAACAAAAATTGAAAATTAATCAGCCTTTTCTTCCTTCCGTTCACAAAAAAAAAAAAATCATGAAAGATATGCTAAATACACAATTTGGCATTTACAGGAACAACATATTGCCCCAAAATTTAGTGCAAATATATGTATTTTTGTATTTATGGTAACCAACATGATTATGATGTAGTAATATTTATTATTATTATTGTTGTTGTTGTTGTTGTCTGTAATGGTAGCAGTAGTAGTAGAAGAACCTGTTTTGCTTCTGTTGCTATTATTAACATAATGATGATGATGATGATGATGATGATGATGATGATGATGATGAAGATGGTAATGTAGAAATATCATTCATTCATTTTCAGCACTCATGTTTTTGGCCCAGTCGGTGTGGGTCTGGTTTCAGAGCCAATTCTGGAAACACTGGGAGCAGGATGGGAGAATCAAAGCCAAATGGGATGCCAGACCTTCTCAGTTCACCATGCACAGCCACACACTCATTCACACCTAGCAGCACATTTTAAGCTTAGCCAAAACACCCATCTGGGTGTTTTGGACAAAGAAAACCCACACAAACATGGGAGAACATGCAAACCTCCACAAAGACATTAACATGAGCTCAGAATCAAAACAGAGACCATAAAGCTGTGACAAGGCTATCTGTTACCCCACAATGCTGCTGCTTATCTAGAACTTCTAGGGAAAAAATGTAAAAAAAAAAAAAAAAAAGGGAAACTCAACTGTAAGCAAATCTTGTGCCAAAAATAAAACATAATTGAATGTTTTTTATTACAAAGAAAAACGGAAATTTATCAGTAAACATTTTACATTAGCACATTTCTACAGAGAGACTGAACAAGACTACACAGACACTGGAAACGTGCAGTATTCGAAAAGGTCAGTAGATGTCAGACTTTATAACTTTTTTACAATTTTTGCACCTGGGTTTATGAAACCCGAGTGTGTATGGAATACAAATTACTCTGGAGCAAAAATACCATCAAAAGGTATCCATTTCTTGTCTTAAAAGTGATACCACTTTCTACAGTATATTTATTAACGGTTTGTAAAACATTTATAAGAAACTGCTAACACTTTTGGCCAACACATTGTGTTTCCAACTGGTATGCCAACTCTAATTGCAACCTTTTGCAGGAAACCTGCATTTTGCATTTTATGCTTCCACCAGGCCTCAAAAAACACCATTATTTTAAACAACAAAGAGTTAAAGATTTCTAAATGTCAGAAAAACTGCATGCAGGCAAACATTCACAGGAGAGACTGGTTTCTTAGCTGTGGTATGAGACTGTTATCATGGCAATAAATGCTTTTCTGTTCTTTCCTCAAAAAAGAATTTAATTAAAGTGAATAAACGTTGTGTATAAGTATGTTGACCAATACACACATGCACACACACACACATGCACACATGCAGACACGCTCTTGCATCTTCTGAACAACCATACTGATTACTGACATACTGAACCATACTACCAAATATTGGTTTTTAATTTAAATTGTTCTCCTGTTCATGAAAATATTTCAGACAACCATGAATGGATGGGGTGCCAACCCATCACAAAGTACAGGCAGACACACACACACACACACACACACACACACACATACAGAGAGAGAGAGAGAGAGAGAGAGAGACCCAATCATGCGCTACACGCAATTTGGAAACATCAATCTTACAACATTTCTTTCGGGAGAAACCAGAAAATGCAAAAGAAACCCACAAATCATTAGAAGAACATGCAAACTCCACACACACCAGACTGGCGGCAACATTCAAAACCCAGGCGCAGCCACTGTGGCTCCTATAATTAAATTTTTAATTAAGAATAAATGATCAATTACAAGCCTATTAACTCTCAGGATTCTCAATTTAAATAAACATACACTTTCATGAATTGAGTGGATCTTTCACAGTAAGTCCTAAATGTTAACAAATTGAACATTAGAACATAAAATTAGTTTGTTGGTAGCCTTCCATTAAAGAAGGAAAAAGCCACATTGCTCACTGACATGACTATATACTGAAAAAAAGATATCATATAATAATTAGAGTAGATAATAATAGACGGATAAGTAGATAATAATGCTAATGAAAATCAGACAATGACTTCGAATCGTGTATCAACAAAAAAAAACAAGGGGAAAAAATGGCCTGTACAAATTAGTTGGTACCTCTAGAAAAGACTGCAAATAACTAATTAGCATCACAGGTATCTTCAGGCTTGCAAAGAGCCATTCAGCCTATTTAAATGATGAAAAGTAGTCATTCTGCTGTTTGGTATCATGGTGTGTACCACACTGAACCTGGACCAGAAAAAGCAAAGCAGAAGAGTTGTCTGAGAAGATCATAAAGAAATTTATCCATAAGCATGTTAACAGTACAGGCTGTAAAATCACCTCCAGGCAGACTTTTCCATAAGCCAGACTGCTTTTTGAAGAAGCTCCAACAGATAGATGAGACAAAACTGGTGCTTTTTGATAAGTCACATCATGTTCACAGATGCAAAAATGAAGCTTTCAAAGAAAAGAACACTGTAAATACTGTATAACAAGAAGGATGCTCTTTATGTTCTGGAACTGCTTTGCTTCATCTGGAACGGGGTGTCTTGAGTGCTTGTCTGTGCAGAATACAATGAAATCTCAAGACTATCAAGGCAAGAAACTTCCTGATAAAATGTAAACATACTTCTGAAGCTCGGGCTCAGTCGCAGATCATGGTCCTTCAACAGGATAACCCAAACACATCTCCCACCAGAATGGTAAGAACAAAACATTAAACTATGTGAAGAAGCTGTCTATGAGTTCTGTGGAAAGAGTTGAAACATTCAGAAAAATGCAACCTTCAAACCTGAAACAACTGGAGCAGTTTGTTTGCAAACTACCTGTTGACAGGTGCAGAAGTCTCATTAAGAGCGACAGAAATTACTTAATTGCATTAATTGCCTGAAATTAGCAAAAAAAGAAAAAAAAGGTTGTACAACTAAACATTAGGTTAAGGGCCCCATCATCCCATCATTTCAGTCCAGGTCACTTTTATAAATTATTATTTAGTATTACTTTTGTGAGTTTAAAGTTAGTTCGGTGATTATTGTGGGTTTTTCTTTCTTTAATAGAAGTGTAGCTACTAATTAGTCTACGCGTGTATACAGTGACATCCATAAATGTTTGGACAGTGACAAAATTATCATATTTTTGCCTCTTTAGAGATCCTGTGTGTGACGCCAGAGCCGTGTAAAACCAAACCAGCCACCATTTTGCTTTACTGTGTCTACAGATGCTATTGTACGAGGTCAGATGAGGAGAGAAGAACCTTATACCCATCCCTGTAACTGGGTCACCAGGCTTGTCTTGGGGCTGGTGGTTTTGGTGATTTGTGAAACTATAAAATGTATGTCAGGGGTCAAAATATTGTTCACGGCATGTGTTATGCATTTGATATTAAGAACATCCCTCTTAAGATTAATGGAAACCAGCTCTGACTCCATCAAAACATTCTGGCATTCAAAGCACCAGGACTACAGCAAGTGACATTGACAAACTGACAAAGAGGCACATTTTCAGTCAAGGACAATGTGGTAAACATTCGAAAATGTTAATGAATTTGTTCACTTCAACACATTCCATTAGTAAAGCAGTTCTAACAAAGTCAAGTCCATGGCCTTTATGTGACAGATAGCTCTACAGAAGAGCAAGAAGACTGCGTCGCTCAAGACTGCGTCGCTCATCACTTCTAATCGGTGAAATCATTTTGTAATGCAATTACAATGTTAAACCCGGCTTCTGCCAGTTACAAGACTGAGTGCTCGCTATAACCAACTTAACCCAAGAGTACAAATCATGTCCTGGTGATATGCAAACTTTTGGACTGAGCTACACGCTTAGATTTTTTAAATTTTTAATTCACACCATACTTTATACTACCGCAAACCTTTAGAAAGAAAGCTAAATGACAGCTTGTCTTGAGCCTTATAAAAGGAAAACGTCTGCTAACTTCCTCTGAAGCACAGGAAAATGCAAAAAGGACTCAGCTACAGCCCATTAACTCAAAATAGAAACATTAATGTCCTCTCTTCCTTTACTTACTAGTTTCAGCAGCACAAGCACAATATCTGAGCAGGATTTGTCAGAGTGTTGATTCCAGACATTAATACAACGTGAGCTACATTGGACAAAATTCCACAGAAATAATAAGATGACATTTGAGTCTCTTTCGATTCCTTTTCAGAGCACATTTTTTTCTAGCAATCTTTCTGCCACTTCAAACCTGTTTACAACACATTTTTTCTGTCCACAGGGACTGTCCGATTTATGTGTGAATATGTGGTTCTCTGGTGCTGGGTAAGTAGATGACACACTCTCCCCAGACGTTCACTTCAAAGCTGTGATATAAACAACAGACCTGCCACAATTAAGGCAGTCAATAAGTAATAAGTATTAGAATTAGAGGCCTTATTTTATACAGAGCAACATTTTCACTGCCTCCAGAAACAATAAAGAAAAGGACAAAACTAGTTTCAATACAGTATATCACACTTGTTTATCAAAAAAATTAGAAGGGAATATTATAAAGTTTTTTTCTGACAGTAAGCTACATACATTTATTAAAAATAAATAAATAAATAAAAACACACAACACTGAAAGTGTCTAAGGAAGCCTTTTTGCCAAAGAGAAACACTCTCTCACTCTGTGTGTGTGTGTGTGTGTGTGTGTGTGTGTGTGTGCGTGCGCGCATGCGTGCGCCCAATACACTGGCCTTTCTGTTTCAGTGTCCTGTGGCTAAACAGGGGTATGCCTGTGAATGAGAAGCAAATCTGCATTCATTTAAATATTCTTACTTACTTACTGCACATTGTATTTGGACTGCAAAATTCATAAATCTTAATTTACTATTCTTGTCCTGATTATGCTGTACTATGAAGTCCTTTAAACAGCACCCATTTGATGTTATCAGCAATGAACCAAGATTTCAAGGGATAAATATGATAGAGTAAATACTAACATGTTTATATCTTACAAATGAAAATATCAGTGGCATGAGATATTTTAACTGTAATATGACTCTCAAGGTCTCGTCTACAAAGCGTTACAACACTGACTGCAGATTTGAAGAAATTCATAATACTCCGAGCACTAGTCGTGAATGTAAACATATAACCTTGGAAACACCCTTACGTTTCAGCGTGGCCGTGCTCTCCTGTTATTATGAGCTGCTTCCATTAAGTGAGTGTGTAGAAGCATTGTAGACGCATTGTCTGTATTAGTTAATTGCCTACAAATTGACCAGTTTTTGCTGAGGAGAAGACATATCCATGTGAAGATATGCAGATGCATGATTGATGACATAGTCCCGCCACAATATTCAGAGAGGATTTAAAATGTAATAAAATGTGTGGGAGTAAGCGTCTGAGGTGGAGACTCTATTAAATGGCTTTGGTAACTATGGTGATTGAGAAATAGACCCACCTGCTGTGTGGAAGGTAAAATTCTAAGGTTTTACAAAAAAAAAAAAAAAAGAAATACCTGCATCCCCATAAAACTGGCAATCTAAGCCCAAGACACACTGTTCTTGCTCAAATCCTATACTCAAAATACAGTACAGGCTTCGGTAGTGGAGACATGTTTCATAAACCTACAGTACAGTGCTAAAGATTCACAGTGTGAAGGTGGAGAAAAAAAACTAATTACATTGATGCTAAGATTAAGTTTTTTTTCTTTAAGTGCACTTTTTATAAACAAATATTAGAAGTAGGTAACAAACATAAATATCATGCTACATATTTATATTTATATGCTATATATTTATTTTATGTACTGTAAAAGGGCATGCAGGAAAAAAGGAATTAGGAATTGAGATAACTTTGTGATTACGTTTTCCAGCATCATACTACCACTATTGCTCCTGCTCTCTACTTTCTGCTTACCAAAAAAAATGTAGAATGTAGAAATCATGATAAAATGTGGGAGGAGAGAGAGGCCAGAGTGGCCTCCGGGGTGAATGAGAAATCGTGAGACCATAGAAGCCATAGAAAGGAGAAAACATAGCCGAGAAAAGATTACTGCCATGATTTCAAAGATCCATGTAAGTATCTTGTGTTTCAACTGAAGTTTATTTGGTCCATCACTTCATTCACACATTGTCCACTTTGTAACACAAAGCACAAGGACTTGTGTTATATGAAATGCTGTGAAATAGTGGTTTTTCTAAGTGAAACTCAAATATCTAAATATATGTCATGTTTATATATGTCAGCATTTCAGCGTTACCTGAGGAGGGTGAATTAGTTGACCAAGCTCAGGTTATGATAATGCAGATGATGGTAAATTATAAGCTAGCACCCTTTTGCTTTCCTGCTGTACTGCAAAGAAGAAGGCACTTAAGGTGAAAACCCCAAACAGATGTTATGGGTTAGTCGTGAGAAGCATTTTTCACTTCTCTCTGAAACTAGAGCAGGGGTCTTTTAGAAAAACTAACATTGCTGCCCTTCATTCTTAAAGACTACAGTACTATATTACATAAATGCATATATTATGTTAAGGCAATTCTTATAAACATTTCCACTGTTCATCTGTCATACTGTATAACATATCCATTTAACAAAAGGGTATATATTAGAATGAGAAGTACATAAACTCTATTAAACCATTCTATTAAAGCCAGGACAGTTGATTATCATTACATTATAATTGCAAATCTTTTTGAGAACTTTGTACAAAGATCAAAAAGAAGGGTGATTTCTTTTTTTTCATGGAATTACTCTATTCAAACCCATGAAATGATTCATCTTTATTTCGATCATGTGAGCATACAGAAACAATACAGAAGCAGCCTACTGACGTGCACGACCACGAACACACAAAAATGGAAAAATAATAGAAAGAATTGATGAGACTATGGAAGGTAACCGGTAGGGAGATACGGGATGTAATAAAAAAAGAAGATTAACTGGGGCCTAAGAATCATATGACAGACTGCATCAACTTTGCCTTCACATCACTGGGAATCTGACTGCATTGCAATAATGCAGGAACAATACAGCGGTGATGGCTTTGTACTCCCATGAACCCTAGTGGCATGAAAAACATCTGCCATTTTTGATGAACAGAGTTTGGGGTGCATCAAAGTTTGGGACTGTTTGATACAAGAGGGGGAAAAAAAAAACACTCATTTATAACAAATTACACAGCATCCAAAGCAGTACCACAATGCTGACAGCCTCCCCTGCAGTTTTGAAAAGAGCATGAGGCAGAAACGGCCCCAGAGGCTGTGTGTGTTCATGAGCTTATTGCTGAGTACTCTGGCAGGTGTGAGCACCAATCCTGACCAACTATTCTGTATTTGGATATCAGTGCTCCTACTATTATCATCATCACAAGAAAACAGCCAATATGCAAATGGTAATGACAGATAGACTGGGATATGTATAAGCAAAAAAAACAAAGAAGAGATAAGGTAAGATGAAATGGTAGCCTGGTGTGAAACCTTCACCCAGGTGCAAGTGGGTAAGATTAATTGCATGCAGAATTGATAATGGATTTGGAAATAAAGAGGGAGCAAAGGTACTTCAGTTAACCTAAGCACTTTGAATTACCATTGTGTATGAAATGTGCTATACTAATAAACTTGCCTTGCCTTGTCTAACCTGAGGTCAGTATACAGCACATACAGTATATTTTGAACCATCCAGTGTAAACATCTGCTAGGCTGACCACTTATGCAAAATTGACTTTTTAGTCCTTTTTAGACATTCAGATGGGTCCCCAGTGTGAACAAAAAAGTGAGAGAAAAACATTCCTTGCCTTTTTCCTTTTTTATCCTATTTATAATGTCTGTTGCTTAAACAAGCTAATTAGATTTTCTCCTTAATATGACTTCATATTATGGGTAAAAAGTAAATAAAAAAATTACGTAGACCTTCCTATTGCATACATTAGAGGGAAGTCCCATTTCCTGCATTCTGACTATGTAGAAAAGTACACTTCCTCAAAGGGGTGGGGGATATTTATTTTAATGCTACAGACACTGAAACAGCTTGTTAGGAACAAAAGAGATTTCAGGTCTGCCAGAATGCATGATCTGAGTGGAATTTCAGCTGGAACATTAACAGACACATTTTAGAGAGATCTAAGACTTATGACAGCTTGTCCTGTATAAAACTATTGTAAGACAGCAGCTTTTAAAAGAAAATCTTGGATTGTAGGCTTTGACATTGTGGGATGTCAGGTTTTGTGTGTGTACAGTATGTGAAAAACTGGAGTTAGTCTTGCATTTAATTCAAGGGTTAATTATTATAAATGATTTTTACCGAGCACTTCAATGAGCCATGTCTTCAGTGAGCCATTTTTCCACTCACTCACTCACTCATCATCTATACCGCTTTATTCTCTTTCTATCCCAGGAGACTTGGGGCACGAGGTGGGGTAGACCCTTGACAGGGTGCCAATCCATTGCCAACTGGACCAAAAACGAGTAAGTTGGAAATCAGGGGAACAAAGTGGTTTGGCACAGGTAGGAATCCACCCAGTCCTGAATTGGAAAAACGGAAATTGTGGAAAAAGCACTGATCGAAAAGTAGAAATTTCCTTAGAAAAGTAAGACTAGAAAAGGTCAGCACCACAGAAACAGAAGAGAAGGGGCGAAAAAATATCTGAAATATAAAGCCAAATGGGATGGTGCGATTTGGCATTTACTTTTTCTTCTTACAGAATGTAACTCCGTCAGATGGACATGCTGCTCAGCAGGCCACCACACAGACATCACAGGAGATCCATAATGACTAGCCAGCAGCAAAAATACTGTGGCTTACTGTCTAACAACGTGTCCCCTTAGTCATCTGTGTTTTCTCATATACTATTTCCTCTTTAATTCATTCAAATGATCTGTTTTTTTTTATATTAATATGTACTATTCACAGCTAGATATCTTTAAGTAGCGAACATTTATTAAGCTGATCATCATGGTGAAGGTTTTGCCTTTGGGTTACACAATAACACTAGCGCCAACCTTAAAGAGCAGTCAATATGCACTTATTAATCATGACTTGGTAGGGCTTAGCATGCAGCTAGTATTCAGTGTGTTTGTGTACTCTAGAAATGAAACATAAAGCTGTTTCTCCTCCTTGTCATCAGAACTTTAAAACCAATGTACAAGACTTTACACTATAATCATGCCTTAGTAAGTAAGCAGTGATCCATGTACTTATAGTACGTAGAGGGAAAATAAGGAGAGTGGGAGTGAAGTGGAAGACGTGACAGTGCTGTAGCATGCAATTAGTATGCTCTAAAACTGCACTCCCCATAGCAGAAAGTAAAAACAGAAAGTGCTTGGATGAAAGCAATGTTCAGAATTTTGAATTATAAACTGACACTCATAACTTCTTCTTCTTGCATAAATAAACCAGAAAATGAAAACAAATAAGGATGGAAAAAAGATGGAAAACATGTTACACTGGTAAAAATTTTACATTTTGAATTATGTGAACAAATGTGCACATATTAAACAGCTTGGACCCAGCTGGGAATAAAGAGAACATCAACATCTACATGTATTGTCTATACTTTTTATCCTGTGTAGGGTCATGAAGGGCCTGGAACCTAACCCAGGGAGCTCAGGGGAACAAGCACTCACATCCAGTCATGTACTACAGGGAATTTGGAATTGTCCACACTGTATGTCTAAGGACTGGGGGGGGCACAGCAACATGCAACAGAGCATGCAAACTCCATCCACACAGAGCAGAAGTGAGATACAGGTGTGAGGCCACAGTGAAAACAACTGAACTGAACGGTGCTACCACAGAACATGCAGAACTATAAAAAAATATTTGTGCCTTTTTATTTTTTTTGCATATTTGTCATACTTAGTTGATCGAGATTACCAAACAAATTGTAATACTATACAAAAAAATCCTGAGTAAATACAAAATGCGGTTTTTAAATAATAACTTCATTTAGTAAGGAAAAGCTGTCCAAACCTGCCAACACTATGTGAAAACACCCAGGCCTGATTACTGCCAGACCTGTTAAATCAAGAAATCACTTAACTAGAACGTGTCTGACAAAGTGAAGCATGCTAAAAGCTTGCAAAAGGCAACACATCATGTTGAAAGTCTAAAGAACTCAAGAAAAGATGAGAAATCACATGTATCAGTCCGGAAAGGGTTATAAAGCCATTTCAGTGTTTGAGACTCCAGCAAACCACAGTGAGAGCCATTATCCACAAATGGAGAAACTTGAAACAGTGGTGAATCTTCCCAGGATTGGCCAGCCTACCAAAATTACTCATCCAGGAGCTGATAAAAGAATCCAAAACAACATCTAAAGAACTTCAGGCCTCACTTGCCTTAGTTAAGGTCAGTGTTCATGATTCAAAAAACAAGAGAGAGACTGGGCATCCATGGGAGAGTTCCAAGGTGAAAGCCACTGCTGACCAAAAAAGAACTCCAAGGCTCATCTCACATTTGGCAAAAAAAATCTTGATTATCTCTAATACTTTTGTGCAAAGATTCTGTGGACTGATGAGACTAAAGTTAGATAAAAACTAACATAGCATTTCATAAAAAGAACATCATACCAACAGTCAAACATGGTGGTGGTAGTTGGATGGTTCGGGGACCTGGAAAACTTGCCGTAACTGATTAGACCATGAACTCTGAGCTCTACTGCATCTAAAAATCCTGAAGGAGAATGTCCGGCCATCAGTTCATGACCTGATCAGAATCATCCCCGCAAGTCCTCCTCTGAATGGCTCATTAAAAAATGGTATTGTAATAGCTTGATTGAGATGCTGTGGCTTGACCTTAAACAGGTCAATGTGGCCAAACCCTCCAATGTGGCTGAATTAAAACAATTCTGCAAAAAGCAATGGGCCAAATTCCTCCTAAAGACTTATTGCCGGTAAATAATGCAAACTGCAGTTTGTATTTACTTAGATTTACTTGGATTATCTTTGTGTAATATTGAAATTAGTTTGGTGGTGTAAATCATATAAGTGCGACAAATATGCAAAAAAGTCACCCAAGATCAGTATTGAACGGGGCGAACCAATGATTTGGCAACACTATCCAAAACCTCCATAAACAACATCCTTCTTTGTGTGTATGATGAATGGTATGATGAATGGTATTCACAGTTTAAATACTGTATATGAAAAGGTTGCATAAGCACCTGAAAGTTCTGGTAAATGAAAAGCAATTGGAACAAAAGGAAACAGTACGTATTTAAATAAATACTGAATAATAAACATTCGCAGGGTCTAAAGGAGCAGGTAGGTGTCGCACATACACACACATTTAATTTCACACAACCGCTAGGAGGTCAGTCATAGTGCAAGATATTTCTACTTCTATTTTATTAAACCTCTCTCCCTCTCACACACACACGCACACACACTCACATGAATAACAAGATGATTATAACTGTCATCCACCCTTTTATAGACTCATCATTATTATTATAAATTCCTGGTTCTAAATGCCCTCAAACCCACTGTCTCTGAATCATAATCTGTATGTGTGTGTGTGTGTGTGTGTGAGAGAGAGAGGAGAGAGAGACAGACAGACAGACAGACTTCTATAGGCCATTACATCCTACACATACACTTCTGCTCTACTGCTCTCTATTGTTGTCATGTTTCTTATATTCTTTTCTTAGTAAATATTTGTTCCTGTCTTGCTTTCTATCCCTTCAGGCTTTATACCTATTTTGGAGAAAAAGGATTAGAGGTCAAGGTACAATATGAGCAAAGTGAAATAAGTAAAAAAAGATTTCTGTTTTTCCTCACAAACAAAAGCTGGCTGTAATTCAGAAGCAACAGGCCTGCATGCTGCTGGACATCGTAGCTTGTATCTCACATTATACCATTCTGTTTTTCTCATTTCTGCTGCTTGCGTCACAGATTCAGGAAGCCTGGAAGTACCAAGCACCAGACGATATGCACCACCATGTGAAACTGAAATCCCTTTCGAGTAAGTCCGGTAATATGAGTCTCAAATTCTCAAATCTTAAACATCTTTCTTAGCCAGTCCTTACAGTCTCTATGTCAAGGTATGATCTGAAAATGATATGCAAAATAAAAAGATGGAGACCCACAGAGCAGGTGGCCACCATGTGCATCATCCAGCCCTCATTTGCTATGAGTATGATCTTAAAATGCCGCCTACAAATGCTGACTCAATTCTATGATGACCAATATAGCAGCCATATGAAAATGTTTGGTCACTTTGAATGTCACTGAAAACTTCAGAAAAAAAAATCTAGCAACTGATTCCTAGTTCCTTCAACTGAATTCAACAGCAAAAGAAGCAGAACCTGAAAGAAGGCTACCCCCCTCTAAATTCACTATGACCAAGCTGTTACTCTATGGCTCATTCATAGGTGCAAGTAAGGCGATCCTTTGTACCAGCCCTTTTATAACCATTAATATTAAAGTCCATATATAATTTCTTTATTAATCAATACTTTTAATCAATACCAATTTTTTTCCATTTGATTGACCAATGATTAAAAAAGTAAATATATATATATATTGTTCATTGACGTATAATGTTTCATGGTTAATGCTGTTCTGTCAAAATCTATCTAGGTCACAAGCTGCTCCTTCTTATTATTTACAAGAACAGATCATATGACTTGGTGTGCACTGGTAAAACACAGCTTTCCAGTTCCTTAAGATGAGTGCAGCAGTAAGCAGAACCCAAGGCAAAAAAAGAGAAAGAAAACTTGCAATAATGCAGTAAAAGGTTCCTCTCTTTACAAAGACTATGAACAAACTATGGCCTTTTTTTTTTACAAGATCATATGACAAGCAATAGCTTATTACATATCGAAGTCAATACATAGCATATTCTGAAAGTATTCATATCACAATTTTAGTGAAATATAACAAGGATAACAGTGATTCCTGTGGGTCAGGAAATTCTGTTACAAAACAGAATATAATATTATGCCTGGGAGGTCAGTGCAACATTTAAGAGAGTCAGTGAATTGAAAATACCAACTTCCATTTCATTAATGTGTGTTTAAGCGCTTCATAGAAAATGGGACACTTACTGTACATTGGTCAAACCTTCAAGTTAAAGAATTATACAAATACTATTATTATTATTATTATTATTATTATTAACATTATTAAAACATTTTATCACAAAGAATGGGTAACAAAACCATTGGTGCAAGCCAAAAATGAGCAGATCCATCTTTTCTTGACACATGCTCAACCAACCACCTCACTAGAGCAACAATTTTTCAGAGCATGTGTTCATTTTTTTGCTTTTGAAGATGCTGTATTAAGAAGATGGATGGAGTTGCTTACTGTCACACAAAACATCGATTAATCAGTAATTACCTAATCCTGATCCGAGTCACAACGGATCCAGAACCTATCCTGAGAACCCTGGGCATAACAATGTGGAACAGCCCCCCCTTCGACCTTCCTCCCAAAACACAGACACACACACACACACCAAAAAAAAAAAACGATCAATCAACATATTGACACTTTTTTAAAAAGTTGACAGAATCAAGAGAAACACACATGAAGATTTTTTTTTTTTCGATTTTGAAGAAATAAGTGACTTGGCAGCACTGATGGTGACACTAATTTCCATGATGCATTTCCATGATTTGCACATACAGTAGGAGTCTTCCTCATATAAATCTTGAGTCCTGAGGCTCCCTTTAGAGGGTGATTTTGGTGTATCTCCCCCAGCTTCCGAAAGAACACCTAATCTAAATACTATTTACGTCAAACACCAAATCTAGATGCACACACAATCTTAACTCTGACAACTCTTAGATCTGACAATTGACTTTAAATCTCTCTAAATACATGGAATTAAAATAGCAGCAGTTCAACAAAATGCTGTGTTTTTTCCTCCAAGCTTAGAGCTGGCTCAATTCAGCTCAGGTTATATCGCTATATTTTCAAAGCACTGATTTAATATAGTGCATATGCACATTGGACATTTTCTCTCTCTCACTCACACACAAAATACTTCCAGGATCTGGAGAGACTCTATCACCACGGTAACAACTCCAGGCAGATCTAACGATTTAACATTACAGAGAAAATAACCCAAGTGTCGAACTCCATGGACTATTTAATAATTTTCTTACTGTGAAATGTTTATCATCAACAGAATCTAAGGTAACCATCGGATAAAAAATGACGGATCACAAACAAACGCATAGCCATGCTGAGAGCAGACCGACCTGCTGGTGCAGCTGGGCGCACAGTGGGACACATGAACGCCTGGAAGCTGGAAGCGCAAAGTTCGCTCACCGTCCCCATCTCAGTTTAGAGCACTCAATACACACAATCTCCCTTCACAGAGTGCAGCAGTGAATGACTCTAAGAGAATGCGCTTTGGAGCAATGACAGTCAAAGTGAAAAATAGTTTGCTTCCTTTTTTAGTCCTTGTAAAAGAAGAGGGAACTTGCGCAGATATTTTATTCCTTTCGAGTTAGTGATTCCAAATGAAAACGTTCATAGAGACAGGTGTACCCAAACCGTGTGGAGCTCAGCACAAAGCGCTCTCACACCGATGTGTGCTGTCTGTCAGTCTATCACTCGGTTTGTCTGAGTCCCTTGTGTGTCCTCTCCTCCCACTCAGTAACTCCATTCTTCACTTTCTTCTTATCATTGACACTATACTGTAGCTCTTCATCCATTTGTTAGAGCTTCTCTCAGAGCAAATCATTCTCTCCCCTCCACTCTGTGTTTATATTCATCCTGTGTGCTATTGTTGCCTCCCTGCTCTTGCACTAAAATAGTCTTAGAGCCAATAGGTTTCATACACATACGCAACGAACACATTAACACTTCACACTGCACCTCTTCATTTACACCCACACATTGCACAGTGGCCAGTTTAGTCAGCATGTAACAGCATCATAATTTTGAGAATCGAAGTCATGCAAGGCTATGTATCAGTTTATACACTCACTGCCTGGCCCAAAGAAACAGTCACTGTTTGCATTTAAATAAGCAAATATTTAACCGCCTTTGACTGGATAATTACTGCAGCAATTAATATGTTTCGACAAGAATTCTTTTAACCCTAACTGATGCATGTCTAAAGATGTATCCTGTGGTCGTGGAAACAATATTATTTTGTTTTAAAAAGGTCAAATTACTGGCCTTCATCAAGCAAAGAAAACAATTAAGGAGGTTACTGAAATTGCTGGAACTGGGTTAAGCACTGTTGAACTCATTTCTAAAAGCTGGAAGGATAGTGGCGAACTGTCAGCTTGATGGAAAAAATGTGCTTGGAATTGACTGTGATCAGAGATCACTAACACTTAATAAAGTCACATCAGAAGAAATTGACAGTATAAATCACAGCTACGTTTAAAAGTCAAAATAAGAGCATTTCCACATGCACAAGGCAATGAGAACTCACAGGATTGGGACTAAACAGCTGTGTGGCCATAGGAAAACCATCGCCCGTCATTCTCAGATCTCAGCTGTTGTGTCTTCACATAAGATTGATGAAACAATGCCACAGGAATGTGCTCCATAATCAAAGCCAAATGCGGCCAAACAGAATATTAGGTTTTTGCATATTTTATTTGGCCAGGCAGTGTACACATTCTTCATGTGTAAATTGGGATTCCATATTGCAATTAAATTTTTATATCTATATACAATAAATGCCTGGAATGCCCAGTTTTGTGTGTGTGCATGTATAAAAATAAAGTCTAAAAAATATATTCTTTCCCTCCTGTAATAAATAAAGGTAAAATACTCTAATTTTAAATAGATAAATATTCTCCAAGCCTCAAAATGTTATTCAACAGTAACACCCCTAATATACTTGAGTGCAAATCTGCACTTTCCTGTAGTTTCCTGATGATAAAAGTCCTGAAAGGATTTTCAAGAAGTTAATAACAAACTGGAGCAGAATAGTGCCCCAGTTTGGTAACCATGACACACACATTCTTACCTTCTTTTGGAAGATGGAAGGACTGGATAATATGAATGGCCCCTAGGTAAAAATGTGTGTGCATGGTGCCCTATGATTGGCTACAGTTGACTTTATTACTGAAAATGTATGAATACAAATTAAATATAGAAATAAAAAAACAGCCCTCAACCCTTTAGGATGAAATCACCCTAGGATGACTCGACTCCTCTCCCAACATCAGTGGCTAAATGGACACAGTGAACAAAGTTTTTTGCATTTTCTTTAGAAGTAATTACTTGGTTGAGGCATTGGACTATTGACCGGAAGAACCCAGTTTCAAACCTCAGCACCACCAAGTTGCCACGGCTGGACCCTTAAGCAAGGACGTAACCCTCACTTGCTCAGATGTGTAGTGTATAATCTCATGTATAACAAGATAAAACTGTAAGGTGCTCTCGAGAAGGATGTCTGCCAAATGCCACAAATGTAAATGTAAGTTACTTAAATAAAAGGTTAAGTTCCTCTCATGGTTTCAGCATTGGACTGATCTAATTACCAAGAAAACCATTTCAATTTAAATTCATATTTCAAATCATATTTCTTCTTTCTTATATATTTAAGTCTTTGTTTAAGTTAAAAACTACATTTTATTAGCATAGCTTAGTAAGCTTCAAACATTACTCCAGGAAGTGTTAGATTGTTAGTTAGGAAACTGAGGTTGATATTTGAGATTGGTCAGGAAAAATCCACCCAGAACTTTCCAGATCCCTCCTAAACTTTCCCCATTTTATCTCCTATTACTCATGCACTGTCACTTCCTTCCTTCTCATTTATTCCAGAGTCTTTTTACAAACCTAATCACATCATTCATGTCTGTTTCTTTCTAAAGTGACCTTTACAAATATTTTTGCATTAATAATAACTATGATCAAATGAGTCTAAGATAACCTAAAGTAAATAGACACACTCAAACTCTTACAAAGATCACTTCCTCCAGTGCATTTTAATGAGGTCATAGACTTTGCTATTTGTAGTTATGGCTGTTTTAAGTAAGCTTTTTTTATGGTGACCTAATGCGTCTGAGTATTTCTTTCATTCAGAGCTATGATTATTCTATTATTTCCAGTTTTATAGAATTAGTAATAAGTATGTGTATGCTATAGCACAGTGACAGTATCTGTATCAGTTTTAAATGGAAAACAAAAAAAATGTCAGCATGGCCTGTAAATAGAGTCTCTGAAAGTTCCACTGCAACATCAGTTTATAATTGGTTTTAAATGTGTGCAGAAGAGATATAATAATAAAAAAAAATTATGTCATTATAATATTTGATATACCTGCCTGCAATCTTTTCTAAATAATTGAACAAACTAGTACATAAGCAACATACTCTGCCTGGCCAAAAAATACATTACAATAGGCTGCCCCTAACTTTGTGTATGGTCCACATTAGCCAGGGAATATTTTTGACAAACTTTATTATTTATATACACTTATTATCTTGTTTTGATGATGAGACTGTCGAACCACTCTGTACAGTAAAGTCTTCTTTGCCACATCCCAAACACTTTCAATATAGTTACGATCATGACTGTGTGGTGGCCATTTAATGTGTGAAAGTGTTTGCAGACACACTCTTTTACGATTTGACCCAGATGATCTTGGCTCTGTCATCTTGCAATTTGCCCATGCCGTCAGGAAAAAATTAAATCCACTGATGGGATAACCTGGTTAAAAAAAGTTGGTGTTATTATTTAAACAAACGAATACTTAAGAGCCTTTAATTGGATAACTATAGTATGGATTGATGTGTTTCAGCTGGGAACAATTCTTTAAATCTAACTGATGCAGCAAATAGTTTCTTATTTCTTAAACAACCAAAAGAACCAGAAGATGCATTCCTTAGTTGTTGAAAAGTTGTTAAAGTGTTTCACAGGGGTTGAAATACTGGTCTGCAGAAAGCAAAGAAAACAACTAAGAAGGTTACTGAAATTATTAGAATTGGATTGAAAACTGTCCAATGCGTTATTAAAACCTATGGGGATATTGATAACTTCATGGCCTCTGGAGGCAGTATTATGATCTGGGGTTGCTTCTGTTGGTCAGGGCTAGGCTCATCAACATGGCAATAGAATGAAGTCAGCTGACTGAATGTACTATACTGCATGACCAGGTTATCCCATCAGTGAATATTTTTCTTCCCTAATGGTATGGAAATATTCCAGGTTAACAATGCCAAGACTCACTGGGCGCAAATTGTGAAAGAGCAGTTCTGGGAGCATGAGTAAGTGTCTTCCTGCATGAATTGACCACCACAGAGCTGACCGGTCCTTAACCCCATTAAAAGTCTTTGGGCGTGCTCGAGAATACTTTATGGATTGGTTTAAATCTCGGGTCATCAATACAAGATCTCAGCCAAACATTTATGCAACTCTGGACAGAAATAAATGTTGTGACATTACATAAGCTTGCTGAAACACTTTCATGGCAAATGTGAGCGATAATCAAAGCTAAAGGTTGTCAAACAGAATTTTGAAGTGTCTATCATTGTTTTGGCCAGTATATTCAATTCGATTCAATTAAATTTTATTTATATAGCGCTTTTTTCTTTTTTAATTTATCCCCCTGTTCCGAATTTTCCGATTTTCTCCCCTAATTTAGCGGTGTCCAATTCCACCCCGACACTGGAGGCTCCCACATTAAGCTTCTA
>JAOVVB010000052.1:12542128-12560051 GCA_028570985.1 Heterobranchus longifilis
CTTTAAAGCACTTTTTGTAAGTCGCTCTGGATAAGAGCGTCTGCCAAATGCCTAAATGTAAATGTAAATGTAAACTATCCAAAACATGAAGATTGTCTCAGCTACACCGCCCCTAGGTGTGAATGAGTGTGTGAATGGTGTCTTGGGATGGAATGGTGTCATATGTAGATGATAATGGAAACCACAGCAAGTGTATCATAAAATTTATGAAAGATTCCATGTCTATTTCATCATTTTCAGTTTCCAACCACAGCACATGTGTTGGCTGAATATTTTAGATTGGTGGACTGTTTGTCAACCCAACTTTGGTACTAAAGTTTGAAAACCACTTGAAAGACTCAGACTGACCATGTCAGTGTTAATGTTGCTCTGTAAATGTTGCTCTCGCAAACTGGGCAAAAGATGAACACGTGAATGCAGTCAGTGGATCAATATGAAGCAAAGAATCACTAAAATGTTCACCTCTCTCTCTCTCTCTCTCTTTCAGTCTCTCAGGAGTGATATTTTGGAAGCGCCCACCTCTCTGGTCATATGAAAAGAAGGAGGAGCACAGACAGCCTAAAAGGCGTGATGATTCTAGGCTTCACAATCTCAAACACACCCGTGAAAGGATACAGACAGGCTACAGATTAGAAAAGTGTGCTTTATTTTCAGTAATCCTCTTCCCTTTCAGACTTTTCGAAATCAAAGAGGCAAAACGGACGCTCTACTTTTTGTTGTTGTTGACTGAATTGGTGCGCGCGAGTCAGTCATCAGATCCGTGCTGGGGTTTTTTTTGTTGTTGTTGTTGCTATAATAAAGCTGTAACAAGCGAAGAGATGGTGTGTGTGAGCGGTTTGGTGGTCACCGTGGTGTTGCTGATCCTCTGTCGGGTGGAGGAAATAGCAGAAGCGTGCAGCTGCTCCCCTGTGCATCCTCAACAGGCGTTCTGTAACGCAGACATCGGTAAGTAGAGACAGAAAAACTGAGATAAGGAAAAGACCTGACACGAATCCCACTGCTAAAAGTAATGGCTACTGCTGACAAGACCGAACGCAGTCGGTCGTCTTGTTTTTGTGTGTGCATGATGATGATGATGATGATGAAGAGGAGGAGGATTGTGATGATGATTGTGTTTGTGTTTGTAAGGAGTTTTCTTGCTGGTAAATGAGCAGATATTTTATATCTCTGTGGATGTCACAGGTAATAAGGCTCAGTAAGTGTAGTCCTTTAAAAAAGAAATCACCTATTCATTTCTAAAGCTTTGAGATTGATAGTTATTTCAGTTGTCTGATCAAAACCTGGCTCATCATACACATTCTTGGAGGGAAAAAAAAAAGTTGCTCTAGTGTTTTTTGGAAAAGTGCCCTTTCTTCAAATGAATAACATTTGTTTCTACTTAGACCTTTATGTGTTACCCCAGAATGACAAACCAATTGAGTGATAGACTTCAGGGTGTCTTATAGTTCATTGGCTTACACTCAAAAACATTATTTTTATGGCTTCATGTATTTTTTTACCTAATGAGATTTGATTGTATTTTTATTGTGAGATTTGATTGTATTTTACTTAATTTAATAAATAAATTATGTTTATTAGTTTTGGTTTTATGAGTTTAACCTAAACATACCAGTATTTGCCATTATGTAACAGTATTTCTTTTTTAATTTAAATATGTTTTCTTAGTCCACAAGTCTAATAAAAACAGTTTGGAGCTGCAATCATTACTACCCATTAAATCCAGTAGAATGTATTTTGTTTTCATTTTCACCACAATCGGTAAGGTTTGGTATGTCTTGAACATGGATGATTTGTTTGCTACATGTTCAAAGAATATGGGTGTCTGCTGTCCTGACTTTTCTTCATTATCAACCATCGCCATTCTCGTACACCGGCAGTTCATCGTTTATCCGGGCCTGTGGCCCACATAAGGCTAGATGATGTTTCTGGGACCTACAGAGAGGACGGTGTAAGAATAAATCATTCCCAAAATAAATGATCTTGAAGCTTTTTCCTATTCATAGCCTTTATCATTTCTACTCATTCCCTCTTTAACAAACAAACTCAAACCTAAAAAGCAGCTCTCAATGACACCTTTATAATACTATTGAAAATATGTTGCTGTTATTCAAGTAGTGTATTTGGAATGTAACATTTGATTAATGTAATTTTCTTGCCAGAGAATTTGGTAAAGAGATACCTGATATTCAGGAAATTGGCAGTGCTGAATGTTTAGCTTATAGTATCTTTTTAATAGTGTCACGTTTGAAGCTGAAACAGATTCAGTTTGAATAGCAGCCTGAAACTAGCACCCAAACAGTATGACACATTCACACCATATTGCTGGTCTGTTTACTCACACTGTCTAGTTGCAGGCTATTAATTCATCAGTGGTCATAAAACTGTTAGGTTATTATTAAAAAACAGGTTATTATTAAGTAATGCCTCCTCAATGTGCAGTAACCAGAACTGCAATGTCTTTTGAATGACAAGCAAACACATAAGGCATAGGCTGATGAATAAATGTGCTACAGTATAGTGTAGTGACAGACTGTAAGAAGGGAGGCATAGCCTTTGATTTAAGTCCTGTACCCAAATTGCATATTGTGCCTGTTTTCTGGGAAGCTGATCACTGTTTTCTGAGCTGAAAGGTACTGCTCATAAAGTCTGCAAAATTGCAGGAATGTTGTAAGTCCCACTGGGGCTTTCCCACCAGTCTCATGCTTAATTCATTGGGACAGACTGTCCAGAGACTCTAGACTTGATACTACAAGCAGCTGGAACAGGATCCAAGACTTGCTATGAGCTGGTAAAATAACATGAGGAAAATTCAGACAGTCAGGCTCTCTCAGATGGTGTTTTTATATGGCTCACTGGATGTAGTTTGATTTGTGCCACACCCCTCTTATTAAAGGAAGTGGAATTATCTGAGAGCTTCTGACATCTGGTTGACAGTTTTGGATGTGGCTGCGAGGAAAAAGCTATGAAAGTCAAGAAGCTTTCAAAAATATGCAAGGCATTCTTTAAATGGTGAGCATAGCCCTCTTGCTCTCTCATTGTTCCAGCTTTGCCTCAGTTTATTACCTCAAAACCTGGAGTTTTTTTTTATTAACAGTCAGGGTGACTTTTTTTCTCCACCTTTTTGTGAACATTTAACTTTTAAGGCCACTTCTATGAGGGTCACTAGCTTCATGACTTTGGACAGCTGAAGGCAAACAGCAGTGCTTGGTGTTATATTTTACAAGTGTCTCATTAATATTATTAGGCTACTCTCTGAGGTCATTCGGTGTTGTTGCCAATATTCCTGCCAATCTGACCTCAATGTTAATGAACCCTGTGGTTTATAGCCAAGAAGGCTCTTGCAGTGCAGAGTCACTAAAGCCTTATTAACTTTGGGTTCTCCTTGAGAGACCCATTAGAAAAGCACAGTTAATATCCATTATTTACCCTACAGTTAATGTGTCATAGAAAAACAGAGGGAAGATAGACCGGATTATTTAATATTATTATTTTCTGATTGTTTAATTCAGAGCAGTACACAAACTGTCAGGGACATCGATGTTGCCAGATTTCATTGACATTTTCCTTGCATGCATAAATATGTGAAGAAAATTAGAAAAGCCCACTTTTTACAGAAAGTGGTCATGAATTGTAGGTGGTACATGGCCCTGTTGTTTACTTTGGAAGGCCACATTGAGTGAGGCCTTCCAAATATGCTTCTAAGTAAACCAGTTTACAAGTTGAGTTATATTCTGTCTTTCTCTTGAGTCATATTCTAGAATTTTTCTTTTTTGTGAAACAATAACTAGTCTTTGTGATAAATCACACCTGAAATAAAAAGTAATAGTTATCAATGCTGCAGGTACAAATTAAACAATTAATGCTCTGAAACAGAAATAAATATTATTCTGAGTCAGTGCAAATATATCTGATTGTTTTTGTTTTTTTTACAATTACTATTATTTATTTAGTTTTTAATTTATCACAATAACATTGGCTGACAGTATAATGTTAAAAATATGAGTGAAATGCGATCAGTAGACTATCTAGTCTGACCCTACCTTAAGATATGTATAGCTTAAGATGTAAAGCAGCACATAACAACTAAAAGCCCAGTTTTGACCACTCAGTCTTCAAGTGTTTTTGTAGCTACATACCAAGCATCTAATCAGGTCTGGCAATGGCAAATGGAAAAATCACAATGAAGCAGTTAATTATTAAATGGAAAATACTGAATTGTTTGTTATGTCTGCGTTCTTCAGTTGGAATAAAACTTCGGTCACTTAGCTCAAGCAATGAATTTAAAACTTGATTGCAGTTTTCTAAATATGGTGAAGAGGTGTGTACCAGCTGCACATGACCTGTGAAACATTCACAAGATTGTGTTAAATTGTGCACATAACTGAACACCTGTTTACCCTTCTGCAGATGATGTAGATCTGTTAATTCGGTTTCAGTACTTTTAGTTTTTTGTTTAGTCTGTTAGAAAGATGTAGGAAACAATGATGATCTAGATGTGCAGTCATCCTTTCTGTGTACCGTTGCATACTCGGAAATGGATCTTCGACTTTGTCAACCAAACTTGAATCAACGCACCGTCTTTCCACATCCTCCTTATTCCTCCCTTCTTGTCTCTTTGTTTGGGTCATGGACAGTCTCCAGTCATTAGTTGTCCTGTCTAGTCATTTTCCATGGTGGTGGTTAACCCCAATGCCATTGAAACCTGCTTGTCTAACCAACAGATTTTTATTCAGGAGCCACAGTGACAATGCAGTTGAAACCATCTAGCTGCCTTCTCACTGTTAGTCATCCAGCAGTTCTTTTTACTCTAGCCAGGCATGGTCAAACACTTTAGCATCTGTCAGACCATCCCCTTTTGCTAAGATCCTACAAAAATATTATAATTAAAACTTTTTTCCCCTATTTTTGGCAGAAGATGACAGCTTTAACAATGGTGAGACAGCTGAAACAACAATGCTAGTGATTCATGTTTCACAAAGTCAACCTTGATGATATAAATGCTGAAGTTTTTTTGTGTTGATTTTATAGCAATATAGGCTGTACGAGTGACATATATTGGTAGCCAAAATAAATGCAACAAGTTTTTTTTAAGTTAAGCCTTTATTTGTCACATATACATTACAGTAAAAGTCTTTCTTCGCATATCCCAGCCTAACTGGGGTCAGAGGATCAGCCATGATACAGCGCCCCTGGAGCAGAAAGGGTTAAGGGCCTTGCTCAAGGGCCCAACATTGGCAACCTGGTGGAGTTGGGGATCGAACCACAGATTTTCCGATCAGTAACTCGGTGCCTTAGCCCTCTGAGCCACCACTGCCTGGATTTTTAGCTGAAATCTGTTAAACATATTGGCTTTCATATTGGCTTTTCTAGATTCTAGGACATTGTATGCTATTTTTATTGTTTGCTATTTTCTGATCACATGGAAATGCAGTGAATCTTGGAAGTGGATTTGGAACTGAAAAGAAAAGACCAATCTCAGTAACATTACAATTCATTTACTAATCTACCTTTCAACAACACCTACAGTGTTCAAGTCAATAATATGCTCATATAAAAAACAAACCAAATGGCAACTGGATGATCCTATAGTCAGCGCATATTCTGTCTTTGGATTGTAGTGAGGGGTTGAAATGTGAGTTAAACATGAGCATACATGGGATAATAAATGATCCAACCACAAATAAGGGTTCTAGTGTTATGTCTGGCATGGAGCCGGCAAAAATTCACACTGTGAAAAGGGCAAGTACACAGTGCTTAGGAGAGATTGATTTACTGTGCTTTGTTGTGTCAGGAGGCACGAGTGCTTGAATTCAAGCATCTCAGTCAGATAGAAATTAAGCAGAATATGCCTTATGTAAATGTAATACTTGGGTCTAGCAACATAAATTATTTCTCATATGTTTTTGAGCCATAACAATTGCAGTATATTGGGATATGTGCTGTTCCCTATGACTAGCAATTATTTATGAATTTGCCTTGATCCAACATGGGATTTGCAGTGATCTGACAAGATGATGCTATTTAATTGGCCTGTTCACTGTTGCCAAAGGAGTTTTTGTGTTGAAGAAAGATGGATATGGATGTAGGGGTGGATAGATCCATTTGGGGCCAAGAACTGATCATGATTGCTAAAAGCTGTGCAATGGAACAACCTCAGGATGTGGCTAGTCCTCGTGGTGGGTATGCTTTCATGGAAACTATGACACTGTGATTATGATATGTGCATATGTAAGAGAATGTGGGTTTTAACATGATTATCGGAGAGCAGGAATGTGGGATAGTCAGAGAAATGTTCATGTAATAGAGGTAGGTGATGCTTGTGACTTTACATCAGGTGGGGCAGAAACATTGGAAAATGTGAAATATAGCAAAAGGTAATCATGCTAAGCATATTTCCAGGATATTAAGTGAAAACTCTTGAAAAACTGTAGATCTACAGTATTCACTGCCTGTCTGAGAAGACTTAGTTAGTCCTTAGAATGATCACAGCAAGGCCCTGACGTTATGACGGTCATGTAAGGGCCATATCATTTATAACTTATCATTTTTATCTGTTAGGTAATTTTGCACTGTTTTTATTTTTGCTTTGTCATTGCAGTAGGAGTTTTGCCCACTCACAAGACAATTAGTTCCTATGTTTGGACATGTGGGTGTAAAACTGTCTATAACTCTTTCAGCCAGTTAATCCAAATGAATGACTCACTAGTGCAAAACAACCCTCAACTGGTTGAAGTTTCCTGTATATAACCTGAATGTTAGCATGCAGCATAGTCCAAGTTGCTAGTCATAGAAAGTGTTGACCTGCACACAAAAGCATGTGACTTGGAGGAGACTTCAATTTAAAGAGCCATGATCCCTGCATATTTATGTCTTTTCCAGCTCATAAAATGAATCCATTATTGTGGAATGAGGACTGGTTTGTGTGTGTATGTGTGTGTGTGTGTGTGTGTGTGTGTGTGTGTGTGTGTGAGTGAGAGAAAGAGAGAGAGAGAGAGAAAGAGATTAATTTTTTTTTCTCCAGCTATTTTGTCTCTGCATGCTATATCCATGGCCTCATATTTTCCATGGTGAGCAAATACCTTCAAAAACAGCAGCTGTTGCACACCATGGAGTCGTTCATCCATTCTACTTCCTCAATTGCTCTTCCACCTCTGTATTCACCCTACTACCGCCATTAAACATGTCCTTGTCACTTCTCAAATGGCCTGTATCACCTCTGTCTGTTTATGTAATTTCGTCTACAATCAAATATACCCCAGCCATCTGTGTTCCTTCTCCTTAGTTCTACTTTAGCAGTCAACACTGTTCCTGAATATTCCTCTATTATAACAAACTGTACTGCCAAAACACATGCCAAATCTTTGCAGCTGGCAAACACTGAGAAGGAGAAGACACCAGAATCCTGAAGTAGCTCGGTTGATGTCTTAATATTTTGTCAACTCATCTGCTGATCTAGGTTAAGTGTGCTGTCCTAAATTTAGGACTGGAAGTGGTCTGTAACAGGGACAATCTATCAGGGCAAAGGACAACTTATTATTAGGATGTTAATAAATACTTGCTCAAAAAGCTGCTTATTTTCATCTACAGGTCATTCACTATATACAGAAGAATTTAATCAAGAAGTCCTCTGTTGTCAGTTATATTTTTTCTCTTATGTATTACCTATTTTCTAGTGAAAGCTTCAACCAAAATGCATTGCATTTGTTGAAATGCTGAATACAGGGCAGCTTACCTAAGATCAGCACCATGTCCCCACACTGGGTTGGCACTGGTTGCTGCACTTTCCCACAACTCTTCTTTCACTAATGCCTTTTTGGCATGCTAGTCAAAGCTACAGATAAACAGTCAGCCCTGTGTATTTGCCAATGTTTGCATCTCATTTTTTGCCATGTAGCCCAGACGCATCAAAACCAAGACTATGATAGTCCACCAGTCCACCATTTACAAGTGCACAGTGGAATCTTTAATATTTTTAAGGTTGTCGGGTTTTAAGCTTTGGTGTGTTTTTTTTTTGTTTTTGAGAGAGAGAGAATGAAGGGGGAGACATTGCTAATCAGCACGATTTAACCAACAAAGTTTGTAACAATTTTATCTTTGCAATTAAAAGAATTACCACACAAAACCCTAACGTCAGGTTTCTGAAACTATTTGCCTGACCCTAATATTGCACTATAACATTAAATAAATAAAAAATATGCATTACATTTTCCACTATAAAATATTATGCTTTGTTATTAGCATATAAAACTGTCAGCAAAGTCACATAATTAAACATTACCCCCTAGAAAACATGATCATGCACGCGCACACACACACACACACACAGTTTAACAGGGTGTGTATATACATTGCCTGTTCAAAAAAAAAAGTCGCACACTCTAAGATTTCACTCAGTCACCATTAGCTTTGATTACAGCACACAATGTGATGGGCAGTTCACGTGTGAAAATTATTTCTTATAATCTTTCACAATTTGAGACCTGGAATATGGTTGTGCCACCGGGGAAGAAAAACTCCACTGTTGTGATAACCTGGTCATTCAGTAGATTCAGATCATCAGCTGGCTTCATTTTATTGCCACATAACGTTGCTGAGCCTAGACCAGACCAACTGAATTAACCGCAGATCACAACACTGCACCATGGTGGGTGCATCGCTTCATGCTCTTCCTTTTTTATCCTTACGCACCCATCAATCTGGAATAGGGTCAATCTCAACGCATTAGAAGTCCAATCTTTATGCTCCCTTAAAGGCAAATTTATGCCTTTTTCTGATCAGTTTCACTACAAGTGGTTTTCTTATGGCCACATAGCTGTTTAGTCCCAGTCCTGTAAATTCTCATCACACAACATGTGTGCATATGGATATTCTCTTATTTCACTATTAAACATAGCTAGTAGTTATAGCTAAAGTCTTTTCTGTTGATTTTCCTGTTGATCTTTCCAGGTTTTTATAATGTCTTAAAGGGTTCTTAACCCAGTTCCAGTCATTTCAAATCTCCTTGGTTGTTTTCTTTGCTTGATGGTAGCCCAATAATTTGACCCTTCTGAAATGCCGACCTTTTTTGGCGAGGGGATTGCATCATTGTTTACTTTCGTACAAGTACTGTGTTCTCATCACTGTTGTTTACAGGCTTCCACGCATGGGAGCATGAATGTGCTGATGTTACAGAGGGTGGGACTGGGAACCTTTAGTGGCTTGGCTGTTACAATATGCTACTATTCCATACTTCTACAAACTGCTTTTTGACAGCTATAAAGGAGACAGAAAAAATAAAGAGGGATATAAAAAGCTAGAGAACTGAGGAGTCAGCGGAAGGTTGCCATGTGTCAGCTCCTCGTGTGCAGGCTTTGCTCCCACATGTTGGCTGATCTGACAAAGAGAGCTTAAGACAGCAGGGCAGCTGCAAACACTCAGTTTGCAGGAAATGGGATTTGGAATGGGGCATGACTCTTTATGTGAGAGAAATCAGTTGCTGCTGTTTAGGCAAAGCCTTTGAGAGATGGTGTCTGCCTTACAGAAAGACAAGAGTCATGTGCACTGTGATTATATACCTAATGTTAAAGACCTTATGGTACACACATGTGCTTTTTATTTAAATAGTCCTATAAGACAGGTGTAAATGTGGTGATTCATTCATCTTTAGTAACAGCGCTATCCTGTTCAGGGTCATGATGGATCCAGATGGTCAATAGTCAATGGATGTCTTTTTAATTTGTCTTTTTCTGTAACAGTAATCAGAGCAAAGGTGGTAGGAGGAAAAGAGGTCAGTGCTGGGAATGATATTTATGGCAACCCTATCAAGAGGATCCAGTATGACATCAAGCAGATTAAGGTAAGGAAAGAGCAATGATTTGTCACATTTTTTTTAAGGGTACAAAAAATATTTCGCTTAACTCATAAACCTGTTTTTTTTTTCCAGATGTTTAAAGGACCAGACCAGCACATTGATATGATCTTTACTGCACCGTCTTCAGCTGTGTGTGGCGTAACCATGGATACCAATGGAAAGAAGGAGTACCTCATCTCAGGTAGAGTTTGTGCACTTCAGTGGTGTGGATAGTTTGTTGTGAAGGCTAGCATGTCATTTCAGAATGTTCAACAAGCAAACTCAAACCACAGGGTGCTATTAATTCCTGAGTGGCAGCAGAGTACTGTGGGGGCAGCCAGGACTTGTGTTTGGTGGTTAAAAGAGGCAGCAACTGGCGTGAATTATATACAATATTAGATTTATATTTAGATTTGATCGCTCTCATCTGTGACCCGAATGAGCTGCTGATCAAACGGCAGAGGAAATAAAAGGTCATGAAAGTACAAAGACAGACATCCTCTGGTTTCTCCATTTCAGACTGATTCAGCATAGCCCAAATTACAGAGTGGACAAGGCAGTAGGGCTGCACAAGGTAGCAATTGCCTTGTAAAGCTGAAGGGTTAAGCAAGGAGGGGGTACCATAATGAGGGAAACTGGGCTTGTAGCTCACAGCAACTGCTGAGGTTGTGATTTCAAAGAACACATAACCATACTTACTGTGCACATACAGTATGTGAAAATGACTATTCGAAGAAAAACAGGAAGTACACAGGAAGAGAGCATGTTTCAAAGAAATTTGAACAACTGATATTTGAAATGAGAGATATTCCATGGTTCCATGGCGTCATTCCATGATTGTAAAATACTCGCTTTTGTTGGGTAGCCAAGTCAGGCTTACTGACTGAGACTCTGTAATTAAAACACACCAGTAAGGACCCCCATAGTAGCTAGTATGTAATAGGTAGGTGTAGGTGACTTATTAATAATTACATAGGCTAACAAAATTCATGTAAACTCTATCACAGGCAGACATAGTTCAATCTATTTATCTAATGTCATTAGTAGCATAATGACACTTATACATCAACTTTTCTTTTACTTTTTTCAACTTTGCACTTGAATGAAATCATTTTAATTGTAAATATTCCATATTGAACTTCTGAATAAATAAGTATCTGGTAAGGAAACTGCTTTTATTACACTTAAAGGTGACTATTATCTGAGCGATACCATCAAATTCCTATACTCATAATAACAGGATCCTTCCAACCAACTCTCTTTTTATCTACATGTCTGTTTATCTATCCATACACATAATCATGTTTTATTGTTTATAATGTCTCCTTTTTTCCTGCAAAGTTCTCCACCATGAAGACTTTCCTGGAGTGGCGTTATCTCTGTTACAACTCTTTAAGAAAGTTTTTCTACTTATTACGATTATGTAAAGAATCAGGCACAGATCCTGTGAATAAGATGTTCCTATAGAAATAATAATAAATTAGAATGAGCACATTAATATAAACCTGTGATTTGTATAATAGCCAAGATCCTGCCAGAGCTTCTGTTACAGGAGTTAAGAATTGAACAAAGCCGAGGTGTTAATAAAAAAAACATTACAGGTCAGAGTTGGTGACAATGATATCTAAGGTACAAGCAAGCTTTCAGTTTATTGCTGACCAATAACCAGAATCTGTATATCTAGAGCATGGATGTATTTTTTCTTTTGTCTTCCATAATTAAATTATTTTAAAAGTTTTTGCCCCCAATCATAATTTTAACTTGGCTCTAGTAGACATAGACAGGATAATAAAAGATACTGCAGCTGTCCCTATTATTTTATTTTATTTTATCTGAACTAGGTATGGTTTTATTTTTGTTTATTGTATATGTTTATAGACAGTTGTTCTGTCTATCTATTTTTACAGCAGGTACAGTACTTCCACGTACTGCTATGTCTACATATTGTTTTGTCTGACATGCCTTCTCCAGGAAAGTCAGATGGCAGTGGGAAGATGCATGTGACTCTGTGTGATCTCATCATGCCCTGGGAGTCCACAAGTGCCACCCAGAAGAAGAGTCTGAGCCAGCGTTACCAGATGGGCTGCGACTGCAAGGTGATCAACATATCCGCTCTGACTGACACATGGATAACATTTATACTTCATTTGCGTTTAAAGTAACAGCTGAAATTGTCAGAGGTTTTCACATTTATCAGCAGTATGTGATTCATATCTATGATGTGTTTGAGATCTCATTGTTTGAGATTGTGCAGTACTAAACAAAGAAAAATGTAACCAGCAATAGTAAACTCAAATAATCTTAAACAAGAAGACATTGTGCCCCAAAAACCTCACAGATGCATTTCATTACGGTTAACCTGACTGTGTATTTTTGCCGTGACCAGATCACCCGCTGCGCGGCCTTCCCCTGTGAGATCAGCAGCCCTGAGGAGTGCTTGTGGACGGACTGGGTGACAGAGAAGCTCATTCATGGACGTCAGTCTGAGCACTACTCCTGCATCAAGAGAGGAGATGGTTCCTGTGCTTGGTATCGTGGAAGTGCTCCACCAAAGAAGGAGTTCCTAGACAATGAGGACCCATAATAAATTCATGATCAGCTACATGAATACAGTGCAGTCTGAAGTTCTTTAAAATAACATATATTTAAGATGCAACATAAGACAGAACAAAAAAAAAAAAAAAACTGCACCAAACTAAATTTAGATTAGATTTACGGTTTAAATAGATATCAGAATGTAGGTCAGTGCAGCTGCTCAAAAAGCTTGTACTCTGTATCATCATCATTACATAAAATACATTCTTATTTATGAATATTATTTGCCCTAAAAGTGCTTAATTGTTGTTCTTTAAATGACCAAAATGACCTGTGATTCTACAAAATTTTGCAGACTCACCGCTCATTTCACAAGTTTCTTGTTCTCTCCTTTAAGCAAAGAGAAAGTTTAAGTGTTACTCTTGCGAATGTAGTTTCCCAGAGCTGTGCTAATTGGTCGAGTCAAATACATGGTGAGGCAGGACTTCCCAGAGAGTTAAAACACTGACTGAGATCAAATGAAGAGCATTTAATGTAGATTGTTATAAAATAGGTTGTTAGAAAAAGAGAATTAGAGACCAAAGTCATTCCACATTGATTTGTGAGGGACAAAGAAGCTTATAGTTTGCTGCTGACCAAATTTAAGAATGTTAGAGCATGAGGACAGGTTGTTGCTCAGAGTCGTTCTTACCTGTATTGTGTTTGCTTTAAACCACAAAATCCCTATTAGGGAAAAATAAAGGAATGATAAGGCAATACCATATTATCAGTTTGACACTGCTTGTCACGATTTTATTAGTTTCTTTCTGATTGGGGACATGGCGTTACGTAATAGAAAGAAGTCAACTTGCCTAGTGTCTTCATATCCGTTTTATTTACTTGTTGAATATTAACTGATTCTGTCTATGCCCTTTAACATTCTTTCTCTTTCTAACATGTATACCTTTGTCTTGTCTGTGCTATTTTTATAATCTTAGATATCTGCCTTTTTACAAATAATTTCTCTTAAATCACTCTTGATCCTTATTGAACTTTTTATTGCACTTTGTAGGAACTGCTAAAGAACTCAATCATCTTTTTTCAGGTTTTGTAAGTCAGTAGAATGCCATTTAATGCCTTTTGTGCTTATTTGCAAATGACATTGTAATGTTCATGTAGGACGTGAGGTACTGAGGTTTCATTAGCAAATGCTTGATAGGAATTTTCTGGCCTTAGACTGGAATATGCCATCAGTGTCTCTGCATATGGTTTCTTAGTTGATGTGCTGTTAGAACGCATAATGAAGTATGGCTATGTAAGACTTTAGTTGCCATGGTAATAGCTGCACCCCACACTTGCCCTTCAGTTATCAGATTAAACAGATTAACAGCGGAATAACAGACACATTATTCTGTATTAGGGGAGAGGGAAGGTTTCTTCTCTGCATTACTAATGAACACAGTTTGTTGGTTGAGTTTAGAGGAAGGCACAATGAATGACGTTTTTGTTACTGTATTCTGATTGGGCACTAATAAGTCATGTGACAAATGGAACAAGGTGTGAGGGTAGTAGTTGCTAGGCATTTTGACAGGGTGAACCATAGCACAATGAGAGAGGCTGAGACAGAGGGAGGGAGGGAAAGCAGACCACTGTGCGAAAGAAGAGAACAATTATTTCTTTTTTGCAGTGGATTAGGATGATTGACGCTTTAATGCCAATGCTATTTTGTGTATTTGTTTAAAGGTACTAAAGCTGTATAAAATTAACACAGTGAAATGTTTCAGAGGGTTGTTGTTCGAAATAAGCCTATTCTAGTTTGCCCAGGCTTTTCTCTTTTTTTTTTTTTTTTTTTTTTAAATAAAGCTGACGGTGTTAAAGAAACAGAATTTGCTGGTTTAAACAGCTTACAGTGTTGTGGAGAAGCTGTGCTTTAAATTAAAAAGCTTTAAGACTAATGTTTTTCTTTTGACCTTTTTTATAACTTGTCATGAACATGCTTGACCACCTATAAATACTTACATGAATCTAATGTAAGGATAGTGTTCGCAGTATTTAATATGCATCATGCTATATCTACATTATGGCTTTGTATTAAATGTTATGAAATATAAACAGCATAATTTAAATGTTTGTTGTTGCTATGTTTCTATATTTTACTGTACTTTCCTTTATTTTATATGTTGTTCTTTTTTTCTACCCTTTGTCTTTTCCTTTTAAAGATTTGCTGAAAGTACAGTAATGCAAGACCTCTTGTGTGTATGCCACATGAGAGAGCACGTGTATGATGAGAACCAGACTATGCATGTCTTTGATGCTTTGTGTAATTCCCTATGTGGATGTTCATTTGTTGGGCAAATTTACAGTATTAGCAAAAAAATAAATAAACCTGGTAAAGTACATTATAAGTTGTCTGGTAAATTCTTCAGTTAGTTGTACGTTTCAGGCTAGAAAAATGTGATGGGAATTTTGCTGATGCCAGCATGTCTGGTTTATTATAGATAGTAAACAGGTCAGAGCAGCATGAAGCTTGCAATACAAAACACGCATCAGAGTCCCCACCCTCTAATTCCCCAAACCAGCTGTTACCAGCCTCAAACATCCAGTCAAACACAAATACTGGTTTAATAACAGCTCTCATATTTCCCCCCACCATAAACAGTTTTCCACTTTTACATTTTCAAGATGCTCCTTGAGGGTGTCAATGTTGGTTTCAAAAGCTATTTAGTTTCCATCCTCGAAAACAGCACAAGCACGTCAACCATAACTGGAAATGAAACGCTTCCCTCTAGTGGCCAGAGTGCAACATTGCAGTTTCCATAACTTCGAACAAACAATAAACAAAGAGCTTGAATATCTATGTATAAGATCATGTTTATTTAAATATTTGGAAATTGAGGACATAACAGAACACAAATCCATGTTGAGAAGAGGCAGACTGTCAGAAGACTGTACACAAGGCACGAAGAAAAAAAAAAAACATGAATTACACTGCATGCCCTCATGACAATTCAGACAGTTACACTGAATGTCTGTAGGTTACAATGAATATAATGGGGGACAAAACACCAGGCTTGCACGGCCCATGCAAACTCACTGCCTACTGTTAAAAAGTTTTGAAATTACCAGTGTACAAAAAAAAATAAAGAAAGGAAGTCTATGCGACTAGTCTATGTTTTTACACATGGGCATTTGACCTAATATGACAAAACAAACAGAGTAACATGAAAAAAAGTCTGCCACTGGATTCAGGCTTGGTTTAAAAAAAAAAATTATAAAAAAATAAAATAAAAATGGGTGGGTATTTAGAAATAAATTGAACTATTCAATTAATCAATTGAGCACTAAAGCATGTAACCTCTAAATAAAACAAAAAAATCCTGAGAGATAAGTATGCAAAGGCAGATCCCCTTTCCTTATTCACTATGAATAATGACTAACATTTGTGTGCCCATGACCACATACATCAAGGGAAAGGCTCATTGATTAAATTCCACATTTCCTTAGGAACAATTATCTGTTGATTAATAAAAACTAAATTAAGTAAAACCGTTATCTAAAGTAAACATCAGAATGGCATTTTAATACATGCAATGCTGTAAACTACAGGTTGTCCCAAGTCTACATACATAGGGAAATTAATACTGTAAGCAAAATATCTCATATAAAAACAATTTTATTTTTCATTCCACACGGACGTTGGCCTCAAAACTAACACTATAAGATTGAATAAAAGCAGACCAAACACTATTGGATGTTTTTTGCTTTCAGGCAATTTAAAGTCAGTAGCCGAACAATCACTGTAAGAAATCATCTCAGCTCAATGTTCTTGTATTCAGCATATACATATGTGCTGTGAAGACAGAGACCATTGATTTTGTAGTATTTGCGATCTTCTATACTTTTTAAGAATTTTTGCCTATGAAGCCAGCCTTTTGGTCTACTTTGTATATTTTAGATAGCCTTTAAGAATGCCTTTGACAAAAGATGGAGGATATCATTCTCATTAACGCATTTGAAATGCAGTTACATGCATAATACTATGAGGTTTAGAAACTGTGTTTACAAAGAAATCACAAACATGTAGAGAATGTTTTGTAAATAAAGTTACATTTTGCTGAAAAGCATTACTTTCCCTACATCTGGAGACTTTTGGGACATGCTGTACTTTTCTACCCAATCAACATTCCATTAAAAGTCCATATTTGATTAAATTCCAGCTCACACATCAGCTAAGCCAGGAAGACCAGTGTCCACCTGCTGATTGTCTGGCCTATTTCAAAAAACCTGCAGGTTATGGCAAACACCATTTTCCATTAAAACATTGTCAAATACTGTAGAAAAGTAATGCAATAAAACATTTAAAAAATAAGCTGTCCTATGTGAATGAATATCACTCGAACTGGTCTTTCAGGATTGGCCAAGATCAGGATCAGACAATGTTCCTCCAGCCTAAGAGAAGCATAACAGTAACAGTATCACAAGCCCTTGTTGAAATAAACATGGGTGATGCTGTCACCATACTGGGAAGTGATGGATTCCCGGAGCTCTGGCTCCAGCTTGGACACAGGCAGAGAGCTGGAAAATAGAAGCAATGAGATCAGGTTGTGACCAACACAATCTCATAGGGTTGCTGATAGATATTATTATGCATGCTGTTACTTCATCCAGCCTAATGCTTGTGGTTAAATACTAATGTGCATTAATCTTCATATTTACCATCTCTGTGGAAACAGTGAACACGCTGCTGGGACCATGAAGATCAGGCTAAAAAAACAAAAAGGATACTGATGAAAGGTTTATATTTTACGTAACCATATTTAGCAAAAATGAAAAACTTGTCAATAATATAATTATGATTTAAATAAATATTTCTTACAATACTCCAACCATCATCACTTGCAATGGTGCATGAAGAATTGTAATTTTCTGCATTAGAAATAGAAAAGAAAATATATAAGTGAAGACATTAAAAACAACTTTGTGTATTTATGTGAAAAAAACTACAAAATGCAAGTTATTAAATAAATAAATGTTTCAGCGCAAGGTCTCTGCTTCTTACACTTCCAAGATCTTGCCAAACATACCTGCATAAATCTGTATTTTTCTATTCTCTGCATTACAATAGGAAGAATGACTGAAAGGAGAGAGAAATCAGACAAGTCAAAGTTAGTGAATTCCATATAGTAGCCAATACATGGGAAATTTTGTTTTCCTTCTATTCAATCTTCTTTAAGTAAAGAAAATCATATACACGTAACACCATAACATCAGCCATTTATCTGTACTTACTCATGCCCGGTGCCGCCATGGCAATTCGAGAAATAACGACCTGTGTGATGCCCTTTACTGCTGCTTTCTGTACCATATGGAAAGAATGATTAATTATTTAGTTATCCGAACTTAATAACTCAAATATGACTGAGCATAGTTTATTGGCACAACATAGTCTTGGAGTGATGTTTAATCTTTCAGACAAGTCCTACAGCTAGGAGTAAATACAGCTAGGAGTAAAATTTTAGATCACACCGTAACTTTAGATGGCCTTTCTGTTCCATCAAGTGCAACAGTAAAAGACCTTGG
>JAOVVB010000052.1:12570476-12587103 GCA_028570985.1 Heterobranchus longifilis
AATGTAGAAAATAAATCACTAAACAAAAACAAAGAAATTTGCAAGTGACCCCAAACTTTTGAACGGTAGTGTATATAAAAAGAGTGTTTAACCCTTTCCAGAGTGATGTCCAACAACAGTCACTTCTTTATGTCCATTGAGTTTGTCTTTCCCTCTTGGCATTGCGCTGACACACACCTGAATGCTTCAGACCAGCAAACGGCTCAAACTTCTGCTTTTATAGAGGTCTGCACACCTGCTGATGATGAATCAATCAGGTTCTGATGATTAGTGGAACCAGTAAGGGGGTGTCCATATTTTCATTTTTGTCAAATAAATAAATAATGGCACTGGTTTAAAAAAAAAAAAAAAAAAAGATATATGTTGTAGTTGTTCTTCTGAGGTTGTTTTTGGTTTGTTTAATACTAAGACCCGCAATGATCCGATGGTTTTATTATGTTTTTACATTAAAACACTTTTACACATGACTGTACATCTGTAGAAAAATAAATAATGTCCATCTAAGACTGTAAAAATCCAGCGGAATATATGGCCAGAGCATTTTTTCTGTTCATGTAGTGTATAATTGAACATTTACCCTTCACTTCCCCCTTCCTCTAAGTAAACGTTATGAGTCAATCAGTCGTAACAAGGAGTGATGGAGAACGCACGGTCCCTCCCCTCATGGAAATAGACTCCACGCATGAGACGAAACACGCACCACTCCCACCTGGAGTAACTCATTCATACCGTCTCAGTGCTCCGAGTGATTGATGGTGTTCTCTGTGCAGGACGGCAAAAATGTTCCTGCAGCAAGGGATTTCATTTAATCACACGTCCCCATTTGGGAGAGCGACAGTGACATCATATCGGATCAGTCCCTATGAATCATCAGGTTTGCATTAAAGAGGTGCATTATTATTAAGTCCGGCTCCGTGACTGTCTTTCCAGATGTCACGCTTACTGATGTGCGCTGGAACAAACAGGGACGAGCAGCACTTTCAGAATGCAAAATTATTTTTCTCTCCGAGTGCAAAACCTTGGTGGCAAAACCAATTAAAGCGTTCTCTATAGATTGGGATTTGGGCATTAGGAATCTGTTCAGTTCACCCAGATGGAGAATTTCATAGAAAATATTAACGAATTCTTGTGTTTGCTCACAGTCTGTATCGAAACAAATGATGTTTTTTTGATGTTAATGACAGATGTCATTTGTCAATCATTAAAAAAGAGACTCACAGAGCAGCCTCCCTTGATGATTTGTTATTTGTTATGAGTTTTTAAATTCTCTTCAAAATGCAACTTTCAGGCTCCCAATAATAATAATAATAATAATAATAATAATATACAAATCAATAGGCACGCACTTAAATGATATACAGTAAATATGTGTTGAAGAACTAGAATAGCCGTCTCTCACCACTCCATTACATGAAGCCAGATTTCCTGAGAGCAGTTAAGCTCTTTGGACAAAAATTAGTCACATGTGTCATTTCTTTCTTAATACTTCGTTACGCCTCTCCTAGCAGCGACAGTCCTGTTGTAGCATCAGTGTCTTAAGAGAGCGTTCCAGTCACTTTCAAAATGAGCTACATTTAACTAGAGATTCTGACCTGCTTCAGTGTCAAATCCTCACCATCACACACACACACTGCTACTATTGAACAAATGCACTAATATACATACAAGTACAGTGCAAAAGTCTTGAGTCAGACCTTATTTCCTCCATATTTTTAATATAGTCTTGAGGAATAGTTCTCCAGGCTTCCTGAAGGACTTTTTTGCTTTTCATTTTTGGCAGGTTGTTGGTTCTCATTTTCAGTCCAGTCCGTGTACCATCTCAGAGGAATGTCTTTTGTTTTTTAAGCCACACATTGACCTATGAATCATTTAAGCATAAAACCCATTTAACTTACTGCATGAACCAGTGAGAAACAGGTGCAGACGATGACTGATGATCAGACCAGTGACTAGTATACTGGTGATGCTGAATGTTGAGTGGTTGAAACAGACAAGAAAAGAAGTGAGTTTGCTATTAAAGTTGTTACATAAACAACCATTTTTTAAGTGTGTCTTCAGGCACTTTACAGCCTGTCGCAGTAAAACATTTGTTCTCATTTCTTTAATCTACATAATTGAATTTAATATGATAAATTAAGGGGATTTTGATCAAGAGTTTTGCACAGCACTGTATTTATATATACAATTTCTGCTGTGGTTAAGAAAAATGCATAAAAGGACATCTTGTCCATTTTTTATACTTCAGATTCTTCTTTCTTAAAAGCTTTTGTGTTATTATGGCTCAAATTATTTTTTTGTCAGTTATACATTTATCAGAGTGTTTATTTTTAAACAAGCCATGTTTTGGGAGCATTGTAGTAGCCTGATCATTGGTACAGTTTTGAATACATGTATACTATCTTCATATTTAATGTCAAACCGGGTCATCCTTGGACTGGCACAAAATTTCCAGAACAGAATCTAATATTATGTTACCCTTCTACACTGCATTAATTCATACTGTATACATTTAAATGTTTTCCATCACAGATTAAATAATCTGTGACTGTTTCTGTCTTTCAAGAGAATTCTTGTCACACCACCTTTTAATGCAAAATGTTTGACTACATTATTTGACTACATTATTCTTTTTCTAAGTATATTTTTATAACATTTTGAAATTGCAGAAGGCTTTAATATCACTTTTCATAGAATGCCCTAAGAAAGGTTGTTGTGCCCAAACCTGAAATAATCTTTACATTTGATGTACAATATAGCAGGATATGAATTATGCTTAACACGTTGATATATATAATTTAAAAATTAACAAAATATTTTCTGCAAACATAAACCAATAAGTAACTGATCTATTTATTTTTTAAAAACGTGAGTCTGAGCATCTTCATGTGATACCTCTGAATCTATTGCTGTTGTATGTGTAATAATTAAATATATAAGTAAAATAAAGTTCTATGACATTTGTTGTTGTCTTATTTTACATTTTATTATTTTTTGTTTAATATTTGTTCTGCTTCACTTTGTGCTCTGTTGCTCTTCCATAGGTCATATATCTTTTTCTCTTTTCTACCATCCCCCATTAAACAAGGAAGCAGATGGTGTTGACAGAACTCAGTTGGCTTCCTATATACTGCAGCACACCTAATCGAAAGCATTTATATGTTTTCTTATGTGTTTTCTGTATTTTTTAACATTCAAATGACGTAACCTACCACTTAGAAAACCAGGTGTGTCATAGTTGTCCTTTTTAATCACTACAGGTGGCGCCGTTTGTTTTGAAGTTGAAAATTTGTATATTGATCTATAGCACACAGACCATTATTCACAGACCACTGGGAAAACAAATTGTTGTACAGAAAAAGGTAGGAATTAAGTCTTTACACATGAATTTATAAACTTTTTTGTTATTTTAAAAGAAAATAGCTGCTTGATTTATTGATTTATTCAGATGATAAAATCTGAATCTTAAAGGCATGTAGTAAATCAGAAGTGCATACAGGCATTTTCGAAATCCAAAAAGTATAAGTAGATGCTTGTCTTTCATATTCATTTTGTTAAAATATAAGATGATAGCATGAGGTAAAATTAAAATTTTTGCTACAATCCCATTCTGCAACTATCCTAATGTTTTCTTGTAAAATTATTATAATTTTTATTTATTTTTTTACATCTTAAAGCCTTAAGATGTATCAGGACTGCACCTGTGTGTTTACTAGCATGCCTAAATGTGAACATACCCATCCAGTTCCACACACTCAGCTTCTTTGAGTGACATTCTCAAGTTGACACATGCGCTCTGGTAAGGCATGCAGGCTTTATTAAGCCTGAATAAATCCTTTCAGTATCTGCCTCTTTGAGACAGGCAATTAGACAAGCTACCCTACATCCCTGTGCATACTCACTAGCAAGCCGGAATTCTTATCTGGAGTGCTTTTCCTTCCATGTGGCCCTGAAACATGCAAGGATGAAGAGTTTAATAGTGTACTATCTGTGACTGTAGAAAATGCCCTGCTGTAATTTTGTCTATTTGATGTACACAGTCTGTATGGATATTGTTTTTTATCTTACATAATTTCAGGTACAACTTGGAGTGATTCAAAATAATATTGCCCTTTTGTTCTGGAAGAGGCATCTGACTGCTGTTGAATTATAATCACATATAATTATAATAAATTCTATTATGATAGAAATCAAAAAGACTATGTCATATATTGTATTCCTTGTGTATTGGCTGGCAGACTGTTCTCAATACATGCATAAGACAAAAATGTAAAGATTAATAATATCATAGGCTTGTTTTAGATCACAAGGCCTTATCTCCAATTCAAGACTAGAGATAAATAAATGGATTTATTAAAATAAAAAGAATAAATGGCTTCATTGCTCAATGGTGAAGCAAAACTAAAATAGCAGCGTGTCCTTATTTCTTATTATATTTCATATAAGTTATTGAAGCAACTATCATTTCTTGTATATTATCCTTCAACTTCCTTCTTCCAGCTGTGTGTGTGTTTAGGTAAAGCATGCTATTTGCTCAGAAAACCATCCCAGAACCCAGGTGAAATGTATCAGTCTGTTTTATATGTGTGTCTATTTAAACATAGTTTTTGTTATTTGCATTTGATATACTGGACTTCCTGAAAGTAAATTATTGTAGAATACATTCTTTAGTTGAACAGCTAATTACTGAATTACTGTATTTTAATTTATTGTCACTGATACTTTGTCTTTCAAAACAGACAAAATGTAATATAGACTTCAAAAAAACCCTTTTGACTCACTAATAAAACAGCCTTAATAAACTTTTGTTAGCTATTATAGTAGTGACCTTTGATACTGCCATAATCTGTAACTTTTTGGCAATTTAATGCAAGTTTTATTTGACATTAAGATACTGTATGTACAAAATAAGAAGGGTTTTAAGAGGAAAATCAACATTTTTAAGGAGAGAGTGTGCAAGTTTTAAGGTTGAAAGTTAACTGTCATTTTTCAAACTGCAGAAAGATAAGCCATCTTACATTTATTATACAAGCAAGAAGAAGACTATTTATGAGAATGCCACCATTATAAACAGTAGCAGATATATATCATATTCATTTAGAATGAATGTTATTCATATTATGTATAGGTCAAATCTAATAATACACAATGAAACAAGTAGAGAGAAAAAAAAGTGGGAATAATCAAACAAAATTACAATGTAATAAATTTAACCTCACTTTTATTTTATTACAAATTTATTGATATTTTCATCCTTTCAGTAAGACATTGCTCCACAAAAAGAAGCTGTCTATAATTTAAAGAAATATACTACTGTATGTAATATTATACTATATTTTTTATCATATGTTTAAGAGTTTTATTTATTTATTTGTCTGTTTGTCAGTCTGTCTGTTAACATTTTTAGCATTTTGGGGTTTAAAATGCAGGTGAGAATTTCAACAGTGCAGAAATGGGATATGTGTAGAAACTGGACATCAAAAATAATGAAGTGCAAATCTGTGGATACTTGACTGGCTAATGCCTAGCTTTACAGTTATTTCATCTGTGAACATAAAATCTAAAATGATCTACACAGTTACACAGCATTAATGGTAAATGGCTCTGGATTCTGCTTGATCTGTCATGACTGATACAAACATTACATTGTTAAACTACTAGGAAAGACATTATTACAGAGACATAGATTCCATCACAGCGCTAATGCTGTCCTTCTCATCTGAGCACATGTCCTTTTGTTTGATGTTTTGTCAAAAAAACAAATCATTATGCCCATTTAATATAGAATTATTAGAGTTTTATCATTTTTAAATGTTGGCAAAAATCCTCATAATGAGATATTATATAGCCACTATTAATATAAATATGTTTCAATACTAAATGGAATATTTAATAATTGTGTGTGTGTGTGTGTGTGTGTGTGTGTGTGTGTGTGTGTGTGTAGTCGGGTGAAAAGTTAGTGACCCCTATTTTAATTTTAATTTCTGATCTGATCATAGCAGATCAAATTACTAACAAAAATGAAACCAAAAAGAGAAAATCTTGTAGGCAATACTAAGTACTCCATGATTCAATAGCCTGTTGATCCACCTTTGCAGCAATAACTTAGTTGATGATTAATATGTATAATAATGATTAATGATGATTAATAATGATCAATAAATGAATTAATCATTCTGTGTATGACTTTCACAACTTTCAGTCTTTCACAGGATTGCAATTGGTTTTGACTAGGCCATTCCAAAACGTTGTTTCCTTTATTTTTCAGCCATTCTGATGTAGAATTACTGGTGTGTTTCAGCACATTGTCCTGTCGCATGAGAAAATTTCGACAGCAAGTTTTAGCTGTCTGACAGATGGCCTCACATTTACCTCTAGAATACTGTGGTACAGAGGAGTTCATGGTTGACTCAATGACTACAAAGTGCCCAGGTCCTGTGGCTGCAAAAAAAAACAAATCATCACCACGCCTCCACTCTTCTTGACAGTGGATATGAGGTGTTTCTGCTGAAATGTTGCTTTGTTTTCACATGGTGCTGGGCATTAAGGTCAAACAACTCCACTTTGGTCTCATCTGTCTACAGTATATTATTCCAAAATGTTTTTGTTTTTTTTCATTTGTATATTAGTGATTCAGATCATCAAAAAAATTAAATAAATAAATGCAGTTTTTAATTGATGATTTCATTTATTAAGGGAAAAAGCTGTCCAAACCTGCCCTATAAAAAAAAAAAAAATTCCCCCTCAACCATGCTAAATCAGGAATGAACCGTCATCAACCTCATTAAAATTTTGTTAAATTTAACATGCCACACCCAGGCCTGATTACTGCCAGGCCTGTTGAATAAAAAAAATCAAGAAATCACTTAAATACAACCTGTCTGACAAAGTGAAGCAAGCTTAAAGATATAAAAAAAAGCAACACACCATGCTGCAATCTAGAGGAATTCAAGAACAAATAAGAAACAAAGTATTTACATAAATCAATCTGGAAAGGGTTACAACGCCATTTCCAAAGGCTTTATGACCCCAGCAAACCAAGATGAGAGCCATAATCCACAAACGGAGAAAACTTGGAACAGTGGTGAACCTTCCGAGAAGTTGTCGGCCTACAACGACAACTCATCCAGGAGCTCATAAAAGAACCCAGAACAAGATTTACAGAACTGCAGGCCTCACTTGCCTCAGTTAAGGTCAGTGTTCATAATTCAACAATAAGAAAGTGACTGGGCAAAAATAGCATCCATAGGAGTGTTCCAAGACAAAAGCCACTCCTGACCAAAAAAATTTAAAGGCTTATCTCACATTTTCCAAAAAGCATCTTGACTATCCACATAACAAGCGCACTTACATTATGCAACATGACAATGATCCAAAACACACCAGCAAGTCCACCTGTGAATGGCTCAACACTTTTGTGGCATGACCTTAAACAAGCATTCATGTTTAAAAATCCCATCCAATGTGGCTGATTTAAAATAATTCTGCAAAGAAAAGTGGGCCAAATTTCCTACACAGTGACGTGAAAGACTCTTGCCAGTTATTGCAAAATCTTGATTGCAGTGGTTGCCACCAAGGGTGCCACAACCAGTTATTAGGTTTAGGGGCAATTACTTTTTTACATACACCCAGGGAGTTTTGGACAGCTTTTTTTCTCCTTAATAAATGAAATCATCATTTAAAAACTTAATTTACTGCGGTTATGTTTGTATAATATAAAAATTTGTTTGATGATCTGAATCATTTAAGTGTAACAAATATGCACATATAAAAAAATCAGGAATGGGGCAATACTTTTTTGATAGATAGATAGATAGATAGATAGATAATCTGTAAGTATACTTTAAATTTTCCAAAATAGAGATCCATTTCCTAAATTTTACCTATCTTTTAAAAAAAGGGTAATAGCATTATTACAGTATACCATTATCAGTATACAATAAACATTTATACATTATTTTAATCTCTGTGGGCATTTCATGCAGTATGTAACCATGGAAACTCTGTGGCATCTGGTTACGCTTTTAGAAGTTCATTAAAAGGTTTCATTAATTTCCGACTGCACAGCCATCACAATTTCCCTTTATTTGTGCTCATCACTTCTATTATAAAAAAAAAAAATCGATGCCATGATAAATACCCTTCTAAATATTACCCATAAGAATGAAGAGAGAATGTTCATATGTGCTTCATATCAGAGGCTCACATTTTTGATTTATTGAATGGATGTGGCTGATAAATGGCTTTCTTTTTGCATTCAGTTGAAGACAAATACAATTTGCATGGCATTAATAGATGTGTACCCTGGCCTCACTTTAGGCACTCAGACCTCTGTTATTGACTGCTATTAAGATGCTGCCTGTCAGAGGGGTGCAGTGGAGGAGACATAATTATGCACCTCAACCAGACACAAAGGCCCCAACACCCACACTGCTGCCTTCTGCACCATACGGTCAGGAAACTCTCCCATAGCATATATCTCCATGACTGATGCAGCATTTCCATTATGTTCAAAAACCATGATGATATTATTAGCATGGAAATGTTTTAAGGGGAAAGAGGGAATACGAAAGCCAGTTTTCTATATTATGCAAAAAAGGAACTAAACCGTTTCCATGGCAGTTCCTTATGTATGGTGCTTATCAGAAGGCACAGTTAATTTTTTTTCTTCTATTTACAGTATTCTTTGTACTGGGAATTGGGCAGCTGTTCTGCAGCTGCTGTTTGACGTTTTACAGGGCTATGCTGCCTCTGGTTCTGCCAAACCCTACAATCCCACCTATCGGAGTTCATGTAGCAGTGAGACACAAACTAGCAGAGCAATCACGTTTCATGCCTAAAGAAGTAATAGACTTTGGGTTCATGCTGTTTTAGAACACTCTCAAACCAAGATGTTGAAAAAGTAATTATTTACACTGCTGGAAAAATAATCGGCCACTCTTAATCTTACTATAAGGCTTTCTTTAAAAATTATACATGCACATGTGTAAGTCTTTATGTAAAAAAAAATCCACAGTGTTTTTTCCATGTTTGATGCAGGACAACGCAATATGACACACAATTTCCTCTTGTTTACTAAGTAAGGCAAAGGCAGGGATGATAAATAGAGAGAGATTACTAAATACTGAAAAGGAAGAAAGGGAGCAGAGGCAACACCCAGAGTGGCTGGCAGGTGTGTGTGACAGCTCAGTGGGCCCTGAGAGGGTAGGGGGAGGGTTGAGTGTTGAATTACAGGGTTCCCAGCATCTCCACTGACACACAGGGGAAGAAGAAGCTCATCACCAGGTTCTGATATAGAACAGACAAACACTGAATCATACTCAGTAGGAAATAAACACCAAAAGTATATTCTGGTTATTGCAATGATTACCTTAAATGTATTACAATTAATGATTCCAAGTCCAAGTCCAACCGATCAGTGCAGCATTTTTTTTCATGGTGTGTGTTGGCATTTAAGGGGAAAAAAAGCAAACTTCTACAGGGACAAGCCAAGATGTTTGTCTGAATACAGACACAACCAGAAGGTGTTAAATGGTAGTCAAAACTCTATAATAAATAAATGAAATATACCGTATTTAGAATACTGTCAAACTCAATATGAGTGTACTCTACAAGAAGCCAACTTTAGATGTAATGCTAGCCTTAGCCTCTTAAAAAGGCTAACACTAAAACAAGATGCTCTAAATCATGAAAACATGAATATATACAGTATATTTGGTCCTCGAAATATTACTGTAAATCAAAGGTTAAAAGTGGGAATTTTATGACCTTATCTTGGCTAGAAGATCTGAGCAGATGTGTCTGCTAACTAGCATTCACTGTGATATATTGATAGCTAATAAAATGTGTGATGAAGTAAGGAATTATGTCTGATAGTGTAGTGTCATGTGGCTCTGACACTAAGCAGAAACACCACCATGGAGTGTATTTTTTTTCTATTTGTACCGCAGGAATGTCCTCGATATCTCCTCATATCCCCGCCTTATAAAACTGACTTTTACACCATATATAGTGCATAAATATGAGATACAACCTATTATTTGTAGTCTTAAAATCTCTTATGAAGGGAGCTGCTTGAATTGCTTCACAGTCAGCAGAATCTCTAAGTAGACTGCAATTATTTACATCATGGACTGAGACATATTCATTAATCAGATTGGGGCATTTGTTGGAAGACTTTGTTAAGCGTATTTAATGTTAGTAGACTTTGTCAATGAATATGATGAAGAACTAGTGACATTAAAATTTGTATGAAGATAGATAGATAGATAGATAGATAGATAGATAGATAGATAGATTGATTGATTGATTGATTGATTGATTTTATGGCACATGATTTCAGTAAATGTATTCCAAACTAACCTTGCTCTTTTGCTCCGGAGGAGGCACCTGCCTGCTGATGAATTCAGGACAATCACAGAGCACAACATTGAAGACCATTAGAGCATAGAAATGGAGGGGAAGGAAACACATCAGATTAGCAACTGCTTGATGATGATAATGATAATGATAATGATGTGGAGGTGGAAGAAGAATAAAGAAAAGGAGGAAAGAGACCTTGCATTATTCTCAGTTGAGTAAATATGTTGCAGGTGTGCTAAATATTTTATTTGCTTGTTCATCTTGTTATTTTGTTACTTAGTCATTTCCTTCTTATGCCAAAATAGAAAAAGCACTCAACAATTCATATATATATTCCCTGTTGTCTGCTGGGTCAGATTGTTGTTGAATATGCAATTTGCAATTTAAAAATTGTGTACATAATTCAGTTCTAAATTTAATTGTGGCACTGTTTTTCCTGATTTTTTTTTTTTTAATTAACGCTGAACATTATTAATCTTATTTAATATACTTAAATTTGTGTTTCCCCAAGACTTTTAATAATCCATTCACCCATTTTCCTTCCCTGTATAGAGTCACAGGGGGCCTGGAACTTATCCCAGAGAAATCAGGGCACAAGGCAGTAGACACTATAGATGTGATGCCAACCCATCACAGGGCACAAGTACACACTCACACAGTGGGCAATTTTGGGAATGCCAGTCAGTCTAGAACACATGTTTTTGGGCAGTAGAAGGAAACCAACCAAGCACAGGGAAACATATAAACAGACCAAAGGGAAGATTCATACCACCACCATTTGAGCTAACCACCTTGATATCTATTATTCATATTATTGTTTAATAATATTCTCGTTAAAGGCAGCACAGTGGGGTAGTGGTTAACACTGTGGCCTCGCACCTCTAGGGTTGAGGGTTCGATTCCCGCCTCGGGTCTGTGCGCATGGAGTTTGCATATTCTCCCTGTGCTTGGTGGGTTTCCTCTGGGTACTTCGGTTTCCTCCCACACTCCAAAGGCAATGCATTAGGTTAACTGATGTTTCCAAATTGCCCAGAGTGTGTGTGTGCCCTAAGATGGACTGGCACTCTGTCCAGTGTGTACCCTGCCCTGTGCCCAAAGTCACTGCCAGGTGAATTGAATAACACTGAGTGTCAATTATATACGAGTAAACTGGCGACAGGATTATGGGCACTCAAGGTCTTCGCCACTAGGGGACCAAAGACTAGCCCATCTAATCCAGTCACACAGAAAAGCCAATAGAGCACAACCTGCCAACTCTTTTTTCCATGAAAAAAGAGAAAGGTCATGAAAGAAAGGTATCAGAACATGCAGCATATCACAACCTGCTGTGTACTGGGCTCGGCTGGCAAAAAGTTCAGGGGGTAAACCCAGCCTCCAAATTCCCCAAATCCCAATCCAATCAACCATTCATAGGATGTTTCGGACAAACAAATCTGATCCACCCTTGACCCCACCCTTAACCCACAGCACCCAAAGGATCCTCTACTAATTTCCTGGTGCCAGACACGACAGCAAAACCAAATGTCCCAAGGACCCAGACCTACCCCGGTGGGACAAGGGGAACCTAAGACTTATGTGGTTTTAATGTTAATGGTTTAGAATTATGGCAGAGTTTTGTATCTGAAGTCACTACTGCAAAACAAGTCCTTATCAAAATCACATTACATATATGGAGATGTATCTGTGTGGTACACATGAAATTTACACAAGATTTTATGATCAGACTGCGTTAGATGGTAGATTTTAGATATATGGTGGTTGGACTGTCATACACTCTTGTATGTGGCCTAGAGACCAGAGAACAGCTGATTATATGGCTCACAACTAGGGCAAAGGAAATTTCACACTGGGATGTGTGAAACAGATGTACTGAAGTAATCTCTTGTTTAGCCATCCCTTTAGCCTTTCCTCCTAGAAAATCATTAAGTATGACTAAAGGTTTACTCTTCAATCTGAGAAAAAGAAAAGCGTTTGCTTTCAGTCTGTCTCACGGTGATGACTGAGTCGAAGTGTGGGGGCAGGCGTTGTGGCATGACGAGGCTGATTATTTAGAGGCCAGCTTTTAATGGCTTTCTTTTCCCCCCAGAGTTGGAAATAACCTCACACCTCCACAAATTCATTAATATGAAGAAAAATGCACACAGGCCATAAGATCTCTGTGTTCCTCTCTTGTTCGCACATATCAGGAGGAGATAAATTTAGTGGCACCAGAGACAGTATCTTCTGAAACATGACCAAAGCAATTTCAAATAGGCAGACACACAGAAGCAAAGCTCCTGCCCCCTTTTTTGGGAGCTGGAAAAGGGTTCTACAGAGGCAGGGGAGTAGGGAGTTTCACCGAACAGCAGCACAGTAGAAGCCAGGGTCTCAAGTAGCCAGCTATACATTGTGAACACAGCCCAGTACTCACTGCTGTCAAAATAGATCAATAAGTGAATACATTTTGAGCCATGTGGGAGACATTTCATGCCATTAAGGGGATCTTTAAAAGTCTCTGTGGGCTGCTTCTTTCTCATAAGTACAACTAAAAGCATAAAAAAAAAAAAGCATATGAACTGCCAACACATACAAAGACTATGTCTAAATCAGCCAGGCAGAGGGCAATCTATTTGATTTATTTTCACCCGATGAAAAACACTATGATGAATGATTAGCAGCAGAGAGAGTTCAATTCAGCCAATAGATAAATTGACACTTCATTAGAGATTTTGATCTTTACTGATGAAAAATGTTTCTCATTCTAAAAATTAATGAGAATTATCAAAAGTTTTGAGCACCTGACTGAAGTATCATCCATTTTACAGATACAGAGATCTCTTACACTCTTTTTCCAACCACCCACCAGAGCGACATAATTATACTAAGGTTAGCAGTGGATAATGCCCTTCAGAGGAGGTGGATATTTCTACTCTGGTCTGCTCTTTCCTTTACACCTATAAATTATAGTAGATTCTTTGCCTTATAATGTTCCCAAAATGCCATAGCTTGCATTTTGGTTTTGGAATTCTCTAAATAGAGAAGCATATACGTAAAGGAAAGAAACCTACACTGAAGCCATGTGAACATGTGAAAACGTAAAACATGCTTTTAACAGCCTAATTACACACGAGGCTACGGAAGAGACAGATATTTATAGTCTGTAGAAACTAAAGTCACCGTACCATGTTTTAACTCTTTGATTTCTGTCTCCTGAACCCAAGACAACAAGTCATTGCATTTCATTGTAATGTTGGTCAAAAATGTACAGTAGATGTTCTCTCAGGCTTAGGCATTATGCACAGCAGGCTTGCTCAGTTAAACCCTGAGGGAATAGTTTACTCAGTATACGAGTGGTCAAAACCAACAATGTTGGTAATGTAACAATGTTTTGTAGAATGCACTTCTTTCTAAACTGTTAGATGATGGTGATGGTCATTTGTCTCATCATCTACATACAAATCCTCTTTTCCCTTAAATTTTGTAGGTCACTTTTTAAAAATGCTGAACTCTGACACACATCCCCAGTCACCCATTAAGTCACAACACAACTATGTCAGACTCAATAAACCACTGAAAAAGTTGCACTGATTTCTTCAGTCACTGAAAGACAAGCCGTGAAGTAAAGACAATCTCCAGGGTACAAATTTAAGCTGAGTTTTTAAACATTTGAAAACATTATTGAAATTACTATTTATTTGAAAAAACAAACAAACAAAAAAAAAAACAGTTATTTCCCAGATACAAGTCTTTTGTCTTAGTTTGACAAAATATTTACAAAATCGCACACTCACACACAGACACACACACTTAATAGCCAGTTTCTTGCTTTCATCTGTAGAAATTCATTGGTCAGTGCTTGTCATTACTGAATATCATTTATTTAAAAAAAAAAAAAAAAAAAAAAGAACCTTCCCTGTCTCAAAAGTCTTTTTATATTTCTTGCAGTTTTATTATTGTACTACAAGTGCTCAGAAACTTGTTCCCACATGCAATCAATAACAGACAGGAAGCCAAATATTCTTTGATTGGTGCCATGACATAAATCAGGAGAACGAAGAACAGCATTATTAATAAATGGAGAGGAATGTACTTCCAGAGTTCTACAGATTTTTGGAAAATCAGGTCCAAATAACTCTGGATGAATGCATAATGAAAACAGGAGGAACAGAATGTGAAACCAAGTGCATCCCGGGTTTCACAAAGTTAAAATGGTATTTTTTGTGTGGTAGCTCTGTCTGTGCAGATCCATGTTGGGCAGCTGCTCAAAGCCTGGACAGCTGCACCAAAAAAAAAAAAAAAAAAATCACACACCAAGCAGGGCATTTCCATCGAGAGATTCTCAATAGGGAAGTACAAGCAACTCAAGAAACATAACAGTAAAAATTATGTTGCATTATTAAAATTTCCTTTCTTTTACCCCCTCTAAAAATACAAAATTACCTGTTACATATACAAGTAACCTGAACTTATACAAATAAGTATAACTTTCTCTTTAAAAAAAAAAACAACAACAAAAAAAACAAAACACTGAGGACAGTATATCTTCTGCTAGATGAAAACAAACAAGGAAGATAAAAATTTAAAAATATTTTTTGCCCATACAAGTAATTTCCACGCTGGATAATAGTCTACTTATGTGAAATAAGTAGGCAAATAAAATATAGTGGGTTAGAATAGTGTGAATGGTATGAATGACTTTTCTGCTAATAGCATATTTTATTAAGAGCTGACTGTTGAATTGAATACAGTAAACAATCATTTGAATGATTAGGAACTCACACAGAAGTGCAGCGTTACTGATAATGAACAAATTACAATACTGTACTTTGTCCATTCTGGAAACTGGTTAGGATTATTCTGTTGTAAGTAAGTAGCAACGCAAGTTAAGGGAACATCATTAAATCCTACGTGCAAAGTTATGCTTCACCTTGTTACATTTACTGTTTTAAGAACTTAGACAGTGGACCTAAAGGACATTATATGACTGATCCAACTTATGTACAAAAAGAAAAAAAAAAGTTCCCATTCGTTCGTGATCCCACAGCTTAAAAACCTAGCCGATCTTGTGACTGACAGCAGTCACTGGAGCGGAGGTTAACTGGTCACGTAATGCTTGCTGGAAGACTGACTGTAGAGGCCGTAGAAGTCAGGATGCCTGTGTGGCTGTGAGGCATCAATCCAGTCCCGCATGGACAGACTCTGGAGAGACTGAGACATTGCAGGTGTGGACGGGAGGGGTTGATGGGAGTACTCCTGTGAGCTTACTGGCCATGGGAAGGAGCTGGATCGAGGGTACGGTGGATGCCCCCTGGGGTTAGACACTGAGGGCACACCCGAGCAATAACAGTTATCCACTGTGCACATTAGAATCTTGCGTCCTCCATATTGAGGCAGCTGCGAGGTGCTGCTGTTTGGATAATGAGAGTGAGGAAACACAGAACCAGAGTGGTGCATGGACTGAGAACTGGTCGCAGCACTACTGTTTCCCACAGAGTTGCAAGGCCCCAGAGCATGCTGGGAGGACTGGCCCTCACTGGTGGAGGAACCTGGAGCTGGAGCTAGACTTAGGCATGGCTGTTTAGCAGCAGAACCGGATGAAGAAGAGGAAGACTCCAAAAAGCTAGAGCCAGCCTTACTGCTGCCCCCGGCATCTGAGAAAGCCACTGAGTGCCTGCGTTTCTCTGCACACAGATAGGCTGGAATAGTCTGGAAGAAGTTTACAGGAGCGCTAAAAGGAGCTAAAATGGGCGCGAACAGAAGAGAGAATGGGAGCGTCGTTAACATAGAATACATCTATTTAACATCTGATGAAAAAAGATTTTTAAAGGAATGAATGCAGCTGATTTAATTAACATATTAGATAAATCTAATAAGTATTGATTAATAAGTACCTTCAAGCATTTTGCACAGGTTTTTCTCCCTCTTTGAGATTTCAGAGAGAAACAGCTTAGAATTGAGGCTGCCCACTTTGTAAGAGGGTAAGGTATTGCCAATATATGACTGAGACCTGCAGCAAACACAATGTGTCAGACTCGCACTGGAACGACTTTTTTACACTGATATGATTGGCAAAGAAATGTAGACTTACCTGTCCATTAAGATTTTTACAGCTTTTGTATTCTAAAAGGAAAAAGGACAGAAAAATATGTTAGTGCTTACATGCCAGTGCTTACACAATTTACAGAAACTGCACCGCTTAAAAACTATTTCGAAGCCTCCGAGTGGCGCAGTGGTAAAGCGCTCGCCCTATCATCCGGGGAGCGCTGGTTCGAACCCCGGGTGATGCTGT
>JAOVVB010000052.1:12594354-12615957 GCA_028570985.1 Heterobranchus longifilis
TTGATGACCGTTTAAAAAGAAAAAAAAAGAAAGAAAAAAAAAAACAGTATGCAAACAGGCAGGCACAAATATTAATATTGGTGCCTTTTATAACTAGCATGAAACCAGTAAAATCAGACGATTCGCTTCATCTTCTTGACCTTGAATGCTGCACTCGTATTTTAATAAAACATTACACTATAAATGCTCATTTAAGTATTAATCAAGGTTTCAGTTGAATGCTATATTACCAGACTTTTTTTTTCCTCTGTAATGTTTTTTTCCCCCCCTTTGTAATTAACTCCCTGGTCCTGTTCAAGCATCTAAGGCCATCTAATCTCAAGGTTTGATAGGAGTCCAATACTTTTTGGAGACCAAACTGATGACCAAACCACTTTTAGAGGTTAAAACAGATGTATCTGTACATGTACAAATAATGTCCTAGTTGACCCCAACAACAATGCAGAAATTTCTAATCATAAAATCTGATCAAAAGTTGTGGCTTGTGATAAATGTTTGGGATATTACCAAATATGAATTCATTATTCATTATTCAGACTGAACTGGTAATGTCTTCTAAAACGGAAACACCAATACATAAGACTATCTGTCTGATCATGGTTGTGGTGCTTTAAATGGGAATGGTAGTTTGTTTATATTTTGGGGAACTGAACCAACTGATTCCTTTAGATCAAAGTAACAAATATAAATATCAGCAGGGGTAAGATTTAGAAAAGGTGTGCACTTTCTAGTTTATGTTCTGTCAGAGTCAAGATTTAGAGATGACGTTAGCTATGCTGCTGTTTTGCCTCTGGCTTTTCCCCAGGGTTTATACTTAACAAGGGCAACAAAAAACAACTTCCCTGCTTAGACCACGCCTATTTGGGGTCTAAATTCTAATAAAGCACTTATTTTCAGCACATGGCATGGAGTTACACCCCCTGATCAGAAAGCGCCACTGATCAGAAAGCGAAAACTACGAACCAAGATTTGAGCTTGTCAGGGTTAGCTGGGTGTTTGCGATCTTACCCGGATGTCACTGCGACGCATCTCTACGTCGCAGACGGCGTGTCCGTGATGTGGGGCGCATCTGGCTACGCAGCAGTAGTGGCACACGGCCGCGTGCTCGGCCTCGCAGTGGTACAGACGGTACTCGTGGTGCAGCGGGCAGCTCCATGCCCGAGCCTCGGACGCCTCCACTAGCAGGTGTCCCGCGTTGGACGAGGGCTGCTGCAGGTGCGTCTGTACGTGTGACTGGCAGCATGGCGCCTTGCACCTCAGACACACTTTCTGAGCAGGCATTGGTGGCCCGCGGCGGCACAGGATACAGTGCAGCACAGCTGGAGCTTTTTCAATGTTCAGAGCGTTGAACTTTTCCACGATGTTGGACAGCTTGTGGTTTTTCTCCAGAGCCGGTTTCTGGCTGTAGGCGTTGTTGCATTCCGGGCACCGCACCATGGCCGTATCCTTGGCCCAAGCTTCGTTTATACACACTCGGCAAAAGTTGTGCTTGCATGGCAGCTGAACAGGCTCCGCAAACACATGCAGACAGATCGGGCATATAAGCTCCTCTTCTAGACAGTTCTTCCAGGTTTCAGCCATTTCTGGTCGATCTCGTCTAAAGATTCGAGTTATTGACGTGTGAAAGGTGCAGGCTTAGAACTTTCTAAAGATGCACAGACGTGAGACCAAGACTCACTTACAAAACCCCATACAGATAAAACCTCTTCCTGATTCATCTAGTGAAGAATAACCAATGTTTACAACCAGGTTTTCTTTTAAGGCCTACTTTCAGAGGCGTTCATGTTTCTGTAAAAGGAAAACCGAACAGCAGCACTATTTAAGCTCATAAAGTAGACTTGATGGAACATTATATTACCCAAGCCTTCCTTATCTAATAATCCGTACATGTAATAAGCGTGAGTTATGCTTCTGATGGTCACGTCTACATCATGGTTCTGTTTACTAATGTATGATCAGTCGTTCTTTTCTAACGCTGACTATTGAATCACTGGTGACGATAATGAACAGACTAATCTGCTGACACATCTGAATGATATGCCTTGGCAGTTCCTCCCTTAGTAGGTGAAGGGACGTTTATGGGCCTTTCCAGCGCAGGGTTAAGACTTTTGAATTGTTAATGGAACGGCTTTTAAATAACCCTAACCTAACATCAAGTTATCTAGGGTTCATTTTATTAAAACCAAACAATCTGATCATGACGACGTATCAAAATAAGATCTGTGGAATAATTTAAGACCGGGTTGGGCTCCTGTCCTTCACATTTAATCTACAGTGCGTCATGTTTGTGCAATCTAGATTCACCAGGAAAAATCTATAGCCTATGTTACTTTCATTTTAGAAAAAAAACGTCCTAGTAGTACTATTCTAGCTTTAGCTTCTGAAAACTAACTGTGAGCACACTACAGGGCTGGGGTCTGAAAACAGGTATGACCGGTCCCTTCGCTTTTTATTTGCCAAAAACGGCCCAGAAAAAAGGTTGAAAGGCTTACCAAGCAATGTGTTGTAGGTTGACTAAATGGAAAGATCTGCCATATCCAGCTAGCGAGTGGTCGCAACAGCTAGAATACCAACCTACTTTTCTAGCACAGCCTTACTGTTGGGAAACAAAACCGCGTTTCCCTTTTATTTGTATCCGGTCGAAGCGAATAAGTACAATGTGTCCAGTTCTGAAATACATCCAAAAGCTTCTGGGCGATCCTTTACATTTTAAAGGGAACGGCGCCGTGCTGTCCTCGTTATTCACTCCTGTCATCTGCCATCTTGCGTTCCTCTTTAAAAATGAAAAAAGAAAACGTCCCTGGCTAAAAGCAGCCTCTCGCCTTTACGGTCCACAAGGCGTCAAACGGGTAATGTAACACTGCACACTTCCTCCAATCTGTCCTCGCTGTAAATTCCTGAGATTGTCCCTTCGCGGATCAGTCTTCGAAACGGTCCTATCTCACCATGGTATAATTTATGATTCCCCCCCTATCTTTTTAGACGGCCTTTGATGAGGGAAGGAATGCAGGAACAGAATTGAGTTTCAACACACCTCTCTCTCTCTCTCTCTCTCTCTCTTTCACTCACACACACACACATACATACATACACACGCAAATCCCTCCTCCCAACAATAAAGCAATCCGACAGTCACGTGATCTGTCACCGCGCTGACACAAAAAGAGGCGGGGCTTAAACGGGAAGTAGAGTCATTTAAAGGGCCAAACAGAAAAGCAAAGCGTCGCTTCGACCACACGTTAAAAAAATATAAGGAAAACCTGGAAGAAATCCGAGACGTCTGGTACATGCTAAGAAAAACATACTGTAATACAGAATTTAAAATATGATATCTTTCTCTATATCTGTATTGATCAGAAGGGCATCGAGGAGGGGGCCATGTATACCTGCCAATTACTGTCTACATATATACCCCCAAAACACACACACATACACACACACACTGCCTGGCTAGAAAAAGGTCGCTCTTCCAGAATAGTCAAATTATTTGGCTGCATCAAGCAAAGAAAACAACTAAGGAAATGTGAAATAACTGGAACTGGGTTAAGGACTTTTCAACACATTATCAAACCTGGTAGGATAGTGCTGAACCATCAACTTTGTGTAGTCAGAAAAAAATATGGATATATTATAAATAATAACTTGTAACTTGAACACTTGGTGAAGTTGCATGGTAAAAAAGAAATAAATAGTAAAAACCAGAGCCATGTTTATAAGTAAAAGTAAGAGCATTTCAATACGTACACAATGTTATGAAAACTTACAGGATTGGGCCGAAACCTCTGGAGGAATAAGCCTCTGGAAGCAGTGTAATGATCTGGGGTTGCTTCTGTTGATCAGGTCCAGGCTCAGCAATGTTATGTGCCAATAAAATGAAGACAGCTGAGTGATCTAAATGTATTGCATGACCATGGTATCACATCTATGGAATTTTTTCTTCCATGATGGCACAGGGATATTCCAGGACTCAAAGTGTAAAATAGTGGTTCTGGGAACTGGTCACCACATTGTGTGCTGTAAATAATTAATGAGTAAGCCTAATATTTGAGTAGCCGGATTCTTTTTTTGTTGTTGATAGAAATCACTATGCTTTTTATTCGTCATATTTTTGTTTATATAACACAGTAGCTGACCATAAATTGACAGTTATTATTGATTTTTGTTTATTTATAAGTTACTACTTTTGAGTCATTAAAGTTTGACCTAAGCACGTTCATTAAATATCAGTCATCCTAAGAGCCCAGACCATTTAAGTTGAATAAATACATATTACTTGATAACAGCTGTGTTATGATTAGTTAAATAAAGTTAAGCTTAAAAAAGCTAATATGCTTTATTCAACATTGTAGCTTATGATTACTGTACTGAGGTACAGAGCTACAGAAGTGTTAAATGGACAACATACACTGTCTGGCCAAAGAAAAAAGGAAGAGTCATTTTGTATTAAGCAAAGAAAACAAGAAAACAAAGAAGGGTCTAAATGACTGAAATTGGGTTAAGAACTGACCAGCACATTAATATACTTGGTAGGAAAGTGCTGAACCATCAACATTAAGGGGAAAAATGTGCCCTGAAAAAGATCATGAATGGGAACACCTAAACACTTGTATTGTATTTGCATCTAAAAACTGCCAGTAATAAACATAGCCATGTTCAATAGTAAAAGTAAGTGCACACACAAAATCTCACAGGATAATTACTAGACCACTATGTGACCATAAAAAAAACACTTGTTAGCAAAAGCTTCAATTTATTAGGTAGCATAAAATTTGGACTTCGGAGCAATGGGAAAATATCATGTGGTCTGAAGAGTCCACAATGACCCTATTCCAAAACACTGGGTGCATCAGGGTAAGAAGAGAAGCATGAAGCGATGCACCCATCATGCATTGTGCCCACTGTCCAAGCCTCTGGAGGAAGTGTTATGATCTGGGGTTGCTTCAGTTGGTCAGGTCTAGGCTCAGCAACGTTATGTGGCAATAAAATGAAGTCAGTTGATGACCTGAATGTACCAAATGACCAGGATATCAAATCAATGGACGTTTTTCTTCCCTGATGGCACAGGCATATTCCAGGACTCAAATTGTAAAAGAGTGGTCCTGGAAGCATAAGCAATAATTTTCACCCACATTATTCACTGTAATCAAAGTTAAAGGGAGTTTAATTAAAATATTTGATTCTACAACTTTTCTGTTTTGGCCAGGCAGAGTCTTAACAATTAAGGGAAAAAAAGAAAAAAAGAGAATAATATTTGTATGTACTATATGTAATACTTGTATGTCCAGAAATGTAAATGTTAAAATAAATCCATATTATCCAGGACAACATGGCTCCCAAAAGTCTGTTTACATAATAAACTGCAACTCATTTTAAAATTGTGACATTTTTATTTGAACAGAATTTAAGCAATATAATCCTAATAAGAAATGTACCTTTTGGTAACAATTACATTAGCTAATCAAGAATTTAGTAGCTCATGAATAGCTGAAGCAAATAAATTATTTTCATTTTCTGCAAAGCGTTTATATGAATGAACAAACCATTACCAACAATGGCAAACCATTAAATTAGCCAAATTTCCTGAGTTACAAACCATCTCCATGATCATAAAATAAACAATAAGAACAAGAAAAAAGGAAAATATAAGCAACATGAAAATACTGAAAAGAGCAGTACTGTAAAATGTGTTTTTCCATTTTTGGAAAGTTAATACACAATTTGTATAAATTGTAATGTCATAAAAGTTTAATATAAAAATATACAAAAGTACTTTCATCCTTAGAAATGTAATTTACTGGTATAACTCATACTCATGGATAATTAGTGTATAATGCTTGGTAATTGTTTTTTTTATTTTATTTGAATGTACACAACAAATGAAGGAGGGGGAAGAAAAGTTTGTGCAATTGAACCAACATAACACTCCACAGAAGCTCATGCAGTTAATATCCACTAGATCTGAACTGCTACTGAGTATTCCCTAAAATGCTAAATATGAGATAAGCATACTGCTAAATAAATAAGTAAAAGCCTATGAGTTTTACAGAAAAGAATAATGCTTAGGAGGTAAACCAATGTTGAAGCTAGGGGCTTACATTACCCCCCATAAAATCCTGTATTGTCTTGTGCAGTCTAAAAGGAAGAAATGGTCCTCTCCCATATGGTCCCAGACCACATGATTGTTTTACCAGCTCATATTTGGTCCCTACATCATTTTATTTAGAAATATAGACATGCAGATGATTTATCACAATAAGAAAATAAGGCAGGTTTCTCCAAGATTTCAGTCACACTGTCCTTTTTTTAGGCAATTCCAGTCTCCATCCTGAGTCAGTGTGAGGCAGTGAAGAACGGTGTGGGCAGTATTAGATGGCCTTCACATCACTGAGGTGTTGAGCACCCTGCCTCATGGCTTTAATGCCTCGTAATTTGTGACCGTGAAGGGTGAAGCGAGACCATGCCAGTAGTTGCAGCAGGGCACAGGAGATTGGCACAAACACCAGTAGGTAAAAGCAGCCCTGGCGCAGTGGCAGAGAGCTCTCTGTACCTGAGACATCTACAGCTGCCACTGAGTCTTTAAGAGGTCCCCTCTCAAAGATATCATAACCTAGAAAAAAAATTGAGAACAGTAAAACTGTTTAAGTTAACCTGTCAATGAATTAAGAAGCCTGAAAAAATGACTGAGTACAAAATAATAAAAACGCTACAATTTGTAATTGAATAGGTTTTCAATCTTGAAAACTGGTCAGGGCTGATGGCGTGATGGATTAAGTCAAATTCAGGGCAATCCTAGAAGAAAACCTGATCCAGTATGCAAGAGATTTGAGACCGGGGAGGAGACTTAGTGCCATACTGCCATAGCTTCACTGGAGTGGTTTAAAACCAAGAATCAGAATGTGTTAAAATATCCCAGTCAAGCTCAAACCTCAATCCAACTAAATATTTATGACAAGACTTGAAAATTTTTTTTGCCAGCAGTCTCCACCCAATCTGACAGCACTTCAGTAATATTGCCAAGAGGAACACTCAAAAATATTAGGATTCAGATGTGCAAAGCTAGTAGAGACGTATCCCAGCTTTATTTTTTGTTTAATTAACCTTTGTGTTACAATAAATCAAAACATTTTGTACCTTCAAATGGTAAGCATGTGTAAATTATATGTGTAATTATAAATACCCAAAATAACTTTCAATTTAAAGTTGTAACACTACTACACACTAGCTTAAGGGGGTGGAATAATTTTTCAAGACTCTATATTTGTGCCGTTTTCCTTGAATACTCATTTTCAAAGATATGTAGAACATGACAGGAAACAATGGATTAAACCATGGCCCTAGCAAAAATAAAATCAATAAACTTCCAGTCAAGCAGGACTGTTTGCGTTTGCTTGCATCTTCTTTCAGCCATAGACACTGAATGGATCACCTAAGACCCCTACATTAGTGTACAACATGATACCTTAGAACAGATCTGAGTTCAGGGAAGAAAAAAGAAAAAAAGAAAAAAAACTTTTAAAAGGCCTCCATGAAAGCCATAAGAACGTTTAAGCGTACTCTGTATGAATTAGGGTCACAAGGACCAGCCCTTACTGACACCATAATTCTACTCAAGACTTTAATGCTGATCTGAACTTGTCTCATGATGTATTAGACTATCATATTATAGACTGTCAATAACAAACACCATGTGCAAATATAAGATGTCTCACAAGTGTACTGGGTAGCAGAGAACCTTGGCCGGTAATCTACCTGCTTAAGTAAAGAGAGGGAGAGAGCTGTTATTTAAAGTTCTAAGAAATGTTCGGCACCTCAGGAAGGGCAAACAATACTCTAGTCAAATTGTGCTAAGAAAGTATGGGTAAGTGTAGACCCATAACTAAGGGTATTGCTGAATTATAAAATAAATATCTATATTGCACTTCCTGGTCTATTACAACTACATATCATACTTATGAACTATGTATAACCAATAGAATTTATCAGGTTATACATAGGATAAAAATAGAGTGCAAGGAATTATATAAATCATCCTCAGTTGGCAGGTAATGGCTATCCAGTCCATCCTCGGGCATCCTCGACAGTTTTCTTTTTTCACTATTCAGATCAAATCTGTCTATTTATACATACCTGTATACACACACAGCAGCCAGGTGCCAATAAGGGGAGCGAAGGTCTGGCCAGGTTTTGTTACCAAAGCAACCATACCAAACAGCAGTGCAGAAGCTGCTTGCTGTCGCCGGTTCAATACAAAGTCCTCATCAACCAGGTCTGTGATGACCAAATTTAACAGCTTACAGGTCCCCTCCGTAAACACTCGATTGCTACAGAAAATTATTTATACAGTTAATTAAACAAGAAAAAATACATTCTATTATTCTGATACAAATACTGTCCAGTATTGTACTATGTTGATAATGTTAAATTATTTAAAATGGGCTGCACAGATTAAGCATCGTCTGTCCTTTCAAAGTATTACACTGTTATTTTACTTAAACATACAGTACAAATAAAGCAACAGCATTACATAATTAAAAATCATCTCTTCAGGCTAAAAAAAAATAATAAATAAAATAAATATTTAGTCATTTACAACAGTTTTAATTCAAAGATAATTGTCTAGACATGTTTGTGTATTTTAGTGTAATGTTGAGATCTTACCTGGCAATAAATAAGCAAAGCAAGTAGACCTGGTCTGCTCCTGCTAGTAACATTACTATACTAAGAGCCAGTTTCAAAATGAAGAGGCCACGGACAACCCGGTAGACACCCAGTTTTTGACTTAATGTAAGAAAGTAAAGGTTGTTGACATGGGGAGCTATGTAAGAAATGCCTGTGAATTTTAAACAAAAAATGTATCAATAAGAATTCATAGCATATACATACTTACGAAAGCAATGGGCATGTCAACACAAACAACAATTTTCAGTGTAAGTTCTTAAAATATGAATGAGCATACACTATTGTGAAATGAATTGTAAAACTTAAAAATTCCAGAAGAATATAAAATCTCAACTGCATCAAACTAGCTCCACAATAAGCAGCCCATGGGCAAAGTAATGCAGCACATTACCTTGCCCATGGTAGAGCTTAGGATATGAATAGTATTTTAATAAGGCAAATGTTCCATAAGGGTCACATGCTCTTACCCAGCAGAAAGGAGCCAGTGGAGGCAGAGATCCGGTCAGATAAGAGGTGCTCAAGAAACAGAGGAAAGAAGTTGCTGTTGAAGTGGCAGTGAAACACCTGTAAAGTAATAAAGCGATATGTTGCAATTACTGTAAATTTAAAAATCAGGAATAGACAAAAATCACAATCATGGATCCAATAACAATATTTACCTGCACCAGATTCATAGAAACAAACCACATAAAATTTTTGTGACGGGAGAGCTGCTTCAGATACTCGCCAAGAGTGATGGGCTTCTCAGTCTGAGCAAGAGGAACCTGGCCAACGCGCAATCTGAGAAAAACGGAATGAGAGTAATAAAAATAAGCGAGGGAGGTAACAATTTTTTTAAGGCAATTTCAATCTCTTATGCTCACAAAGAGAAGCTCATAGGGGACTGGGACAGGTTTGCAATTTGAGAGGTCTTTTCTCACACATTTGGCTGTGAGGCAGACAAAGTCCTCTGCTTTTTCAAGAAGACAGAACCCACAATTTTATTACACTACATGAGCAAGCTATAAACCTACAGCAATGACAAAGATGTGTAAAGCTAAACTTTAGAACCAAACAGTTCTAGTGGAAAACTGTAAAAAGGAGAATTCTGTATTTAATGGATTCCACAGTTTTTCACATTATTTGTGAGTGTAACACAGACTTTTTGGTTGGGGAAAAATCTATAAATGTAGAAAATGGTTGCCCTGCTTTCAAGATTTTTTTTACTTGAAACGTGTTAGTTAGGTATCCAACCAGCACTCATCAACCTTTTCTAAATACTATTTTAATAACTAAATATTAAAGTGACATTTTATGACTGCTCTAGACCAGCGGTTCTGAAAAGATAAGGTATTATTTTGACATTAGGTTCAAGGTTATATTATTTATAAGAAAAACAATACCATGTATAATAACTGTTAATGGGTTGTGATTTCCACCACTGGAACAGAATAATAAAAAATCATAGGCCCCTGACTTTGCTTCATAGATGGACTTTGAGAACCACTGTGAACCACTAAGCAACATGAAAATGTTTATTATAATGCTGATTAAAAAAAAAAAGTGAACATACTCCTTGAGCAATGCCTCTTCTTCATTCTTGCGTGATTTAACTTCATTTTGGAACCTGTGGCGCAAAATTCGAGATACCACAGCAAAGCCCAGCAATGAGAGAGCAGCCAGTGCTACACAAAAAAGCCTGAACAACATAAAGTCCTCTTTGTCCCAGAATGAGTACGACAGGAAAACAGACAGTGAGCCCAGGGCACTGAAAAGGGAGCTGTGGAAGTTTAGGCGTGTGCGCTCATTTGCAGACACGGCCAGGTCAGCCAGCAGGGCATTGTGGTTGAGGTCCACTAGTGTAAGGAATCCATCATAAAGGCACAGGCAGATGAGGAACTGCAGACCAGGGTGGGCCCAGGCCACCCAGAAAGCCAGGAAGGAAAGCGCAAAAAGTGGACCATTCCTGGAGAGGGACTGGAGGCGTTTCAACACAACTTCAGGTGAAGAGATCTGAGCTCCAGACCTGAGTAGTCAAACAAAGACATACAAAATAAAGCTCTTAAATACTGAAAAAATGGCTGTCAGTGTTAATGTATTTTTTTCTATTAATGTTTAAACATTTAGATGTTCAGTTGTACTTTAAATCGAAGTGTAATCTGTTTAGAGTGAACAAGGAAGTCCTTACTGAGGGGTGCTAAGAAAAGAGCGGTCACTCAGCCAGCCAAAGAGAGGGTCATTCAGGCTGTTCCATATCAGGAACACAGTCTGTGTGAGCCACAAACACCAAATGACTCATCTAGTATGATTTTTTTTTTGCACTTTATGCCATGTATTTGTCTACATAAGCAACAGAATAAACTCTCTTACCTCTCCCACCCAGAAGGAAAGTTTGTCTATTTTGTAAATTGACACAAAAGTGTCAACATAATAAAGCAGGAAGACATTATGGAGAATAGAGACAAAAAGGGCAAGGGAGCCATACAGCACAGCTGTGGAGACACCCAGGCAACAGTTCCACACCCTCCTTCCCATCTCTTTTACATTCTCTTGTACTATCTCTGCTTTTCCTCCACCAGCAGAGGTTCTCTCATCCCACAAGGCAGGCAGGATATAGTCATCGTCCTAGATGAGAATCCTGTATAACAATAAAAAATAAAAACACACATGCACAGTACTGTAGCTTAGATATGTGACAACTTTGCTGCATTTAGCATACAGCATGTAATGACATGAAATTCATGAGAGAAGTACAAAAGTGGATTTGGTGAAATATGGTAAAACAAACTAAACATGTTAATATACAGGAAGTCCAGGTTACTTCAAGATCACTTTTACAGAGATTTTTCTAGTAATTTGAACCCATGTTCTGCACAAGCCGTGATCATGGTGACTGTCATCATAAGTAGAATGTAGTCATTTTATATATAATTGTAGGTTTAGCATTGAAGGACCTTCATAATGTTATCTGAATTTTAGAACACAGAATCTCACAATTGTTATTGGCCAAAATTGTATTGGGTTCACGGTAATACAGCTTTACAGTTAATAATCTTAAAAGACTGCTGTAATTGCAAAGAGAACACCTGGGTTTACATAAGTGAGACATCAAGTGAAATAAAGTAGGCTAATATTTACACATCTGCTACATGAAAGTGAGCTATTTAAATGTCAGAGGCACAGTACTAATGCTAATAAGAACACAAGAACTCACTGCACAGTCAAATCTTTCTGCTACCTATCAAATTTAATTATTTTTTTTTTCCTCCATAAGTCTCACTAACAAGCGATTTTGTTCTGGCCAGACAGCGATTTAGTGTCAATCTTTTAAGTTCTCATTGCATCAACTGTGTGGAAATGCTCTTACGTTAACTATTAAACATTGCTGTGATTTCTACAGTATAACTCCATCAAGCTGATTATAGTTGTTCATGACCTTTTCCAAACACATATTTTCTGCAGATATCACCACTATTCTTCCAGGTTTTAATAATGTTTTGAACAGTTCCAAACCCAATTTCAGTCATTTCAGCAATGTCCTTAGTTGTTTTCTTTGCTTGATGTAGGCCAAAGCTTTCAGCCTTCTGAAGCGCAGTAACAACTTTTTTCACAACCATGGGATACATCGTTGGACATGACTGTTTAAGAAATGAGAAGCTACGTACTGCATTATTTAGCATTAAAACAAAATTGTTGACAGTTGAAACACACTGCAGTGATAACCAATCAATAGCTCTTAAATAACAAACTGCAACCTTTTTGCTAAACAGCGAATATTATGTTTTGCATAGTTTTACATATTGTACATTTGCGCATTGTACACTTAATATATTGTCTATCTCGCAGTTTACATATGCACATTAAACATTGTATACATTACATTTTATATATTACTGTATTCGTATATTTTTATACAACCTTTAGATATCCTTATGATGCATGTGAACTGAACAACTTTGATTATATATTATATTCAGCAGTAAACTGATGACAGGACCATGGGCACCCAAGACTCATCTATGCCTGTGGGAGCCAATGGTCTGCGCGTTTGGTCAGATTGCACAAAAAAACAATATAGCACAAATTGCTGAACAATGTCATTGCTGGCCACGACAGAAAAGTAAAAGAACAATTGAGCATCCATGGAATGCACCGAATTAAAAAAATCCGATCCATGGAGGCGTCACCCCGCAACCCACAGCACCCAAAGGATCTGCCGCTAACATTCCTGTATGAGACACCACGGCGCACACACAGAGGTCTTGTGGAGTCATGCCGCGAGGGGCCAGAGCTGCCCCGGAGGCGCATGTGGAACCCACACAATATTGGGCTTAATGTTTTAATGTTATGGCTGATCTGTGTACAAGTCCTGGCACCTGACTTCTACACTTGGCGAGCCAAAACACAACACACCACTGGCGTGTTATCATCTATAGCCTCATAGGAGTAGTTTAAAATTGTCAATTAAAAGCAGTTTAAATCAGTTTATCTTTGAAGACTGAACTTGTTATTGTTGGTCAGTGTCCCATCTGATCTTATCAGGGAAGCAAAACCACTGGGGTTCTCGTCACTGTATGCACAGAGATATCCATCTCATCTCTCTGAGATGTGGCTTCTCTGTTCCTGCTGTAGTACAAACCCATATCTGATCCAAGCTGAGATTAACAGCAAGCCAGTAATATGATATGATGACAGGTTCCACACCTGTGTACTTTTACAAAAAAAAAATTAAAGCAAACATTTCTCTCCATGCAAATATCACTGATGTCTTACACATAGTTACTGTAAACTAACTATCTGCAAACATGAACTGGTTCCACTAACATACTTAGCGACCTGGCTAGCCAACCCTTTCTAGCGTCGTAACCGGTTAGTAACCGGTTTTATTAAATTAATTGGCATTTCTACGGGTTTCATAACTGAAAATAGTTAACTTGTTAGCTTAAAGATAACTAACATTGGTTAACGTTAGAATAACTACCGAACGTTAACTTAGCTAGAGATAAGCAGCCTTAGTTACCGTTGCTAATCAGGCGCAACATGCTAGCTAGATTCAATAACATATCTATATATCACCCGGCTTCTAAACCTCTACTTTTGATTCCGGATAAAACCTTTATCTGTTTTAAATCTATTAATTTGTCCAAGATTATTATTTGGATAATACTTCCGTGGTTGACAGCAAGAGATTAAGTTAGCGCGCTAACAAGTCCTAGCTAGGATTTTCTGACTTTCCCATTCAACAAGCATATCTAAAAACGTCGCATGTCCGTAGCATCATAGCTAGTTTAGTCGCCAGTACCTGTTTAATCTCAGTAAACTTACACATCCTGTTCAGTGTCGGCTTTCATTTTACTCCAGGGTACGTGTTCCTATCACATGCTGCCCAGTTGGCAAGTTAACGCTTAAACACAATTCCCATGCTTTATAGCTTTTCTAATAATTAGGAAATACCTACCATGTCCAGACAACGTCTTCGTTACTGCCAAGGCGGTACAAATACTTGTAGTGTATACTAATGGAAAAACTCTTCCAGCATCTGTCATGTGCGAAATTCGTGACGCTATAAAAGCCTAACCCTCCCCCTTATCTTTAATCCACTTCCTCTTTCTCCTCGTCATTTGTCTTCTTGCTACGCTCTCGCTTTTTTTTTGTTTCTCCACAATGAGCCGAAGCAATCATAAACGAAAACAACACAAGATAACCCACTAAATCAAATATTTTAATATACATATTATTAAAAACAGCTATTGATCATTAATAGTTTGGGTTACTTCCCCAAATTTTTTTGTTCCATAAATAGCCATGTCTGGGCAAATAGGCCTATGCCTTGGACCACGCTTAATGAAGTTGCCTAAAAGCAGTTGCATGTGTTTGGTGCTGATGAAAGATTAGGGATTTCTTAAGGTTAGGATCAGGGTGGGTAATGATTAATGGTTAAGTCTGGTTTGAATTAAATTAGGGTTATGATTGAGTTGGTTTTGGGATGGATTTAGGATTAGGGTCAGGCTAGTGTTAGGATTGATTTAGGGTTAGAGTCGATCAAAGATAAGGATTGAGTTAGGGTTAGGATTGAGGTGGTGTTGAGATTGGTTTAGGATTAGGGTTGGGTTAGTGTTAGGATTATAGGGTTAGAGTTGATGTAGTTAAATGATTGAGTTGAAGTTAGGACTGAGTTAGGTTGGGCACAGGTTATAATTGATTCAGGAAGTTAGACTAGGGTTAGGTTTATGGTATGCATAAAGTTATGTTTGGGCTATGGTCAGGGTTTGTGTAAGGTTATGGTGGGACTAGTTGTATAATGTGTGTTCGATTTGCGGTGGGAATTGGGTTTGTATAGAATCAGGGGTTGGGTTAGATTAGGGTCAGTAATTACTTACCTAAAATTGTAGTCACAACAGAAAAAAGAAAGAGATGAGAACAATATAATAAACATATAAATACAATACTGGCCACCTTCAGGCATGTGGTCTTTTACAAAACATCACGGATATCCGTGTTAAAATTCGGGGTAGTTTATCCTAGATCAGAGTATATTCGCTATCTGTTCCTGAATCTTAAGCATAGATAACAAGATTCGTAGGCATGCTGTATGGCCTTTTGGTGGCGCCAGAGTATGCTGAAGGATGATCGATAAAAAAGATAATTGAAAGGTCTAATAAAAATAGCCCATCCACATAAGAAGTTCATGAATAAATAAGTCTATCGTTTAAGGAGCATTTAAACATTTATGCATTCCCGAAAACTATTTGGTCTTTAATTGACTAATTCAGGGAAGAAGAGCGAAGAGCCTACAATTTACCTCTGCAGTCATGTAGAAAGTAAACAATAAATAAATAGTAAATAAGCTATCCAAACTTGATAAGCTAGACACAAGTCAAGCTTCTATTTCGTTTCATGTTTGTGATTTTTTTAACGTCTCAATAGGGTCTACAGTGGCTCCGTGGAGGGGGCGTGGTTTGTTACTGATGAAATGAATATTCACATATAGGCGTGTCCTCACCTTGGACATTGAACCGCGCTCGTTTGCTCGTTCGCAGTTAATGTGACACACACACGTACGCACGCGCGCGCGCGCGCACACACACACACACACACCGGATCTCCGAGTTTCTACGGTAACGCGCTGCATTGGCTATTTCTGTTGCGAGGATGCAGGCTGTGAGGTACAGTAAACCTATTCTAGTCTTTATGAGTAGCATGTGCTAGAAATCTTACTAACCAATCTGCTAATACTGCATATCTCAGTAAAGCTACTAAAACATGCAGGTGAAGGTGACTTATAAAGTGTGCCAGAAGTGCCCTTTAAAATGCCGCAGTGGTATGCAATCATGCCCGTTTTCTGTGGAATACTCACACAGAAGATGTCATTTAGGTGTAAGTCTTAAGTTGTTTTCTTCCTGTATAAGCAGTAATAGCCAATTATTGTTTTAGTTAATTATTTATACGTTATAACTACGCTACTGTTGAATAAAAATGATAAAAATACCAAAAAAGTGATTTTTAAAAAATTAGTTGTGATACATTAACATTGACGTTTTAACTGTAACTCAGTATGTCTGTTGCTTAAATAACTAAATGCAAATAAGTGATGACAAACAGTGGTTTAGAGTTACTGTTTTCTAGTTGCAGATCTGAGTCAAAATGTTACAAAAATGTAAAAAATAAAAAATAAAAAAAAAGGGCCCAAAACCCTTCATTGGCTGTATGATTAATTATGTTCATTTAAAACTGTGAATGAATCACTCAGTCGAAATCACGAAAGTGACACTAACCAAATCTCTTAATCTCATCACTAGTCCACTAAATCCATAGTGAACTTTTTTCTGATGTTAATGAGTCTTTGTGTAGCCTGAGTGTCCTGCGTTGCTGACTGTACTCTGGCTTATTTAATTATAATGCAATCACTGAGAGAGGCAACATCATAAACTATAGAAACTCTTATATGGATATATGACCATTTATATGCACTTCAGCATCCCATAATTCACAAATCTTTATTTTATAATATCAAAACCTGGGCTCTGCTCAAATAAGCATCAGAGATTTGTTTTTGGTGTAAATTTAATTTAGTGTTTAAAATTCCTGGCAGCAAATAAAATCTAGTGTTAAATTAGGTTAAAATAAATGCATTATTTTAGAAGGGAAAAGGTGAGCTTGTTTTGATGAGCTTTTGTTTGTGTTTATGAAGTTTGTGAATTGATGCTGTAATTATATGTTCTTATACTGGTTGATGGCTTCAATATAAAAGGCATAAATGTAAAACGCTTAAATGTAAGACTTTTATGGAGGATCAAAGGCACATATGATGTATAATATATTGAAGGCTCAAACAAACAAACAAACTGTAATTCTTTTTGTTTTGGTGCCAATACACTTGGATCGCTTTGCTGATTTGAATTGTGGGGGAGATGTTCTGCACTGATATTTCTTCTAGAAAAAAAATCACTTGTGTTAGTGTACATATAGCGTGTGTAACACATGAGATCACATTCTGGAATATAAGCATTTGGTTTTAGATTAACAAGAGTACAGCCTATAGCATTTTATTCCTACAACCATTTCTTAAATTCTTAATCAATATAAATTTTTGTGGGCATTTAGCAACAATCTAAAGCATCACCCAGAAGTCAGTATGCATTAGTGAAGGTAGGAATTAAGTATGTATTTCAGCAGATAAATAATATTATGGAAATGCAATCACTGCAGTACTTATGTAATTTTCTGTGCTTTTGCGTTAATTGACAAAAATGACAACGAATGGCATATGCATAAGATATTACAAAATTCTCTTCTCAAGACTTGAACTTCTATTTTGCAATGCAAACATGTAAAACTAATATGAGGAAAACTAGAATGCTTTTGATGTGCTTTTGATTGACTTGTCAGTCTCTTTGTTTGAACATTATGTAATTGCTAAAGGTACCCTTTGTAAATAATGAGTTTTAATGTAGGGCAGGCAGCATATAACGTGAGTCCTATTGTAAATAATGTCCTATTGTACATGTCCTATTGTATGCATGTGAAAAAAGTTACATTGACAGGAATTCCTTGCAAAATTGATTATTTTGCCTGTGAGTATATCTGATGGGGAACTCATTATTACCTTGTTTTTCTATACAGAGGGAGACTTTTGACACCTGGAAGATGAGCTAGGAGTCTGTTAGAGTTTATATAAAGTGGTCCAAAGGGGTCTGGAAGGATTCTAGCTGCCATCTGTACTAATATCACAGTGGCCATGACACATCCTGAGTTGCATGCCATCGCACTGACACTTCTCTGCAGTTCAGCATCCCTGCTGTCGGGCTTTCCGTTTGGACCTGTCCTTGAGCTGGATGTCATTCCTAGAACCACTGTGCCTTTTAATGGTAAGATTATTCTCAAACGCTTTTAAATAAAAGAATTGCATCCTGAAACATTTTTTTACAAAACATTATCATGTTAGTAATGCAGGCTTTTTGTAACTCATGAGGAACAGTGGTAGAAAAGGTACTGAGAGTTTGACTTGCCTATTAATTTACAAGTGGGGGACAAAAATATTGAAACAAAGTGAAATTCAATGTTTTAATGGCATAATAATTTCATTCTATGCAATAAGTTAATATTGTGTTATTTTATGTAATGAAATTGCTATACAACAATCAATATTTAGTATTAAGTCCTTAATTATTCAAAACCTGCTTTATCCGGCTGGGCATAAAATCAAAAAGACATCTTCAGTACTCTGGCTTAACTTGCTCAGTCCATGCCTGCTCCATTGCTTGATGAAGATCATGCACAGAAATTTGCCACAAATTCACAATTCACTTGAGATTGTGATGTTTTTGACATTTTAAGTAACATTACATTTCAAGTAAAAATCCTGCCACATTAACCAAACCGCCTATTTCTAATAGCCACAACTCTTTAGCCAGATAAGCTAGAACTAATTAGTGACATCACATTTCATTGCCAGGGAGAACTATAATGATTGGCATATTTTGTCTTAATACTTGGCCACCATTGTGTCTATTACTTCCCTCTAAACTCCGTTCCTATTAGTCTGACTGTTGTTTCTGCTTAAATAATAATGGTTACAGAGTCATTTTATGGCATTGTTATCAGCTAATGTATAACATTTGGTTGCATTTTTGTTTTATAGCAAGGTATGCATTTGTATGTTATGTGTACATAGTATAAGAAGAAAATTTACAGATACAGAAAACTAAACTAAAATCTAGTACACACAAACTGCTATACAACTGAGAGCTCAACAAATAATGATCACTCATGAGTAATATTCTTAACTTGGAATAAAGCCAAGTGCTTCTCTGAATCACATCATTATCCAAAGCCTTCATGTTGAGCGGAGAATAAAGCAATTAAAACTTACAGCATTTATACTGGGGGGAATATTTGTGGTGACACGCTACACATCAGGGTTAATTTGTTGTGTTTTAAATTATTATGCAATGAGCTCGAGGCCAAATGCAAACTACACATCACGTGGGCCAGTAAAGTGCATTTTAAGTGTGTTAGATTTTTTTATAAAAAAAGATTCTCGTAATTTTCTCATAATCATGATTGCTAACACATCATTCAAGAATAATATAGTACTGTCAAAGTTTTAATATATTTGCTTAATCTTATTTATAGTTCATGTTGTGCTGCACAACATATTAGATGATTTTTACAGAGCATGTGTGTTTTCAGATCATCTTAATTTCTCCCTTGCCTCAGCTGTCCTTGACCTACATTCTCTTCTTCTTGGATATGTGTGTGTATGTGTATGTGTGTGAGAGTGAGAAAGAGATTCTTTGTTTTTGTGGTCTCTGGGTTTAGCGGTACTGTATCTTCTATAAGCTGTTCCTTCTGTAGTGTCCAGCGGACATTATTGTATTATCCACTGTAATCTCAGTGGAATATATCCAGCTGGTGAAAGGGATGTGAGAAGTTCAGGGAGATCAGTGCTCTTTTGGACAGTATATGTTTATTAAGGTGTAATTAATGTGTAATTTTTGTTGTTTGATGTGTTTGTTAATGCTAAATAAATAAACTACATATAGTTAGGCCAAGACAGTAATAGATTAAGCCTTTATTTGTCAGGTGTACATTACTGTACAGTGAAATTATTTTTTTTTTCTTCGCAAATCTCAGCTTTTATTAAAAGGCAATAGAAGGAAAGTGGCTACAGAGATAGAGACGTGTGTGGTGGTGGAAGGATTTAGAAAATGGCCATCTTCAGAACTATAATAGCAGCGGACAATAGTTCTGACCTCTGCTCCTAAACCTTCCCACTGCCTTCTGCTCTGTTTGATTTTGTTCATTTTGATTTGGTCTATATATTACTACAGCCATTTAAGGTGTATAAAGTTGCTTAGATTAAAAGTGCAGAACAGTTCCTGGGCACTGGACGGATTTACATGTTTGAGGCCACGTCTCATGTATACTCATCAACACAAAGTAGATTTACATTGCATCTATACAGTATTTCTGAGGTTGCTTGCTAACATTCCTTCTGCTAGTCAGCTGGACCTAAAACACAGATCGACCTTAAATTCCAGCTGTCATTTACACAACAGCATTCTATGAAATATGATCAAAGAACTGTTTTAATTGCAAAATTTGGAGCACAACAACATCTTTATGATTTTTATAGCATGAGAAAGCAAAAATTAGTTATTACCACCAAAGCCATTGTTAGCCTAGTTCTCATGGTATGTTAATGGACTTACCTAACCTAGCTGTCTACAAGCATGACAAACTTGCTTGGTTTCCATGTTTTATGTCATCTCAGCTTGCTTTGTTCATTTTGTTACTATTTAGCTAGTTTAGCTTACATGTAATATCGCAAACAACCTGTAAAACTTATTTATGAAATAAAGGCTTTATTTACCTATTAGATAAAGTGATAAAGTGGAACAAACTAACCACTTCATTGATCACATGACTTGTAGAGAATTGAAGCTAAATTGGCATATATGGTGATGGGTCTACATTAGTTTTAAGATCTAATGTTGTTTTATTTATTTGATTGTAATTGCAGTTTTGGTGGACTTGGGTTTTCTATGTTGCAGTAAAAGCATCTTTGTGCCTATTTCTGGATTTCCATGTCTGCCTTCCTCAACACTAAACTGTAATGTGGTAAAGGGGTCATCAGGCGTGTTGAAACTGACTACAAGATGTGATATGCATTTGATACACAGACTCACTGTATTCAACACTGTATATAGAATACAGTACAGTATTGTATAAACGTTTGTGCACCATGAAGCTCTGTAGTTCACACAATGTGAACTAGAAAGCATCACACATATCAGGTAGGAGCTATATCAGGTATGTCCCAGTATTAACCATAGAATTGAGGCCTGGTGCAAGCAAAAAAAAAATCTAACAAATAAAGACAAAGATAGAGGGACAGCACAGAATATCGCTGTCCCTATATCGCTGACTATATGTACGTAACGTAAATACGTACATATAGTCTTCATTCGTATACAAGTGAAGGCACATGGCCAGGGATGATTTTTCTCTGCTGTTGGTGAAGCATCAGCGAGGTTATATAATTTCAGTAACATGTCTTCTTTGACTGTTCTCACCCATGCCACCAGTGTCCTTCGCTATATACAGTACACGTGTCTGCTCAGCCTGCCTGACACTGTTTAGACCAGAGGGAAAGAAGTGAGTCAACAGTGACAACACACATGCGCACACACACACACACACACACACACACACACACACACACACACACGCACACACAGAGAGAGAGACAGACAGAGAGAGACAGTCTCATGCAGAGTACATTGTGTGTGTATCTTTTGCTTGTCTTCGTGCTGGAACAAAGGTCATGTCTAAGCCTAAATGCGTAAGTCAACATTCAGTGATGCTAATTACACACACACACACACACACACACACACACACACACACACACACACACACACACACACACACACACACACA